>CM063527.1:42770332-43370332 GCA_032199755.1 Ambrosia artemisiifolia
ACCACTAACATGGGTATATGGCGGGGAAATATGGATAGCGCTATTGGGGACTGACAAACCCCACTCGACGGTGGGACCGTGCGGGTGCATATTGTCTCTATAAAACAAGGTCTACCGGCGATGACGGTAGCCCATAGGAACTAAGGGTCATTACACGGCTTAGTCAGCAATGGTTTCACCCGTATGAGTATCTTATTCTGCGCCTAGCTAGCGTTCTCACAAGCATAGTGGTAACACGAAACGGAAACGGTTTGCAAAAGATTATTTAACTGTTTAAACAAAACCTGTGAACTCACCAGCATTATATGTTGACTCTTTTAGCATGTTTTCTCAGGTCGCTAAGGTAGCAGCTGTCTGATAGGCGCACGGAGTCGCACAGGAGTCGTCTCGCGTCTAGGGTCTCATGGCATGTTTTGGAAATGTTAAACTTGGGAACTTATGTTTTATTTTCGGCATGACTTTTGTAAACTTTTAATGCTTCCGCACTACTTAAATGCTGAATTTTAAATCTTATGCATGGTTTTTATTTACGTATGTTTTTACATTTAGACGTCGTTTATTGTGACCGTTGACTTGGATCCTGGTATGTCACACGCCTCGCGGTAGAACTCCACAGGTGGTTATTTGAGGGTGTGACAGATTGGTATCAGAGCCAATGGTTATAGTGAACTAGGACTGCATGTAGAGTCTAGACTATAGCCGAGTCTCACACACTAGACGGTCACATACATTTGAGTCGTGTCTTTTGGTAAACATACTAACTCTGTCGGGGTGTCGGTATCCTCACCACACAGTGTCACGTTACCTACCTTATCCTTGGTTATTCCTAGCTCCATTTTATCTTCTTCTTCGGGTTTGCGCTCGAGGAAACTTGTGTGTTGGTCTTTTGAGTTGGTTATGTCTTCTTAAGATGTGGGTATCGAGTGACTTGAGGTTCGAGCTCGGGGCACGCCTTGAGGACCATGTAGAGCAATTTATCATTTCGGGTGCACACGAAATCATAAGTTGAAATGCATGGAAGACTTGGTGGATCTCGTGTTGGGATTAATGGTCACATTTGGACCCGATCTTGGACTTTTCGTATTCTCTTGGTTTAACTTTGGTGTTGGGTCTGAGTGTTTGCTTCTTGTCTTTCTCTTAGATGTCGGGACGTACTGGGGGACGCACTGGAGGACGCACTGGAGGACGCACTGGAGGACGTACTGGGGGACGCACTGGTGGGGGTAGAGGTGGTGGTAACATCACCTTGACGTATGACGAGCTCAATGAGATGATGCAGCAACAGTTGAGCGTTGCGCTAGCTGCTTTTCAGGCTGCCCAGCAGACTTTCATGGGTGCTACTGCTCCTCTGGTTCCGGCAGGTGTTGCCTACAAGCGGTTTAAGGATTGTCAGCCTCTCAGCTTCCAGGGTACGGAGGGGGCTGTGGAGTTACTTCGGTGGTTAGAGAAGACTGAATCGGTGTTTGCTTTATGTGAGACTCCAGTGGTGGATCGGGTGAAGTTTGCTTCGGGGACTTTTGTAGGACCCGCCTTGACGTGGTGGAACAGCGTCACACAGACACTTGGTCTTGGGGAGGCCAACGCCATGCCTTGGGCGGATTTTGTGCGTAGGTTGAAGGACGAGTACTGCCCGCGTGAAGAGATTAAGAGGTTGGAACAGGAATATGGGAATCTTAAGATGGTAGGTTCTGAGGTTGAGGAGTACACTATCAGGCACAACGAGCTAGCTGTGTTGTGTCCAGGTTTGTCTACACCAGAGTATAGGAGGATAGAGCAGTATCTTGCAGGTTTGGTGCCAGAGATTGCTGGGTTGGTGTCCGCTAGGGATCCTACTACCATGTTGGAGGCTGTGCGGTCGGCTACTAAGATGACCAACTTGAAGATTACTGAGGGTGTCTTGCCTCCTAGGGGCTCGTCTGTGAAGGCACCGGCAGAGAACAAGAGGAAGTGGGATAGTGTGGATAAGAGTTCGGCGGGGGTTCAGCGACAACCGGCGGCGAAGAAGGCTGAAGCTTCAGGGTCAGCGTCGGATCAGAAACAAGGGGGCTATGCTGGGAAGAGCCCTAAGTGTGGGCGTTGTGGGTTTCATCACTATGGTACTTGTGAGAGTTTTCGCTGTGAGCGTTGTCAGAGGACGGGGCATCTTGCCAAGGATTGTAGGGTCAACCTTTCCAGGACGACTCAGACTGCTGCTACTACTACCCCTGCTCCACAGGGGAACCAGGGTTGCTTTCATTGTGGTGAGACGGGGCACTTTAAGCGCAACTGTCCAAAGTTGAATCAAGGGGGCACAGGGAACGCAGGGAAGGATGGAGACAATGATGGAGGTGGTCGGGTTACTCGTGCTCATGCTTATGTGATTGGTGCTAGGGAGAACCAGGTGGACCCAGACACTGTTACCCGTACGTATTCTTTCTCATCTCTTGTTACGCCTTGGTGTTACTCTTTCGCATTGTTGTGTGTTCATGTCTTTGGGTGTTTCCTTGGGGTTTGGCCTTTACCTCTCATTCTTTGGGGTCGATGAGGGTTCTTTGGGGATGCTACTTGGACGGTACCAGGGGGTTGTTACACCGATCACGGTAGTCCCCAGTAGGCCTTCGATCGGGAGTCTCTTGTCTCTTATTCACTCGCTGTTCCTTGGGGAACGTTACTTGGGCATACACGGAGGTCGACGCTCATCACTGTTAGGGTCAAAAGAATCTCGGGGCGAGATTCCTTTTAACAGGGGGATGATGTGACGACCGGAAAATTTTTCTTCTTATTTTGTCTTCTCTTTTCGACTTCGGGAAATTTTCGGGACGAAAATTCTTTTAACAGGGGGATGATGTGACACCCGGCAACTTCCGGTAGCTAACTTTTGAAAACTTAGTAAAGTCTACCTTAGCGAGTCGTGCATACGTTACACAAAACAAGGTCGGTTGAGTCGAGTCGCACATCATTAGGGTTTTAACGTACACAAGTCTCGAGTCCCGGGAATTGGTGAACGAGTGTGAACGTGTTTACTTTCATGCATTATGTGTTTATAATCATTATGTGACTTATCGGTATGTGAAAATGTGTTAACATATGTTAAAACGGAGTTTAACGCGCCAAATACACAACACCTGGACTGATAGGCGATTAGCCTGATCAGTCAGGTGATTAGCTTGAAGCTACCAGGCGAGTAGCTTGTGCCAGGTGGCGAGTAGCTTGTAATCTCAGGCGATTAGCCTGTTTTTGCATGCGATTAGCACCTTTCATCAGGCGATTAGCACCCTAATCGCCTGATACAACTTCATAATCGCCTGCAACATGTTTGACGACTAAAAACACCTATAAATACCACCCTTGACCTCCAAAACATTATTTACACAACCCTAGCCGTCCCATAACATATCTTAACCCACAAACATCCTCTGGAACCCATTTTTACACACAAACAACCATTTCCAAGCTTATTCCATCATCTACTCTCAAATACAAGGTGTGTTCTTCAAACCCAAACCTTTAAATGATTATGTTTTACTCCCTAAATGTCCAGACCTGACTTTTAAAGGTTTTTGTCTTTGAAAATCCATTTAAAACCATTTCTAAACAAACCCACACCTTTACATGTGTTATATGTGTTGTATGTGATTAAAGATTGAGTTTTTGGGATTTAATCATGATTGTTTTTGTGTTATTTTGATGTTTATAGCTGTTACAAGTTAGTATGATGATGTCCTAGGAGTTTGGATGGTTTTGGTCGTGTATTATGGATACTTGATGTTTTGACCCGTTTGAATGATTTTGGGATGATTTAGGATGATATGAGGTGTGTTGTTGATTGCTTGATGTTAGGGTTTGCTCTAGGATGATGTTAGAACAGTAGGATGCTTTCGGACAACGTGATTATGTGATTAGATCTGAATATTTGCTATTTAGGGCAAGTTATTGCATGTTGATGTGATGTTTTCATGTTAAATTGCTATTTTGGGAAAACGCTCGCATTTGGGACTGTTAGAATGATGAAAACTTAGGGGTTTTGCTTGAAATATGTTTGTTAATATGTTAGAATGATTATTGGGTGTTTGCACACGTTTCGGATCTGATTTGGAGGGTTAAACGCGCGAAAAACCACAATTGCTGCACTGCAGGCGATTAGCAATCCTAATCGCCTATGTATCAGGCGATTAGGGGCATAATCGCCTGATGTATGGGCTACTCGTGTGATGTTGCATGCGATTAGCTCCCTAATTGCTAGCAAGTCTCCTAATTGCTAGCAAGTCATGCAATTGTGATCCTAATTGCTAGCAAGTCATGCAATTGTGATCCTAATTGCTAGCAAGTCATGCAATTGTGATCCTAATTGCTAGCAAGTCATGCAATTGTGATCCTAATTGCTAGCAAGTCATGCAATTGTGATCCTAATTGCTAGCAAGTCATGCAATTGTGACCCTAATCACTAGTTAAGCCCTGAATTGCATACCACATGACCATAATCGCATGATATGCATGTGATTAGCCCTAATCACCTAACATAGGTGGCGATTAGCCCTGCTAATTGCCTGTTGACCATCCCTAATCACGTGTTGACTTTCCTAATTGCATGCTAAGTTCCTAATCGCGCGTAATGCTGTTGTAAGTGTATTCTAACATCCCGAAACCCGATTTGACACCTAGAAACATGTTAGGAACCCTGTGACATGCTTAGTAACATAATAACACGTGTTCGGACTTGTTCGTACGTTAATTGACTTATGTGTTAGAATCATTGAACTTTAACGCATGTTAAGTACTGAGTTGCATGTTTTGTGTATGTTTGTGTATGAGGTGAACATGTGGAATGTCGGGTCACCAATGCGATGTCGAGTCTTGTCTTACGTAGTCTGGTTGTCGGTCAAGCACGTTTTTCAAACACATCATGGTCATGGACTGGACTTAGGGACTAATGAACCCTGTGGGTTATTAGTCTAACTTAGCACATATCTTATGATAGGTCGCCACTAGTTGGGGCTATCATATCTTACAAACGGTTTACTCATATCACACAAGCGATTCGCTCATAAACGGTATACGCAATCTAAGGTGAGTTCACGGCCCCACATTTTACGATTTATGTTTTCGGGGGAGAAACATGCTTAAAACACTCTTATGACTTATGACTTATTTACTCTTATGGCTCATGGCTCTTTATCACATTTTACTATGGCTTATTTAACATACTATGCGGTTCATCGAAAAGTCCCTTAGAAACCACTAACATGGGTATATGGCGGGGAAATATGGATAGCGCTATTGGGGACTGACAAACCCCACTCGACGGTGGGACCGTGCGGGTGCATATTGTCTCTATAAAACAAGGTCTACCGGCGATGACGGTAGCCCATAGGAACTAAGGGTCATTACACGGCTTAGTCAGCAATGGTTTCACCCGTATGAGTATCTTATTCTGCGCCTAGCTAGCGTTCTCACAAGCATAGTGGTAACACGAAACGGAAACGGTTTGCAAAAGATTATTTAACTGTTTAAACAAAACCTGTGAACTCACCAGCATTATATGTTGACTCTTTTAGCATGTTTTCTCAGGTCGCTAAGGTAGCAGCTGTCTGATAGGCGCACGGAGTCGCACAGGAGTCGTCTCGCGTCTAGGGTCTCATGGCATGTTTTGGAAATGTTAAACTTGGGAACTTATGTTTTATTTTCGGCATGACTTTTGTAAACTTTTAATGCTTCCGCACTACTTAAATGCTGAATTTTAAATCTTATGCATGGTTTTTATTTACGTATGTTTTTACATTTAGACGTCGTTTATTGTGACCGTTGACTTGGATCCTGGTATGTCACACGCCTCGCGGTAGAACTCCGCAGGTGGTTATTTGAGGGTGTGACATGTTGTCTATTTTATTTAGTGGTTGTTAAATTGCCTTTGTTTGCGTTTATTGTTTGCTATTTGTTGTACACCAGAAGCGATTGCCAACTTATTGCTGTTTTGGACACTGTTTGTCAACTTATTGTTGATCGTCACCCCACCAGTTGTTTTGTACATGCATCCTCCTGCGGTAAGTTTCCTTCATTTGGTTTCACATTGCGGATTTTAGGTTGTTTGGATTATATACTTAGTTTTTCGGCCAAGTTTATAGTTCTCTGTTTGTGTTGTTCATAGGCTTATCAAAGCAGATCAAACCACACAACAGGTTAATATTCACGAAAAAGAAATGTTGGTTTATAACCACAAATAACTTACAGTTGTAAGCTCTTGTATGAGAAAAGGAAAAATTTTAACCCGAATAGTTCATCCTCTAATGTTGTTTAGTCAAATTGTAAAACAGTTGGCACCCTTCCAATCTCCACTACATCCGCAATAAAACAACAAAAGAAGCACCATAGCCTACGGTCAAGTGGTTGGAACTGAGCGATGGAGGATGGAATTGATGTCGCGCATCATTGTATGTGATCTTCCGTATGTGTAAGTGCACATCCTCTCTGAGTTTTGATGTGCGATATATTTGTGTGGGTAACCTGGTACAACAATTGTGAATTTGCGGTGAATCGTGTGATTTTGAATTGGGTTGTCTAGATAACAGTATATGCTTTATACTTTTTATTTGACTTCATGATGCATTTGTTCATTTTTTTGTTTGTTATCTCTATATGGTTGTGCATATATACATATCTAATTTTATAGCTTGCTATGTGCTTCATTCACTATTTAAAAAGGTAAAAGCAATTGGGTATACCAGATATGTAGCTGGATCGTTGGATGTGGAAAAGGAGATAAAATGAAAACTTTCAAACATTGAATCAAAAGACCAGAGTCGTTTTTACTTATTTACATATTTTGCACTTTGATAACTGTTGATATTTCTATGTTGTAAGACCATGTGTAATGGTGGGTGAAAGGGGCATTTTTTGACACTTGGCATGTGGTGCCACTTTGGTGGGTGAAAGGGGCTTGAAATGGGCAAGAGGTGTAGTGGTGTGGTGTGAGAGTGTGTATATAATGAATATTAAATTTGAAATAAAAAAGAAAAATAATAAAAATGGAGTGTCATATTATGATTGGCACATCCACTTTTCCACTCACGCGAAAAATTTCGCCTGGGACATGTTAGCGCCCCTTTAACAGAGGGAGTGTGCTCAGGTGAAATGGGCACCAATTTTGCCCTTTCACGCCCCTTTCACGGATCATTACAGGTGGTCTAAGTGCTAATTAACCGATAGATCTTGATGAAAAAGCGAAAGAAATTACTTCAATTCCAACATTTTAATTGATTTTATTTGGAAATTATTTGCCTTTTCTTACTACGCCACTTCTTTCTTGCGTGCTTGATGAGTCAAATTAAAATTAGCACCCACCCCATGGTAATAGCTTTCTTCAATGTTTGTTGTGTTTTGAAAGCCACGTACTATCATATAGTTGCGTTTGCTATAATGTAAATAGATTAGTTAAGACTAAAACTACAAAACGAACTTAATTATGTAGCATAAAACACTTGTAGTTTAGTGTTTTTCTAATTCATATTGCTTATACAGAAGTGCTTTTAGTTAAGGTTGATAAATATATAATGAATTGTCAATCGGTTAAATATGTAACGAAATTGTCAATTATTTGGCAGGACCACATATCATGAAGTGTTGCATTAAAATTTATAATACTTTTGCTGCAATGGAACGTGTATATAAACTAAGATTGCACAAAGAACAGATAGAAATGTTCACAGAGTGTGTATTGTTAAGGTTCTTATTCTTGGTAATAAAAGAATGTTGCACTTCATACATGAACATTATTTCTTTAGCCTTCTTAAAAAAAGAGCTACAAATTTGTTTTATTCCTTTTATTAAACCTAAAATTATGGATCTATTTCTTCATCTAGATTCCCATGCTTCATTTATGTTGGATTGATAAGATTCATAGAGGATTTTAATATAATTGTTATTCATTGATTAATATCCAGATTTTGCTACTCTTAATTTGCTTTTATCTTTTCTTTAGGTGGAATACCCCTTTTATCATCATGTTAAAAAGAAGAGCTGTATCTTTTCTTTTTTTGTGGATAAAGAAATTTTTGAAGTATTGGTATGAGAAGTTGAAGTTAAACCAGTCTAACCTCTTATTGTTGCATCCGTAAGTACTTTTGCTTATTTGTATGAAAATAATCAAATCAAACATATTAATTCATTTATATGATATATGCCCATGAATTATGATCCATTCTTTAATAATTGGGGTTGATTTGGACCACTCAAATTATACAATGGGTCACCCATAAGAAACTAGATAACTTAGAACGCAAACATAAGGGACAAGGGTGCTCCCAATCGATGCCATTGCAGGTCGACACTGCCATAACCTCAATCACCGTCTTTCATTTCCTGTCAAAACCCTGCTTTTCCAGATCGAAATCTGTACTTTTTTAAAATTCACCTGTTTCGACCTTACCCACATATATTGCCAGGTTTAATTTAATACGTGATTGTGTTTTTTTAAATAACTTTTGACATTTGTTAATCATGATTTGTTGCAGATAGGATGCATATCATTTTTAAAGCAACACGCCTTATGCACCACTCTACTTCATCACTGATGGCTGTATTGTGAGTACCCACCATAATCTTATTGGGTTTTCTTGACATTGACAAAACAAAATTAGACTTTATGTACTTACAATGCTTATATTTGTGTCAGTAGACACCAGCCAAAAATCTTGATGGTTTTTGTTGGTGTTGACTAACAAGAGTCAAACGTGGTTTTTATGTGCATGTACATGTACAATCAATGCCGATATATGTATCAACATATACCCACAAGAAATATCGATGAATTTTGTATTCATTACCCTAATTTAAGTATTATATGAATTGGTCGATCTAGGTTGTTTGGTATCTAATGGGTTAGTTGGGTTTACCTAAAAGTATAATTCAAATGGGTTGTGCATGTCAAACACTTTGAAAGTCTACTATTATGTATTCAAATATATATAAAAGTTAATTCCTAACTATGCCCACAAGCAGGTTATAAGTGTATAATCTATTTTTTATATAAGGCCTTCTTGAACTAAATATTTATGCAAATGCTCAACCAATTTACCAGAAAGGTATCAAATTGTTTTAGATGGGCAAACATTCAAGGAGGTTATACTTTTTTTTGGTGCTGTATTTATAATCAGAAACTTTATTCATAGGTTTTTAGAAACTAAAATAACATTTTTTTTTTCAATTCTCAAGATTGATTAATTAATTTTTATTTCTTCATGTTTCTGTATGTAGGATTACAGGCAAAGCGAAGTGATAATTGCCAATAAAAATTTATTCCACTTCCTTCCTTTACTTGCTTTCAATTTTTGCAAGTACGTGACCATTTTTTATCTAACAGAATTAAAATCTTGATCCCCATAACCACATACAAAAAGTAAATATGATCGTCAATTCGTCTTTATGATTCTTTACATACAAACACAACATTTAATTGCAGGTGGACATTATTATTGAGGCAAGATTAGGAGGAAGAGGGGTGCAGGTATTGTGGTATGCAAATCCACAAAAGCAAAATTCATCAATGTGCATTTCTTTCTAGATTTAATCATCTGTGTGGCATGTGGTATCACACCACTAGGGTATGACCACACATAATTACTTGGTATGGCCATTCATCAATTTATTTTATAATTATTTTTGTATATCTTTGTAGCAACTACATTGTATAACTAAAGTTCGAATGTTATAATATTCACATGTTACATAAATATGCATGAACTAGAAATACATAAGCAAATAATTACAAAAAAAACTTTAATAATAATAATAATAATAATAAAATCAGATTGTGCTCTTCAAAAGAGCTTTGATGATACCCGCCGCATCGCGCGGGCCAACCTACTAGTATTTATATATATAAAGTTAGTTGTTTTAAGAAAACAAAAATCTTTATGAAAAAATAAATTCAAGACACTTTACTATTTGTAGACTTTATGGCAACATCAAACTTTGACCGTACGGTTGATTGATCCATAGCACCTAAAACATGTCTTGAATGTCCATATACCGAACTAACTTTATGATTTTCAAACTCGAATAATATTCGGTTCAACAAATTCATAAATCAAACACGAACCGAAACTATATCATTAATCATAAATAGTATTAGAACAAATGACACGAACTTTCTTTGTACCTTGTTTATGACCAGTGATGCAATGTATCATTAGATAAAACAAAGACTATTGATCATCACATATTACCCTACAAAGTTATGGAAGTCCACATATCAATCAATTAAAGTTGTTCAGCCCTACATATATACCACTATATAAGAAACCAATCTTTTGTATATGCATGGTTATTTAAGGTCAATACAATGAATTGATGTTACATCATAACAAACCAAGACAAAATCCAAAGTTGGACCATCCAAATCAGTCAAATAAAATTTGGCAATTTAAAACATTTTAATTGACTTGTAGAAGGATTAATATTTTGACATATCCGACATTAAATGTATTATATATAATAATATATTATTAGGCATATAACTTTAAGAAAAAAAGTTAAACTAATGATGAAATATTAATAAAAAAGTAATCTTATACATAATGGTAGCACCGATAAGGTATTGCTTATGGACATGCGAGATGTTGAGTTTTAGTTTATAAAACTGAATAACCTTGCATATTGCCAACACGTTTTTATCGTATTGCACTTGGATGATACAAGAACTTCAATTGATTGTGTTTGGGTAGAAGCAATCCTTAGATCAGAAGTACTATTCACTCAAGTGACAAAAAAATATGATTTTTCCTATGGACAAAGTAAAGAAAATATTAACCGTTATGAAGGACCTGTTAATAGGGCTGTAAACGAACCAAACGAACACGAACAAGGCCTTGTTCGTATTCGTTTGTTAAGGAATTAACGTGTTTATGAACTGTTCACGAACATTTACCGCACGAGATTTTTTGTTTGTGTTCGTTTGTTAAGAAAATAACGTGTTCCCGAACTGTTCATGAACACTTACCGAACGAGATTTTTGTTCGTGTTCGCATGTAAATATTTGCTAAATTTAGGTGTCAGACCAAAACGAACACAAACAAACACAAATGAATGTAAACGAACACAAATAGGCATTACTGAACAAAATCAAGCACAAACTAACACATTAAATTATGAAAATTCGCATTTTTCATCGCTAACATTGCCCAATTAGAATATACTAATCCAATTACTCAAATATACATGACATAATCTTGATAACATAATGTCTTATAAAAACACAGAGGTATCATATTAAACTTGAAATCCTCGTTTAATCCACCAAAAATAACAGTTAATCAAAATAGTTAAAGTAATATTAACATGCGATACACTAATATATGTTAAATAATCTACCACTGGGAAATTTGAAATACTTAAATTAAACATAAAAAAATTAAAAACCCTAATGAACTATCAAACAAAAACATATATACACGAACACGTTACCGAACGTTCACGAACATAAACAAACGAACGCGGCCTTTGTTCATGTTCGTTTGTTTAGCTAAGCGAACGGAATTTTTTGTTTGTGTTCGTTCTTTATTAAACGAACGAACACAAACGAACTTCCCGCCGAACAGTTCACAAACTGTTCGCCGAACGTTTGGTTTGTTTACAGCCCTGCCTGTTAAATTAGATTTTATTATTTTAAATTTAGAGTTTACATTTAGTTTTATAAATTCTTATGCTATTAATTAAAAAAAAAAAAGTTTCAATGTCTTGCATTTGTTTATAAACTTTAACTAGTGGGTTACCGAGTTGCGCGTTGCGCAACTTTTTAACATGTTTGTGAGCGAATAGAGATAGCGATAAATAACATGCCCAAAAGAAAGCAGTCATACGTCGGACTATTGATTTCAAAGTTGTCCAAAAAAAGACATTTCTAGCATATATCTGTTTACTACGATAACATACTTGAGAAAATAAGGCCTCCACATAACCAAATCTCGAGTGTCTTTATAACACCGTCTAACCGTTGAGAGCCCCGAAGATGTTTCATGTCTATTACAGTTTCTAATAAAAAAAGTAAATAAAAAAAATGAATTTTAAAGGCGTGACCTCACTAAACTTTCAAGGATGTGTAGCACAATAAGAATTTAAATTACTAAAATTTCACATATTTATAACAACATAGAAACACAAACCTCTAAATATCCATTTAAGGAAGAAAACACGATTTATAACACCATCACAGATCATCAACGACCACACATCATCACTAAATCCATTTAGTGCATCATTGAAGCCCCTGGAATCGAAAGCATAAAGGTATACATTAAATTATATTCCAAAAACGATATAATAAAATAATAAAACATGCTAACATAGAGACAAATATTAGGTACCTGCTTAATCTTTGACCTTAAGAGATCTCGAAAGAATGGGTTACTGGGTTGCCTTCCCAATCAAGATACTAACTCTCCACTGGACTGCTAATCTATTTGCCTAATGTACCGCAATGCCCATATTAAAAATTCAAATATAAAAAAAGATAAAGAGGAGTTAAAAGACCAATTTACAGAATAAAAAATATTAAAGATAGTGCACATAAGATTCAACCTAATGATTTATAAAGTTCATGCTTCCTGACTAATGCAACCATTTTTCGGAGAGTTTAAGACTTGAACGGCCACCACCTTTGGCGGCGAGACACCACCTACGACAACAACAGTAACCGTCGCATCCAGCAACACATGTCAACTGTTGATTTTACAGCTGAAGATCACTGCATAGCCACTAATATAGTGAATTAGAGCTAATTTAGAAGTTATACAATTTCTAGGAAAAACAAAAGAAATCGCATACATGATACGTACCCGTCAATCGCATGATGCTAACCTTTTTAAACCAAAACGGGAGCTAAATCAACATCGCTTGGTTTTAAAACAACAACATCATGAGTTTGAAACCGCAACAAAAATAAGAGACCCATAAGCCTATAGAATATTGTAGTTCCCAAAGAAAAACCAAAAAAGAAAGAAACAAAAACTATGGACAAAGGACGCAAACCACTTTTACCTTGCAAGTAGGAAGAACTATAAAGAGTTAAGTTACCGATAGTAAAAACTAATAAGTATGCTATGATGAGAAGTTTGTTTTGTGTCTTCTATTATAAAAATACAACACATGTTCAAAACATGAACCTGCAACCAAACAAAAAAAGAAAAAACAAATCGAGCCCGTAGGCGGATGAAGCAAGGCTTCATAAGAAAGGCACCGGCAACCGGGTTAACCTGTAAAAGGAACGCAATTGACGACTTATAAGAATCGCAATAAGATTTCCGCCCAATGTTAACATATTACATTTGCGGTGCTTATTTATCAACAATCAAAATTGTACTCACTAACACAGTTCAACTATAGATTGTTCAAGAAAGTTGAAAACTATAATACGAACCGGCCATAGATGATGCCAAACGCAGATGGACACATACACGGATCAGAAAACAAATCGGTTGATTCACCTCTTTTTCAATCTCTCCAGCTTGGTTCCATAAAAGTCTCCATGATGTGTAGTTTTAGGCTGAAATAAAAATTAAAGATATTTAAATCTCATGCTCTAAACAATTCAAATCGATTGAAACCCACAAAAATTTGTCAAAATAGATACCTAATTTTCTGCAGCAAATGGCGTGCTACCCTGGCTTTCTTTATCTGTCGGACGGGATGGTTGAAGACGGTAGTGGGGCTGAGGAGTACTTGATCATCCAGATTTAAGGCCTGTGTGATATAATAGATTTATCTGACAGAAAAATCTAAATTCTCAAATTATTATCCCTAATGTTACACCTAAAACTCAAGTCCCTTCTAAGCAGCAATTCATTTTCTAAATTATTTAAAAGCCCAAACATTCTAACAATGCAGGTGATGATTTTCTCAAACATTATCCTGGCTAAAATTTATCAAGAACATAAACCAGAATTTATGAAGAATGCAATTTGCCTATTTAACCATGCAGAAACCAGATTTTGCTTATTAGAACCATTTATTAGCTTATCGGAACATTCTTCGCACATATTACAATTTGGAAAAACAACTTCCAAGTTCAGACAAATTATTCAAAAAAATTTAATCCAGTCACAAATAATCGGATAAGTGGTGTAAATAAGCAATCCCAAAAACCTTGAAACCAACCAAGTATGCATAAAAACGCAATAAACAGTTGTAATACCCCCCCTTATGTTATGTGCATACCCAGCATGGAGTTGAGATGCTCTCCCAATAGATCTTGTTCGTGTGGTGTCCCTGGAAACCATGTATTTATGCATTTAACTGCTTGATTTATGCTATCAAATTCCCATCTTTTCATGTATTTTGTTTATGTCGTGTCCCTGGAAACCATGTATTTATGCATTTAACTGCTTGATTTATGCTATCGAATTCCCATCTTTTCATGTATTTAGCCTCTATAGCAAGAGATGTATCAGTCTGCTCAATGAATAACCAAAAAATATATTAACATTACGCTATTGCAGAACACATAAAGTAATAAAGCAAGAATGCAAGATATACCTAAAGCTCATTCAAGTAATTGATATCGCGAACATCTTTCCACGCCACTTGAAACACAATAAATCCAAACAAAGTTCTATCTAGGTGATAACAAAACGCAACGATTACACTATCATTCAATGCATACGAAGCCATAAAACGCTCAATGAGGATGTGTTTTAAACAACTTAGACCAACCATCCCTGGCAACAATCACATAGAAGTGACTACAACATCACCTTAAACTATCTCGTAGAATAATTAGTTGGGTACATAGTATTTTGACATATCGTGCATGTGTTGTAGTTAGTGCCTTCCTATCAATTCAAATACGATGATACATGTTCATACACTCGTAGATATGGAGGAGTGAAGTAAGCAGATCCTTCGTTTTTGCTATCATAAACAATAAAACGCAAAAGAAAATATTATTTTGCTTCAACTCGTCACTTCATTATCAATATTTCAAAATAGCATACCAAGTACTATCTACTTGTTACTACCTCCTTAAAAGTTCACACAATGTAGGGGATGTATAATGTAATTGAACATCCTCTTTTACTCTGTCTTATTATTTTACTCTAATGATTCAAAGGAAGGAAAGAAGGAATTGACAAATTATTATATAACCACTTAATAGATTGATTTGAAGATAAAGAAGGTCCGATCTAGTCGGAGAGGGAGGTTTCGGGTGTGTCCAGCGGGAAGGGTGGAAAGAAGAGAGCTCTATGACACTCATGTTCTTCAGACCAAACCGATTCATGGTCCTTAGACCTGAGTCGTTTGTAATCAAAGCAGTTAACAGACAAGTGAGCCATCATTGATCGAACTGTAAATAATAATAATATTTTAAGAGTTAGGGCTTAAATCAATAATACAGAGAGAGGAGATAGAGAGACGTGAGTAAGAAATTACCAAGAAAATCGACGGTGATTGCGAGGATGCCATCGGTGGAGGAAGGAGGTGGAGTAGGAGAGACGATGCGGTGGTGGAGATGACGTCGGTGGAGGAAGGAGGTGGAGTAGGAGAGGCGGTGCGGTGGTGGGGATGCCGTCGGTGGAGGAAGGAGGTGGAGTAGCAGAGGCGGTGCGGTGGTGGGGATGTCGTCGGTCGGTAGAGGAAGGAATGGTGCGGTGGTGGTGTGGCCATCCAAGAAAAGAGAGACAGAGAGGGGAGAGGTTTGTAAGGATTGAGAGAGGGGTTTTATTTGTGTCTAGGAGATGAACACGTGGTGAAGAACAAAGACACTCATACAGCCTAAAAGCCCAGCACGTGGCACTCAAACTTTAAAAAAAATGTTCAAAAATACATAAAAAAGGTGCTGGTTTCAGGAGTCGAACCTAAGCACATCAGGAACAACAACAGCAGTCCCACCAACTAACCCATAACATCTTTTGTTAATATATTCGAACTTATACATATTAATAACCTTTTCAAATGCTAAAAATCACTATTCATGGAACTTGCTAAATTAATATATAGGATAATTTATAAAGCTTTGAATTTTTGGGTTGTTACACAATAATATATTATTATCATAATTTAATTTTCAAATTGAGACTTGTTATTCAAATTAGCAAACTGAGACTTGTTAGTCAAATGGCTTCAGATTAAGACTTGTTATTCAAATTGTTTTTTGGTTTCATTGATAGCAACGTATATGGGACTCACATTGTAATTATTATTATTATTTACTAGATTATACCCCGGGAATGTCCCGGGGTTGAGAAATCTAATATGACATATTAAATTTACATATGAAATAGAATTATGCGTTTTACGGTTACATGTAGGAAAGCTTTGGGTAGCACCTAACCTAAAACAATTAAAAATGTATCTCCAATGTTAACGCCTAACCTTAAACAATGTGTAACTCTAATATTAATATCTATCATAAAACAATGTATAACTCGAATGCTACGCATGTTGAAAATAGAATTCATATTTACTGATTTGAACATAATTAGTGACTTGCCTATACATGATTAACGATTTACCTGAACACTTTGTGTTTTTTTCTTGTATGAACGAAACCACACAAAAAATAGTCGTTTTTTCTCCGTTTTTTATATAGCACTATGGTACTTGTTGGAAAGATAATAAAACGCTCGTTAATTTGGTGTACTTTTTTTCTTTAAAAAAACTCGTATATAAAAGATATTAACGTTTAAAAATTATTGGAGGAAACATAAGAGGGAAAAATCTAATTTTGTTTTTAAATTCTTTTTTTCCTAAAATATCTCAATGTCACATGGGATGACACATGGCACACTCAAGGAGGAGAATGCCTCTTTGAGTGCCATGTCATTAAAATGGCTTTGGTTTATTATATGTATAGATTTATTTTACAATTACAGAAGTCTATATGAGTTTTCCTTTTCCAAATTAAGAATTTTCATTTCACAATTTTACATTTTGTTGAAATTAGCCTTGTCTCATTTATTATGAATCGATGTCATGAAGATACGGTATGACAACGATAACGACGAGTTGAAGAGCGAAGGTCGGGGTGACGAAAACAGATGCTTTTACATTTTTTGTTAGCATTTGTTTATTTTAGTTCCATAAAATAAAAGAAAATCCACATGGCTAACCGCTTGTGGTGAAGTGATATCCTTCTTGATTTCCTTATAAAATGTGGAGAGTTCGAGTCATGCCGGCACCAAAATGCTGCTGGTGGGCTGAGTTTTATCGCAGTGGGCCTTTGGGCCGCTGGTTTTCCCCGGGAACTGGGGTGAAATTATTGGTGGACTTGGGTTACTCTCGAAGTACTCCTTTATCTAGTGGATACTTCATGAGTGATCGAGATTGATTTGTTGAAAAAAAAGAAAAAGAAAATCCACATGGCTAAAACCTGCTAAACTGGTCACTTTAACATATCAAAGCGTAACAAGTTATTGATTATTGTATATATATTAAACCACAAAGTCGGTGGCCTCACCGATTGACCAAATTTGCCGCCCACAACTAAAACCAAAATATTACACTTTTAACCCCCTTTACTTTATACTCCTTTCGTTCCAATTTAAATGTCCTAGTTTAAAAAATACACATTTTAAGAAATATTTTGTTTGTATGTGGTAAAATGACAATAATATCCTTAAAAGTGGTGATTGTGTTTTGTCTTTTATGGGCGAAACTGGAAATTACATTTCTATTTTTAGAAATGGACATTTAATTTGGGACAAACAAAAAAGGAAAGTAGGACATTTAAATTGGGACGGGGGAAGTAACAAGTTTATAAAATTTCGTTTAAATCCCTTTAGTTTCAAACGTTTAAGGTTCACCCCGTATTTTAATTCTTTCACTAAAATAAAGACTTCGTCACATGCTTTTTTTATGTAGGTGTCGGTACAACATCAGGTTTTGACGTAGGCTATAGAAGTTCTTTTTCAGGGCTCGATATAGACAGTTTAAATTCACGTTCGACATAACGTTCTCGAAAATTAGTTTAGTAATGTTAATTCGTTTACTAAAAACGATTTCTTTACGTGCTTATTCTTAGTTATGAACTTTTTTATGCATTGTTTACGAATCGTCTGTCGACTACCGTTCGTTCTGGCTCAGTTCGTAGCGCGCCTACCTTTTAACCACGTGTTCATGCGTTCGGGTCCAATGGATGGCCTTTATTTCGCAGTCATATTTATTCTTGTCGGATTAGATACGTGTCTTTCAAGGTTCACCGTAGACAGTTTAAATTCATGTTCGACATAACGTTCTTGAAAATTAGTCTGGTTAAAAACAATAATGGTAATTCGTTTACTAAAAAACGATCGTGCTTATTCTTAGGTACGAACTTTTTTATGCATTGTTTACGAATCGTGTGTTGACCACCGTTCGTTCTACCTCAGTTCTTAGCGCGCCCACCTTTTAACCACGTGTTCGTGCGTTCGGGTTCCACGGATGTCTCTTTTTTCGCAGTCATATTTATTCTTACCGGGTTAGATACGTATCCGCAGGGCAACGCCCGCAGGGCAAATAATAGTTATATTTAACAGTTAAAATTAATGGAAAAAATCTTGTACTTTTTCTGTAAGAGGAATAAATTACATCCAATTTCATGCAATAAGGAATTTTTCTAAATTCTAGTTTTACATTATACTATAAAAAATATTGAGAAATTTGTAAGTACACTAAACTTCGTGTATGTTATCATCTACTGATAGGTTGATATTAGTCGTAGGCTAGATTATTGTGTTGATACAGTGTTTAAGCAACGTTTCGTGGTTGATTAGATTGTATTTTGAATAAAGCGTAAAATAAGTTTTGTCGGGTTGATAAAATAAAGCGTAAAATAAAATAAAAAATAATTTTGTAATAAATTATTAACATAAAGGGTAATTGGACTTTTTACTAACCTCTGGTGCTTTGTTAACTAAGGGGCTGTTTGGTTCCCTCTGAATGGATTCATTCAGAGGCAACCTCTGAATCGGTCAGAGGCGGGTGTTGTTTGGTTACCAAAAACGCAACCTCTGAATGGATTCATACAGACTGAATCATTCAGCATGTAGATGATGCTGAATGAAAAAGTAGACAACCTTACCCTTCATCATCCCATCCCCTCTGTCCTCCTTGTCCGAACACCATCGCGCGCCGCTACCCTTCCTCCTCTCGTCTCCTCCTTCTCCGATCACCCGTCGCAACCTCCTTCCCTTCCTCCTCTCGTCTCCTCCTTCTCTGACCCCAGCCGATCCCTGCAACGCCGTCTCCTCCGCACTCCCATCTCTCTCTAACTTCTCTGGTTATTTGAAGTGTGTGTTATGTGTGGGTGTGTTGTCAAGTTTGTGTGGGTAAGAAAAAGAAAAAGGAAAGTGGGAAAGGTTGCAGGTGTGTTGTGGTGTGTGTGGAGATGATAAAAAGAAGATATGATTGTTTGATGTTGGTGTCGTGTATGTATGTGTGTACGATTTGTTTTTCTCTCTCTCTCTCTTTTTTGAATAAAAAGGATATAAAAGTATATAAAAGTATATAAAAGTTTCTATTTATTATTATTAATATGAAAATATGATGAGGGTAAAATAGTAATTTTCTTGAGTTATTCAGTGGTTTAACCAAACACCAGTTTACAGGTTCAGCACTTATTGGTTCAGACCCTCTTACCCATTCAGACCTCTTACTGATTTAGCACTTACTGGTTCAGCACTTGCCAAACAGCCCCTAAACTTTACTATGGACAACAAGAGCTTATAATGTTTTAAGGTAAGAAGTTATATATGTTAATGTGTGTGCGAGGGAACTCTTTTTAGGGGTCGTTTTACACTCAACATAATGGAGCATAATCAGCAGGGAAACCCTCCGCAAGGTCAAATTAAGTACAACTCGTTAACTGAATCAACAAGGAAACTATTCGACCGTTGGAGACTTTTTAGATTCAAGTAGAAAAGATAGTTATAGGAGGGTTTATCTTACCCAACTTGTTAAACATCAAGGAAACAATTCAACTCCGAGTTTTAATATTAAAAATATATTAGTTTTTAATCCTCAATAAACCAAGTCCTTTAGTGTCTTGATCCTATCTCCACACCAAGGCAAGAGTTATCAAACTTGAAGTCCCGATCCAACACCTCTAACCCTCTATTAAAGCAAATCACAAGGTGTAACACCCCGCCCCTCTCACCACCAATATTGTCCGCTTTGCCCATCCAGAGCTCACGGATTTGTTTTTGGGTGCCCAAGTGGAGACTTCCCAGGAGGTCACCCATCCTGGTAGTGCTCCCACCTGAGCACGCTTAACTGTGGAGTTCTCCTCTCATCCACTAACATTAAGCCCCAAAACACGTTGGTGATTTAAGAGGCAAAGACATTACTTATGAACCAATGATCTCTCCTAGCCACGGCCGATGTGGGATTTTCCTGGGGTGTCACATTCACCCCTCGTTAGAGTCTCATCGTCCCTGATGAGGTATGCACCCACCATCCCGAACGGCACAGGAGTGGCTCTGATACCATCTGTAACACCCCGCCCCTCTCACCACCAATATTGTCCGCTTTGCCCATCCAGAGCTCACGGATTTGTTTTTGGGTGCCCAAGTGGAGACTTCCCAGGAGGTCACCCATCCTGGTAGTGCTCCCACCTGAGCACGCTTAACTGTGGAGTTCTCCTCTCATCCACTAACATTAAGCCCCAAAACGCGTTGGTGATTTAAGAGGCAAGACATTACTTATGAACCAAGGATCTCTCCTAGCCACGGCCGATGTGGGATTTTCCTGGGGTGTCACACAAGGTTTATGATAAGATTTTAAGAATTTGAAGAACTCACTTTCAATATGATATTTTCCCATCAAATGGGTTGAACCCCCCAAATACCACATGAACTTTAGCCACTCATAGCTTTAAAGATAGATTTTAACAAATCTGGATAAATCATCACAATATTGATAAATATTTATGTAGTTCTTACAAATCTTAAAGATTACAAAGCTTGAAAGAAGTGGGTAGAAGTATAGCGTGTTTTAGAAGGTGAGAAAAGAATTGAGCAAGTTAAGGAGCTCATTTATAGAAGCTGGACACAAGGTACAACTCGTGCCTGGAAGACAAGGCCCATAGTCCACTATATGCCCCCAGTGGATCTCGAATCTTCCTAAATATCTTTGATGTCATTTTGTGGTCAGGCACAGGGCGTGTATCGCCTCTAGATTAGCAGAATCTTCGTTTTCCGCTCGGTTTTGCTTCGTTTGTTCGTTTTGGGCTCTATTTGTCCTGGAAATAAAAATAAAATAATTTAAGCTTATTTCAAATAAAATTAAAGAAAATTACTTTAAAATGGATTCGTTTTAGTATAAATGATATATATGTTTGTGTGCATATCAGCTGCAAAAACACTAGTAGTTGTTTCTTCAAACTGGGCCTTGGGATATGGTGAGAAAGTGTCCATAGAGGGCACATGGTAAGAAGTTGTTTGTAAGCGAATTTAGGAAAACACATCTCTTCTTCTTCTTCAGTGTCCATAGTGGGCACATGGTAAGAAGTTGTTTGTAAGCGAATTTAGGAAAACACATATCTCTTCTTCTTCTTCTTCTTCTTCTTCTTCCTCTTCTCTCTTCCTCTTCCTCCTCCTCCTCCTCCTCCTCCTCCTCCTCCTCTCCCTCCCCCTCTTCCTCTTCCTCGACCTCTTCCTCTTCTTTTTCTAAGAGCCAGCACCTATAAATCCTACAATCGGTTTTAATTCGCGATTTACAGTCTAACTAGAACATGATTTACAGTACAGATGGTTCGATGTACCAGTTCAGATGGGATCGACGTACCGTCGGCGTACGGTACGACATGCCGCCGGCAAATGGGACGATGGTGAATTCCGATTGGGTACGAAACGTACCAATTTGCAATTCGTGGGTTTTGGAGCGATTTATATGACTATGGGTGGAATTGCTCCAACTGAAAGAACCTCAACACCTCATCATGAAGGATAAAGCTAGACAAATGTCGTCATTGAAAACTCCGTAAGAGTCCAAAATGGATAGCTTAATGAATAAGTTCTAGCAACTTCACTAGTTATGAATGGATAGCGATCGGCTGAAGCAAACACTTAGCCAAGAAGCGCCCAAGAAGGAGGAGTATTTCAAAATCATAATTACAAACACTGACAATCTTTTGGCTAGAGAATATGAAGTAGCTGGCATTGTTGGAACCAACCACCTTATGGTGGAGTGGTATGGAGGCTCAATGATAGAAGACCCATGGCTGAAAGGTCATGGGTTCGATTCTTGAGAGCGTCGGGTTTTACCGATCATTCCATTGTCGTGCTTCCGGGTGGGTGGATAGTCAGGTTTTTCCCGGAACTGGTGAACTTGGTGAAATCAGGAGCTCCCTTACATGTCTGGCTATGCTGGGTGGAAGGGGTCCTGATTTGACTCAGTGGGGACTCCCAAGAGAGTTCTTGGTGAATTTCGTTGACCGTTAAAAAAGCCGGTATTGTTGGAAATGCAAAAAGATATGGTTTTTATTTAGTACTGTATGTATTTTATTTATTTATTTTATGTTGTGTAGTTTTTTAATTATTAGTGATAAAAACATAGCATCACATTATTTCACATCCTTGACATAATCTTTCCATTTTTATTATAATGTTGTGAAGTACCAAATAACACACAAACTCTCTTGTTTTTTTTTACACATTTCTTGTGTTCTTCCCCCATATAGTGAAGAAAAAGAGAAGGATGAGTAGATGACTAGACGAAGACGCGATCCATATAGAAGATCTAGAGAGAAGAGGACATGTTTTGAGCATCTCTAACTGTGAAGTTTGCTCAAGTTTGTCTCTCAAACCCACCCAACAGATGGAATCAACCATTGGATTGACTTGGGTCGTCTGGTTTGGCACACCGAAATCAACCATTTGGTTAAGTGGGGACAACACTCTCACATTATTCTTTTTTTCTTCCTTTTTTTAATAAGTGGGGTGTGATGTGAATGTTTTGTGTGGTTTAATGTTGAAAGAAAAAGTAAGTTTAAAATGGTTGCGATATGAAATGATATGGCGGGTTTAGTTATTAGACTTTGACCAGTGTGGCAGTGTGAGATATCATCATAGAAAAAGAAAAATCTTGTCCTGTACGTTAATTTACATTTCAATTCCTTTTACAAATGTGGGGTTTTATTCATACAGGAAAAAACACGTGTTCAGGTAATTCATTAATTATGTATAGGCAACTCACTAATTATGTTTAAACCAGTAAATATGAATTCTATTTTCAACCAGAGCAGAATAGGTTACTAGAGTTATATATTGTTTTAGGTTAGGTATCAATATTAGTATATTAGAGTTGTACATTTTTTAAGCCTTTAGGATATGTGTTAATATTAGAGTTACATTGGAGTTATACCTTGTTTTAGGTTAGGTGTTAACATTGAAGTTGTACATTGTTTTAGGTTGGGTATAAATATTAGACTTATACACTGTTTTAGGTTAAATGTTAACATTAGAATTATACATTGTTTAAAGTTAGGCGTTAACATTGGAGATATATTATTAATTGTTTTAGGTTAAGTGTTACCTGGAGCTTTCCTGCATGTAACTGTAAAGCGCATCAGTCCATTTCATATGCAAAATTGATGTGTCATATTAGATTTATTAACCCGGGACGCTCCCGAGGTATAATCTAGTATATATATATATATATAGAAAACAGTCAAGAAATGTTAACAAACTATTTTTGACTTGCGGGCGTTGCCCCGCAAACCCGTATTTAAGCTAGCGACAAGACATACCGAATAAACATGCTTCAAACCCTTCGTCAACGCCTAACATATGGCAACCACCCACAAAGCACCGCCAAACAAAGACCACCCAAATAGAGAGAACATCACCGCCAGTGCCACCCTCACTGCCTCACTACCCCATCTCGTCACCGGTCACCAAAACCACAGCCATCACCACCCACAAAGCACCGCCACCAACAAACAATTCCACCCACCCCCTTCCACCACCCAAACCTAAAAGTTTAAAACCCTCTTGTCATCTCTTCTCTTAAAAACACAACTGCAACTTTTCTTCTCTCAACTCATCAATGGCTTCCCCCAACAGAGTCACGACCACTAGGCTATGGTTGGAACATAATTGCTCTATATCTACTATTACCCAAGGTTTAAAATTATTGGTGTGCCATCTAATATAAAACAATGAAAATAATACAAACTAAAATATCATAAAATTAGCTTGCCACCACCATATCTCGTTTGCCGACTAACTCGTTCGAACCTTTGAATCGTCGCCATTTTCGTCGTCGGAAAGTCAGGAATCGCAAGATCTGTCACCGATCTAAACACTGAACTCAAAAACGTCGTCTGTGGACCTACTCTTACGTAGGGTGATAGCCTTCGTCGTGTGCCACTAAAGAGAAAAAACCAAAGTAACCAAGTGCGTCTACTCTTGGAAAGAATAAAGAAGAGAAGGAAGATGTTGAATCTGGTTTCGTAGTGAGGAGAGGACAAAAAGAAAAATAAGCAGTGGAGAACAAAAAGGCTAGCAATGGAAATGGCAGAATTGTAATTAGGTTGGTATTTTCGTCCAATTTACACACTGTTCATAAGGTCTTCAAGAAATGTTTATATATATAAATATAAAACCTCAAATTATTCATTGGAATAATTTCTAACTCATTAATCAAATACATTTGATGAATTCTAATTCTTTAAAAACCATTTAGCAAATCACACTTCCCCTAAAACCATTAGACCATTCCAAATAAGGGTGGTTTAACTGTTCATAGCCACGTTGTGGCATTTACGTTGGCATTGTTCATCTTTAGACCATGTGTAGTAGAAGGGGTTAAATATAACGCCCCTGATTCTGATTGGTCCACGTGGCAGCTGAGTCAGCATTAGGCTTTAAGTGAAAAAGGGTGTAGTAGGGGAAACAAATTGAGGGGCGCTAATTTAGAAGAAAAAAAAACCAGATCTCCCCCTCTCACGTGGCAAACAATGATTGGTTGGTGGATTTGGTGTATGGCGTTATATCTATAATGCTGGGAGCCTTTTTTGCAACATAGCCCCCCGTAACGGTGTGGGGGCGCTATTTTTGTTTTTAACGCCATTTAACGCCTCCACTACAGGAGGTCTTAGGGACAACAATCCACATGAACGCCACAAACGATAATTTGGTGGGGCCAATATGTTTTTTCTAATTATATATGTGTATTTAGAGAGTATGGTACGGTATTTTTCATCAAAATGTGAGATGATTTGGCAATGGTTTTACGATCTTTATTGTGTGTGTTTTTTTTGGTGTTTTTAAAGAATGATTGTTTTTCTGATATGACTGCTAATTAAGGACGCTTTTAAATCATTTGTTTTTGTTATTGTGATAGACCGTCTTGAAATTTCATTTTTACTTGTATCATTTTGAAATAACATACCCAATGATGAGTAGGTCTTTGAATTAAAAAAAACAACGCTTTTAACATATAATATCTATAGTATATTATAAAGCACGAGAGAAGGATTCCAACCAAATTTAAGTAATTACTCGTAAAACTTAAGAAAGAACAATCTCGTAAATAAAGATTTAATTTAAAGATGTAATCTATAGTATATTATAAAGCACGAGGGAAGGATTCCAACCAAATTTAAGTAATTACAACATATAATGCATATAGTACAATAACTTAATGAAGGTAGTAAATGGGTGAAGTTGTCTTTTTACATTAACAATTAAGTTGATTATGAAATACTCCGTAATAAAGTTATTGGTGACTATGCATGTTTCTAACTTCTTTAAGTTATTAGTGACTATCCATGTTCCTAACTCCTTTATCTCATTTATATCTATACATTCTATTAGAATCCTATAAATAGTGGCCGTTGTGTTGTTATCATGTAGATCTCAATGAAACAACTCTCACATTCCTTATTCTCTACCATTCCTTCTTTTTTCAATTTGTACCTTTACGAGGCATTATTCTTACTGATATCTTATAGCTGCTTTCTATCATGAAAACAATTAATGAACCATTTTCTTTTGGATCTGTAGATTCATAAGGGATTTTGTGTATGAGAGTATTGCGGATAACCATCATGTTGTATTTGGTCGTTCAAAATCTTGTGAAATATAGGGTAATGATCTTAAAGTAACCTTTTGTTCACCATTAAAAAAATATTCTTGCAAACATTATGTGCTTACGCCCCAAATCAATCCATACTTTGTTGTTTTTATAATCTTTTATACAGTTAATATCTAGGGTTGTATTTTTTTTATATTTAGAAAGTTCATAGAAAAGAAATCCAATAATATATTGATGCATGGAACTATCGTAGTCGCTCATAAAATTGATAGGTAAGGTACAAAAGTTGATATATAAGATAGAGTGAGATGGTTTTGTATGTTTGGGTTTGACATGCATGAGAAACAAGACCATATTATGGCCTTACTCATGGGTTAATGTATAGAAAACTCTTAAAGGTAATCATAAAAAAAAGTGTTTGCAATTAAAAACCACAAAGTATCCATATGATCTGAATACAATATATAACATCTTACGATTATATAGTGGTATACACAACTGGGTTGTTGGTTGACAAAAGACACTCATTTATTACATGTCATATATTGTGGACAATAACTTGCACATGGACCAATTAATCAATGTGATATATTTTAAATTATTTAAACCGGTGATGTCATTTGACTTTTTATAATAAAATGAGAAATAAACATGACATAGAATGAGGGAAGCCTACCACGTACTTGTGAGTAAAACAATGAATCAACTATTTATATGTTTTGTAAACATGAGAGTTAAAATAAAGAACATAAAAAATAGAATGAAAATAAATTTTTAACAATTGAGGTAATTTAAGTTTAATAATTTTGAACCTAAACAATGTCTATAAATTGAGACATAAACATAGCATGAAATGATGGAAGCTTACTACATATTTGCAGAGTAAAACAATAAATGAACTATGTTTATTTTTTATAAACATGGGAGTTAAAATAAAAAATGCAAAAAATAGATTAAAAATAAATTCGTAATAATCGAGCCGGTAGTTTAAGTTGAATAATTTTAAACTTAAACAATAAAACTATATCATTCAAAACAATAAAAGCAATAAATCTTTAGTAGTAACTAAAGATGTGGAATATACAATAGTTTAAATTTTCTTCTTACTTGTGGAATATACAATGGTTAAAATTTTCCCCTCAATCGACGTGGACAATACTTGTACATACATGACTATAAAAGTTAGACATATCGAAGTTTGGTCATAGTGTCAAGCCTTCATGATGAGTCTATGATGTCTTTTTTTTGTCTCATGTAAGAGGCAACAAAACCATATGACGCGTGCCCTACCCTTGTTTACATTTATCATCACATATTTATTTTTGTTGTTGCTTCGTTTTTAGTAAATGTCGTGCTCCCGCCGCAACGCGCGAGCACCCACTAGTTTTAATACATCCTCAAAATATGCTTTTGTCTGATCAAAGTTTAGTTTTTCTTTTCATCAAAGTTCTATTTATTTATTTATGTTTAAAAAAAAAACTCATATTCGCCATGAAAATGGGTATAATGACAAGCACCTAGCTAGGAATGTATTTCTGGCCGTCACGTTAATTGGTCAAAGAAAACGCACGGTCTGCTTTGACTTATCGAGATTTAATTCGTGATATATTAACAAATGCCAAGATACAATGATTGTGACTAATTTTCATGTGATCTATATTGTTATGCATGAGGAATTTAGGAGTCATCGTGACTTGCATAAAGTGTTCATACTAATTAACTTATTATTATTCGTAACATTATCACCAATGCCAAGATACAATGAATATTGTGACTCATTTTTTGTTATCTCATCATGGGTACAAATGAATATCTAATCTAAAATTCGGGTAATTCGGGCAATTCTTCAATACGTGTAAAAATGTCATTCCACATGTCCATGCCATATGTGTCGCAACCTATATTTGGATCTCTTGTGTTTGTGTTTTCCATCAGTGTGAGCGAGGTTGTTGGATGCTCAACTATGTTGGTTATTGAATCAGACTCCATGACATCGTCGCCTTTATAGGACAATGTTTCTGACCAAAAACTATCATCAAGAAACATGTCATGGTCGATTTCCTCATGCTTGGCTACACCAAATGAATCTATTGTTTCTTCTTCCGTGATTGATGAAGACTCTCTAGATGATTGTTGAATGGGGATAAATCGTTCCTCATTGAAAGACTTATGCTTCGGTTGGACAAGACACTGAGACACATCCGGTTCTTCCACATGTGGTGCCTTTGAAGGACTTTTAGACTTTGTGTGACGTCTTTTCGAGTCATGGATGGTTGTTTGGTGACTTTCAAGTCGTTTCTTCAAGTGAGTGTGCCAAACATTTTTTATCTCATTATCGGTTCTACCAGGTAACTTCATAGCAATTACTGACCATCTGTTTAATTAAGACACAATGAAATAAAAAAACCATCTTTCGTTACAAACTTACATTTATAAATTATAATAAAGAATTCTGAGACTACATATGCAAAATATTTTGTATTATTCTTATTTCTGTTACTATTAATTTAATACCCTTTGATTCGAAATCTTGAGCTAATACCCAAAAATTCCTATAAAAAATGAATGTGAATTATCTTGTACGTCTTGAAGTATGTGTTGAAAGTTATATATTATGCCTAGACAGTAGTCAGTAGGCACATGCACACTTATGTTAGTTTGCAATCAAGAGTATACATGAGTAATTATTATTATTAACTATTAATAACTATTAAGTTAATTAACAAATTAAGCATGAAAACCGGGATTGCGATTTGTGGTGGCCAATGAATAAATGGAATAATTTATGGCCCTATGACCCTATCAATTATTTTTTTTCAGTGTCTTGTCATTGTGTTTGCGATCTAAGTTTTATCTTTTAATAATTAATCCAAGTGGTATGTTAGATCTTACTAAATTTCACAAAACATTTTAATATAAATTGAACTAAATGTAGATACATTTTTTTTATTATTAGAAATTGCCAACTATTGATTACTAAACATATTGATCGATGCTAGTGTTTGTACCTGTTTCCGAGCATTTCATGTAGTTGAATGATAGTATCCTCTTCCTCTTTGGTGAAGTTTCCTCTTTTAATATCAGGTCGTAAATAGTTAGTCCAACGAAGTCTACAACTCTTTCCGCATCTTAACAAACCTAAAGGAATAACCAAACATGGACGAAACAAATGGATTAACACTAGATAAACGAAGACCTTGATTTCAAATGAACAACATATTATAAGCATGGTACTTATATATAACTAAATATTTGTGTATTGTATCATTTCGATCATTGCACTATACATCGTGCACAAACACATATAGATAGACATAAGACATGTCTAATTAGTAGAATGAAACTGTTGATGTCATGTAGATGAAGTAGAAAATACCATCAAACTATACTCACGTGCTTGATGAATACAAATTAACTAAATAGTAAAAAATCCTTGAAACATAAATCATAAACTTCTTTTACATAAATAGAGGAAGGTTTAGAAGGGGTAATAGCAATGATATTTTGAAAAAGGTGCCTGATTTTTACTTAGCTTTTGGTTCAAAAATAGCCTATAGGAAGCCTTGTTACTACTTCTCATTTCTCTGAATAATAAGGTTAAGTGGCAGGTAGCGAACCACCCACGTCGTCACGATTCTAACACTTCACCGGACCATTCAATCGGCAGGAGCGACAGACGGGGTGTATAAAGTGCAGTGACGTAGTCAACGTGAGCTGATGACTTGAGCGCCGACATAAAAGATGGTTTAGAAGGTATAGAGCAGGGAACATGAAGATAAAATGAGATAATTACCGGCACGTTTGGGAAGAGCACGCCAATTGGGATGGCCATGTTGTTGTATATATGAAATCAAGATTTGATCTTCTTCATCACTCCATGGCCCTTTCTTTAAACCTATCTTTTCACAACAAGGTGCTCTCCCCATGCTATCTCTCTCTATTGGAGTTGGAATGATACAAAGAGATACCAAAGCACAAGAGTGGAGTATCTAGGCAAAGATGCCTATCATCCTCATTATATATTTTTCAATTTCTGATGTTGTATTCAAAGAATATATAATATAATATTCAAATATAATATAATATTAAGTATTACCCTTTTTTGCAACATTTGATTTGACATAAGGTTAAGCTAATATAACTTGATTCTTGAAGATAATAAAAATAAAGACCACTTGTTGAGATGTTGGTTATAATTAATGTTACAAATATATGTTGGCTTTTTATATAAAAATATCTTTGAAGTTTTGTTTGATTTGTGCATCAGTAATTAAAACATATTATTCCTTTTTAATCTTTCATTTTCATTTTTTATTTTACTTTTAAACTTTTTTTTAACTTTTAAGATACAATGATTTAAAAAGTTTTAAGTATGGCATTTCGATATGGTTATTTATTTATGTTTCGATAAAATTAGACATATATGTTCATTACTATGATGACCCGACTTGATATTGTCCAGTGCCATGACGAATTGAGCTTATAACGACCGAATGACATCTGTACTGTATCAGTATTATCTGAACCACTATTCATTTTATGAATTTCGATCGATTTAAAATACGTATCGATATCCTTTTTGCCTCTTTGGGATATCTATTTCGGTTGCTATACCATTTGCCAGTATTGTAACAAAACCGAATTGATATCAATTAAACGCTCACCATGACACGTACATGGGAATCATAATTATTATGAGAGTATCTCCAATGTGTATTCCAAACCACCAAACTTCCACCTAAGCATGCAACATTAGGTTTCCAATCAACCTCAAAAACTTTTGTTTTTCCTCCTACATCAAACAATTTCAAATCTCCACCTGTGTACCTGATCAGTTTTGCATCCATGTCATCAACTTTACCTTAAGCTTTCACATGTTTTTTGAACCTGAGACTGGCCCATGTTGTTAATCATTCATTACCTTGATAACACACAATGAGAAGAAATATTTGTGAGAATTTGTTGAGAAGAATTAATTGCAAGTATGTATTTTACACGATCATGGATATTCTCAAAACAAAAATAATATCAAGGTAATTAAGGGTGGTCGACTGGTCGTGTAAGCGATAAAGATGGTAGATTGAAAACAATAAAATTCCTGGACCAATTAATATGCTTCAAGTATAGGAGGTAGTGTAAGCGATAATGATGGTACTTTATATATATCTTTATAATTCATGTTCATCATGTCTTTATGTATAACTAGTTTATACCTCAGGAGCGTCTCGAGATTAACAAATCTAATATGACGTAATAAAATGTGAGTTGAAAATCCTTATTTACAGTAATAACACTCTTATATTAAAATCTATCAGATAATCACTATGATATATACTATTTTTAATACTTTGCCATGATAAGATAGAAAACAGAAATCAAATCATATAAATAAAAGAGATGATAAACACAATTGCAATAATTATGAGATAGACTTGAAAAGGGAAATGGATAGATTCAGGCTGTTGGGTTTGTTACTGAAAACTGAGTAAAGTGCGAATAGATTAAGAATTGAAAAAAACTTTAATTCAGCCATTAAAGATCATTAAGCATACGCACAATCTGAATTCAAGTCAAGCCATAAACCCTAAATTACTATTTCAATTATCATCACCTAAAGAACAAATAAAACCCAGCTCCGTTCGTTCTTGATTGAACCACTCTGTAAAACAACAATGAACGGTATTAAGCTGAAAATCACAAATAAATTGAAAAGGAGGAACCTGGAAAGGAGACGACGAAGGCCAATTATGCTACATGAGATCTGAATCTCAGTAGAAATCATCATTCGAAACCTTAATCGCACCCTAGTCGGTCACCGGAGCACCTAATGTTACTTAATCAGTATATATCATTGGTTTAATTTCCTAACAATTTGTCCTAAAACAACTTTAAAAGACAAACATGAAAACCAAGTAACAACAATGAGACAACTTACTATGCTTGATTGAGACAATAAATCCTAATTTGATCTTAGTATTTGATTAGAAGGCTTAATTAACAAAACATATGTCTCTAAAAATTTAACTTCTAATGATTTTTGTTAGCTAATCTATATTTTTGCAATTATCATGATGTCCCAAGCCTCAACTCCTAAACAATTCAACAATTGAATTACTAAAACAATTAGAACCCGATGACAACAAAAACCATACATATTAAGTCATATAATAAAAATCACATCACCTTGTTTGAGAATTGTGAGCATCTACTCATAAGGGATAAAAAGAGACAGTCATACATCTTTTCAAGATCCGAGTCATCGTTTTCATCAGCATCCTTCACTTCAGCGTCATCATCACCCTCATTATCTGCATCAAGAAAATACAACTGCAATGTTTTCTAACATTGGCGAACCACTAACCAAAATAGTAAGTGATCAACTTCCAAATCAAGAAATCAACTTAAGAAATGGCATCTATATGGATTTCTAATTCACAACCAACACTAACTGAGAAAATTGTGTTCAAAACTCTACAGGAACGTCACAATTTATTCATAAACACTTTACGTTGTCCTCTCTTTAAGATGACCCTCTTTGTCCAAAAACTGAAAAAAAGGGATTAGCTTCACACACTTAATCATATAACACTGTTTCCCATTATGATATGAACACAATATGTAAAAGGGACAACCTTTTATACATCTAACACCTACACGACCTTCTTTCTTCTTATCACTCTTAGCAATTACCAAACTTCTACCTATTGTTACAGCATACCTCTTAACAACTTCTTTAAATGCTTCTCTAGATGCAAACCCTGTTCCTACTTTCCAAGTCCACTTCTTCCAATTTGTGTTTTCATCAACAGCAACAGGTTTTTTGTACTTCTTTCCTCTTATATCATCATCCTCACTTTCACCAGGTGTGAGGATATCACCATTAGATTCTTCATAGCTACTATAACCCTCTATATGTGTGCTTTATCATCAAATGATTCAATCAACTTACCTTTTTCTGTTGTTGCCAAACACTCTTCTAACAACTTCTTATGAGCTTCACTTTCTTGATGATTTGCTTCTTTAATAGCATTAACAGATTCTACCCACTCATTGTCTTCATTGTCTAACACAGATCCAATTACTTCATTCAACACTTGTTCAAATACTACATTCTCTTCATTGTTTGACTCAGATGCAAAGACCTCCTCATCATCATCTTCACTTGATTCAGATCCAAATACCTTCTTATAATCACTGTCTCTACTATTATCACTTTCAAAGACTTTTGTACCCTCCTTTCCTAGTTCAAATACTTCAGCATCATCTTTTGCTAATTCTACAACTTCTTCAGCATCACTTTTTTCTAATTCAACCACGACTTCAACATCATCTTTTCCTAACACTTCTGCTAACAGATGTAATTTGGTAGTATCAATTTGAATTGGCTTTGTTGGTGAGTATGGTGTTAATCTAGAAGCAGAAGCTTTGGTTCTCCTGCCCTCAGACACTGGACTCATTGTTGACTCAATGTTTAACTGGGAGCAGGACTAGGGAGGTGGTTCTGTATTGGGTTGGGCTACAGTGATGGGTTGGTCTGCAATGTTGGGCTGGGCTTTAGTGGTGGGTTGGTCTACAAACTTGGGTTGGGCTACAGTACTGCATTTGGCTAGGGCTGATGGTGGGTTTCTACTATTTGGTTTACTTATCGGTCCAACTTGAACAAATACTTCAATAAATGCCTTAGGACTAGTTTGTATCTTAATTGCCTGGCATCCAACATCCTTGTCGCTCATCAATCGCTTCAATAATCTGTCTTCGGGATCAAGGCAATACATGTCAAAATCCTTAGATTCGTAGACCCTGTTTCCATTACATAATCCATGAGCTCAAAGAATGAGACATGGTCTGGATCTATACGAAACGTCTTCCATTGACCACCAATATACTTCAACTGCCCTAACCCTACATCAAAGGCCCCACCGTAATACACCTTGAACGTGATTTCATCCATTGAAAGGTTCGATTGAACCCAAATTTGTTGTTGTGAAGAGATTAGGGTTTGTTTGTGAAGAAATCAGTGTAATCGTTTGAGTTATGTGTGAGAGTGTGAGTGAGAGTGAGACTGATGTGTTACTTAGGGTTTAAGTATTTTTTTTCTCCAAGTAAGGGATGCCACGTCACCTTCTATTAGCCATGTAGGATAAAAACTAATGGTGTTAAGTCTGGGAGTGATGATGGAAAATAAGTTGAAAGTTTGGATTGTTAATGGCCAAAGTGATAGTTGGGAGTATTATCCGGCAATAGGCAATAGATGGGCGTATTTAAATCCATTTTTAAAATCTTTGAGATTCAAGAGTTCCAACTCAAGGAGAGCAGCTTTTAATCGAAGAACATTCAAGCTAAGGTTAAGCTCACCAATACTCTATTGAGTATTGATCACACTAACAAACGAATATGCAGACAGATAGTGAGATAAAGCATATTCGACAAAGAAACGTTGATTATTTAATTACAGCACTATTCGCATTTACATTTAACCATAACTATCAGGGTTCCCGCACGCGTTGCGGCGCGTACGTTGTCATTATCGTTTTGGTTTATTAGGGTACCAATGCGACAATGATAGCCTAGGCAACAACAAAAAATATCTGGAACAACAATGGCCCAAACCAGGTTTTGAACATGTGATCTCCTCTTATAAAAATGCACCTCAAAGCTCTACACCACCAACGCAATTCATGTTTTAATCTCAAACCAATTGTATTTAATATGGAAAAACGATGTATAAATGAAAAAAAAACACCATCCAGCAAGTCTCGAACTTCAGACCTCATGTTATAGAAATGTACCTTAAACCACTACACTACCATACCAAGTTGTGTTTCAATGTGAAACAATTTATATTTATTATTAAATAATACGTTGTAAAAGAAAAAAAATATAAAGTTGGCATCACACCTCTCAACAATTGAGAAGGAAATAAATCGCCCTCTACATGTCTCGAACATGAGACCTCATGTAAGATAAATGCACCTCAAACCACTCCACCACTAAGCCAAGTTGTGATTTGTTATGAAACCATTTATATTTAATGTAAAGTAACATGCTGTAAATGAAAAAAAATATAAAATAGCACCACCCCTCTCAACCAATAGGAGAGTGGCTGTTACTATTCATAAATAATGAATCTTCATTTCAAGTTAATACATATAATATATACCTGAGACCTCATGTAAGATAAATGCACCCCAAACCATTCCACCACTAAGCCAAGTGGTAATTTGTTATAAAACCATTTATATTTAATGTAAAGTAACATGTTACGAATAGCACCACCACTCTCAACCAATAGGAAAGGGACTGTTACTTTTCATGAATAATGAATCTTCATTTCAAATTAATACATATATAATTTTTTGTATATTACCACCCACCATTTGGTGGAGTGGTATGGGGAAATGAAGATAAGAGCTTGAGGACATTTGGTGTCAAGTTCAAATCCGATCCAAAGGGTTTTTACTGTAGTAGGCTTTCAGGCGGCACGTTTTTCTCCGAATTGGTGGCTTGGTGGACTTGGGCTGCCCAGTGGGCAACTATTTGTCCAGTGCTAACCCTCTGGCAGTTTAGGTGATATTTAGTTGGCCGTTAAAAAAAATTATTTGTATAAGTTTATATTCATTTTCCGTTATATGTATATATTTTTTTTAATTTGTTTTTTTTTCCGAAAACGAAAAAAAAGACTATAGGTTTGTGATACGCTGAAGATTTGAAGCAGAGATGCAGCGATATATAAAATGAAACAGGCATGCAGTATAGACCCAAACCTAGACTAATTTATCAATTTTTTAAGAAACAAAATGCTTAAAAGCTTTCAACTTTTAGCTTCCTATTAGGGATGAAAATCAAATGCTAAATCATTGGGTAAATTCGAATTCAGAACATTTAAGTTGATATTAAGGTAGATACGACACTAGTTTTAAAATTTTGCGTGAGTACGAGACGAGTATACGATTAAGTGATATGCTCGTCTACCCGATGCACTTACCCGAAAACATATACCCATTTAATATACGAAATTAATTTATTTATTTGCTTTATATTTTACATTAAATTTTTGTTATCAATTTAGTACTAATCTGTAAATATCAATATTATGTGGAAGTGACCACATATATATAGGGAAATTATAAACTGAAAACCTTATTGAGTTAAGAAAACTAAGAAAACCCTTGTAAAAACCATCTAAAATTTTTTATTTTTTTTTGAAAAAAATACACAAGGTAAATGTATTAAAGCGTTTTGGGCAAAAAAATAAAAAAAAGCGCCGATAGAATATTTAAAAAAAAAATAAACAAAGTTTGTGCTATTACATATGTAACAACTCTGTTACATATGTAACATCAGTTGTTACATATGTAACAGTGCAAATTTTAAAAAAATATCCAATCGACGTTTTTTTTATTTTTTTGGCCCAAAACGCTTTAATACATTTATGTTACCGTGTGTATTTTTTTCAAAAAAATTTTTTTTTTGATGGTTTTTACAAGGGTTTTCTTAGTTTTATTAACTCGAGTGGGTTTTAAATTTATTCTCCCCCTATATATGATGTTCATGTATTATCTATTTATACGCAATTGATTAACTGTTAAATTATAAAACATAGAATTGTAAGATTTTTTTTTTTGTTTTTAAAAAACCAGACGGATATACCTTACACCCACAGTTATAGCAAATACACGACAGGCATTAACCAGGTATGGATTTTAGATTACCATAACCCGTCCCAACCCTGCTCAATTGCCATCCCTATTCCTAGAAATATGATGCTTCTTACAAACATGCTTGAATATCAAAGGGTTATAAGAAAATATGTAAGGAAATAATAGGGTTCTATATTGTAGCCACAAATAATTTTCTTTTTTGGAGTTTTACCAGTGGTAATATTTCATTAATTACTAGATTATACCTCGGGAACGTCCCGGGGTTGAGAAATCTAATATGACATATTAATTTTACATATGAAATAAAATGATTCGCTTTACAGTTATATGCAATAAAGCTTTGGGTAGCACGTAACCTAAAACAATTAAAAATGTATCTCCAATGTTAACGCCTAACCTTAAACAATGTATAACTCTAATATTAATATCTAAACTAAAACAATGTATAACTCCAATGTTAACGCATGTTGAAAATAAAATTCATATTTACTAATTTGAACATAATTAGTGACTTGCCTATGTATGATTAATGATTTACCTGAACACTTTGTGTTTTTTTTTCCTGTATGTACAAAACCCCACAAAAAATAGTCGTTTTTTTTCTCCGTTTTTTATATAGCACTATGGTACTCGTTGGAAAGATAATAAAACGCTCGTTAATTTGGTGTAATTCTTTTCTTTAAAAAATCTCGTATATAAAGGATATTAACGTTTAAAATTATGGGAGGAAACATAAGTGAGGAAAATCCAATTTGATTTTTAAAATATTTTTTTCCTAAAATATCTCAATGCCACATGGATGACACATGGCACACTCAAAGATGAGAATGCCTCTTTAAGTGCCATGTCATTAAAATTACTTTCTTTTATTATATGTATAGATTTAACAGATTTTACGATCATATTGATATGGGTGAAATAAGTAAGTATACCAAGAAGCCCAAGTGCCAACCATATTATGTTTAGGGCCTTTGGGCCGCAACAAGTATAATATTGGAATCTTTATTATGGGCTCATTAATTTTCTTAGATTCTTTTAACTGATATTGTTATCCCAGAGATGCGTAGGTGGAGTAGGGATGCACGAAAAACCCGATCTGGATCCGATCCGAAACTGGTTTCTACCCTATCCGACCAACGGGTATATACTCGTCCACCTCCACCCGTTCAAAACCCGAACCCGAATCCCCCAAAACCCGAAAAACCCGGCCAAACTGGTCAAAACCCGAAAAAACCCCAACGTACGCAGAACCGGTTTCTACCCTACTCCAGTGGCGAAGCTTAGTTGAAATTTCGAGGGGTCGGAAATCACCGGTTACAGGTGGTCTAAACCGTATATACCAAAAAAATTCTATACGGATACCATATAATTAGAACTTTTGAGCGAAAATTTCAGGGATTCGGACGCCCCTCCCCGCCCCTATAAAGCTACACGCTTGCCCTACTCAAATTTTTTACTTTGTTGACCAAACCCGAACCCGGTTCCTACCCAATTTCGATTTCTAAAAAAAACCATTTTGTGCACATCTAGGTGAAGATGGGACGAATGCAAACGACGTTATGAGAAAAGAGAAGGAAAATACATGCCCACATATTGTTACACATGAAAGCAAGGGGTGTGAGACTCACCCAATATTAAATTGATTTTGTGTGTAAAGGACTCACCCAATATTTTTTCGCACCCGTTAACATCTTAGCGAATGGCTATTTTATTGCTCTTAACACCTAGGGTGAGATATTTAATGCCCTCAAATCTACATGACATCTTTAACACATGAGGGCGTTAGAGTATACCCAAGGCTTAAGACTGAATTGTCCACTATTTTTGTATATACTATTTTGTTTATATAGATATATATAGTACTGTTGCTAGGGTGCCAAAGGTATATATATTGTTTATTGTATACAAACCCATTTGTTATTTATGCTTTTATTTATTTACTCATAACTTAAAATCCTCCAAAAATGTTGGGTTTGGTTGGGTTGGGTACGAGACAAGTTTTAGTATTTGTAGTCTCACACACCATTGTAAATTCATATCCAATGTCTAATCTCATACTTTGCTAGTACCCGATTAGCATTACCAATTCATTTTTCTAAAGAGCATCGGGGATCCTTGTTTGTGATCTTAGGAGGTTAAAAACTACCCATTGAGATTAATCCCACATTCTCACCCGAAACTCGTTTTTATACTTGTCCTCAAAACTAACTTGATATATCAAATTAATGCTCAAGTATAGTTTTTAACATTTTTGTTCCATGTGTCTAGCAAGTTAAATAAATTCAAACTATTATTAATTATACCAATCTTAATGTTATACTAGTGGTAATGCCTGCGCGTTGCCGCGGTACTTATGTTTTTTTATCCAAATTATATGGCGAGTTTCACGTATTTTTTTTAATACCAATTTGATAAGACAGCTAATATATTAATTGATAAACACGGCTGGACTTGAGGGTGGGCAAGCCGCACCGCCGGCCGAAACCCGTTTTTTAATGGGCCAAAAATTTAATATATTATTGAAGTTATAACTATTATTGGGCGAAACAATTTAATAAGCTGTCGAAAATCAGTTGGTTCATGCACTTTCCCGGATTGTTAGCATATTGCGTTCGAACCACGGGCAACGCTGTAATGTGTAAATTTTTTTACCAACACACAATAAAGATCCAGAGAGAATTGTGTTATTTATTTGATTTTTTTCTTCTTTGTTAGTAATTCCTTCTTTGTATTTATCAGTTATGTGGTTTTCTTCTATTATATGATTTTGTTTTATTTATAACAAAATCTATTTAAAAACCATCTAAATATTTGGCTTTGGTTTAAACTAAAATCCAGGTAAAAATGCTATAGTGTAGGCATTTTAAATTCTTTTGCAAAATTCAATATAATTTCACACAAGATTTACAGACCAAATTTGACAAACAAACAGTTTAAAATTGTAATTCCTTTGGAATCAAGTAGCATTTTTTCGTGTACGTTTTCACATAAGGGTGGATAGGGTGGTTAGTGATTCTATCACACCATCACATTATCACACTATCACACTATCACACCAAATAATATTATGCCACCTCATTTTCATCACACTTCATCATATTCATCACTAAAACCATGGGGTGGAATGATACTATCACACTCAATTTTTTTAAATGAAATGAAAACATTACATTTAGCTAAAATAAAAAAATTACATTAACAAAAAAAAATTACTAGAGAATATAAAATAAAAACAAAATAATATAACTAAGTGAGTGGTGGGTACGGGTCCTCGAACATGATATCTAAACTACTGACGTGTTCCGTTAGATCATGTCGAAGTTGAAAGTGGGTTTCTTCATTCCTCAACTCCAAAATAATTTTATCATTAACATTTGCTGGTGTCGGAGGATCCATAACGTAATCCAGAGATATTGCACGCCCCTCTTCCTTCAAGTTCATATTATGCAATATGATACACGCGTACACAACACTCCTTATTTTCCCTTGATCAACCAAACGATCATTCAACGTCTTTTCTCGCCGATCCTTGTAGCTTCTTAAATAATACTCCATCTGTCCCAATTTAAATGTTCTAGTTCAAAAAACACACATTTTAAGAAATATTTTGTTTGTTTGTGGTAAAATGACAATAATATCCTTAAAAATGGTGATTGTGTTTTGTCTTTTATGGGCAAAACTGGAAATTACATTTCTATTTTTGGAAAGGGGTCGGCATTTAGTTTGGGACAAACCAAAAAGGAAAGTAGGACATTTAAATTGGGACGGAGGGAGTACTTCTTTGTCGATTGTCGGATACGAATAAGCTTTCACAAAAGCTGATCAAGTAGGGTAGAGGCCATCAACAAGATAGAACCCACGTCTGTATTGTCTCCCATTCACCGTAAACGGACATGTCGGGGTGGTTCCTTGTCTCTCTGTATCAAATAGTGGTAACTGATGCAGAACGTTTACGTCGTTGTTTGAGCCGGGTGGACCAAAGTACGCATGCCGAATCCATAAATTGTTCGACACAACGATTTCAAGCATGATCGTCGGTTTTTTATGGTCACCTCTCATAAACTGGCCTCACAAAGCCGTCGGACAACTTCTCCATTCGATGTGGGTACAGTCAATGCTCTCGACCATTTCGGGAAAATGCCATCTAACTTCATGTGCGGCGTACCAACGTGTTATGTCGTGTCTAGTCGGTCATCGTAGATACTCTTTGCCGTATAAAGAAATAATAGTATTGCAAAAATAGTGAAATGACTCGCTTGAAGTTCTACTCGACATATTTAAATATTCACCAAATTTCTTCAGGAATGTTACTGGTTACAAGTTGACGAATCGCGGATGTGCATTTTTGTATCGCCGTAAAATTCCTCTTTCCCCTAGCATCTTGCCCTTCTTGAAACCATTCGTAGTTAGCTTCGATGTCTCCGACAATCTTTAAAAATAATCCCTTTGATAAACGGAATTGAGTTTTAAACATCACGTCATTGTACTTTGGGTTTTCAACAAAGTAATCGTTCATCAACACTTCACTTGCCCCCCACCGATCACGGTCAATAATTTTTTTCTTTGAGCATCCCGTATCTTGATGCTCCGCGGCTTGGCAAACATTTGCAAAAAAATTTCATTGTGTCATCCAACGAGTCGGAAGAAGTAGATAAGTTAAGTGGATACAAAGGGCCTTACATTTTTTTGAGTTGTTTTAGTGTTGGAGATATTGTTTGATTGTTTGTGGTATTGATTTTGGTTGAAAAATTAAGTTTAAATAGACTTTTTAATTGTTAGAAATTTTTTTTAAACGGTCAACTAATGGTCAGCAGACCGTTGGCAACGTTCATTTAGGTGTGATGCTCATCACGGTTTTATGTCATCGTGGCCGTGATTTATTAGGCGGGACGATGTTTATGATGGTCACGGCCATCACAGAGTGGCCATCACGGACCACCCCGCCCACCCTAATATTTATTCAAATATGACTAGCGAATAAATCGATTAAATATTGCATAACATTTCAACATAATTGGATATTTTTAACATACGTTCTCACTATAGTGGAGCGCAACCTGAATTTTATTAGATTTGATGTGTCTTATGTGTAAGTCGTTTTGCTCATAACACGACCTTGCTTTTTTTTTTTCCTGTTGCTATATCAAGTGTCGATAATGTATTGATGCCATTACCAAACATACCAATAAGGACCAAATTCATACCATGTAGCGTAGGGGAATTTCGCTAGTTTGTGTTTATATTAAAATGAAAAACTTATTTGGCCCTACTTAAAATTTAAGAGTATAAATTGCGATGAGCTGATCAAAGAATTTACTATCAAGAATGCTAGGAAAGCTTCACGACTCATCGGTTAGTTATTACATATGTCATGCTAATAACATATTTTTGCTATGTTTATTGCTATAATGTTAATCGTTGTTTAAAACAAATTACTTTATATAATTCGTTTGGGCATAAGGGCATTTTTTAGTTCAGCCGAGGCACTTAGATTATCAAGATCGGCTATGTTGACAAAGATCAAGTGAGTAGAAACCCAAGAATTGACTTAAAAAAGAACAACACAAAAGTTGATAGATGATATTATATACAAACCTGCATTACACGTTGCACCAATATAAGAACCCATATCTCATGTACAATAATTTTTTAGAACTCAATCTGAAGAAGATTGTCGAAGTGATACATCTAACTCGCATAATCACAAAGCATCGGATAGATGACATATGCAGTCATAAAAGTGGAGAATTGGATCTTGATGAAACCTTATGAATGAATTTTAAAAAAATAAGATCCATGTAGTTTATTTGCAACAAGGATGACACATGACCATAGCGACACAAATGATGCTCTTAGAATCACTAAGTACAAATCAAGTATCTAGGAATATGTTATGGTAATTCTTAGACAATATTAATTTTGAAAAAAAAGCGTGTATGAACTATGAACAATCTATAATCTATAATCTATAATACATTATAAAGGAGGAGTGATGTACCATATTGGAATTTTGACATTGGTACAATTTTTAAAGCAACAAGTATAAGAGAATAAAGCTTGTTTTTTAAGGGTATTATAGGGATGTTAGTGCCAATTAAGACACTTAGAAGGGTAATATAGACATTTCACTCACCTCCTTCTTTACAATCTCAAAAGAATTTTACAATACTACCCTTATTCCATCCCTACCTCCTTACAAACCACCGCAATGATCCTTTGTCTTCTTCATTCATTTGCTTCTTCAGCTGTTACAATGATTCATTGATGACTAGAAAATTACCTTATCATAATATCCGACTTTAATCAGGGAGTTACAAAATGCGCTCAACCCTTCAATAGTCGTCTGAATGTGTCAATATATAATACATATCGGAAGCCTTCATGTTTCTTCATTCTTCATCTTCTTCAATAGTCGTCTGCAGCTCTCAATATATAATACATATTGGAAGTCTTCATTCTTCATCTTCTTCATACGTTACTCTTTTTCAACCGTCTTTTAGCTTGAAGGGGTATTTCACCAACAATTGAGATGCTTAATCAGGTATGTTGAACTCTGAAAATCAACGTGATATTGATTTATGGAAGTTTTTTAATTTGTGCAATGATTGTTGTTGCTTCTTATGGTTTGATAATATGGTTTAATTTGATAATATGGCTTAATTTGGGTGGGCCGGGGGGAAGCATGCTTGTGTTGACCTGACGGGTGTATCCCCCCTAGTTGGGTTGAGGGATAGTGGCTTTGTAGCAGGGCAAGCGGCCCGGAAAGCAGAGGCAAAGAAGGTAGAAAAACATGCTAAAGCCTGCGAGGAGAACCAACACGTTTTTGTACCCTTGGCTTTTGATACCTTTGGTTCATTGGCACCGGAGGCTATCCGTTTCCTGACCAGGGTTCAGCGGGTTATTCATAGTAATGTCTCGGTTCCGGGTGGGCAGGGTTACGTTTTTAGTAGATTAGGATTTGCTATTCAGAAAGGGGTGGCGGCGCAGCTTGTTGCCCGCCTACCCGTTATCTTAATGTAATTTTATTTGTCCTGGAATAAAAATCTCCATTTTATTAAAAAAAAAAAAAAAAAAAAAATTAGTAGAGCGTCGGTTTTTGTATCCTGATTTTATTGACAGTATTTTGCTTATATTTACACACTTATTGTTTGGTTTTTGTTTTGTATTTTTATTTTCTCAATCGCTGCAGTTCATTGATGTTATCATAGTTTCTATTCGTTGCGGTCGTTAAACGAAACCAATCACCCGGTCCGTTAAAGTCGATCTCCAGTTCCTCGTTTGTATAATAGGCCAGTACCGGTGCTCCGGTTTACCTTGCTGTTGTATTCACCACCGCTCGTATGTTTCGTTTATTTTTGGTGATTTAATTATGAATTGTGAATATTTGGTTACTGATAATGTGAATACTTGGCGTTATGATTTTTGGTTATGTTAAAAAAAGAAATAAATTATGTCTATGTATTATCTAGCAAAATAAATTACTATCGTATGCTATGCTTGGTGTTCGAGATGTTCAACATTATACGCTTTTTATTATATTTTTTTTCACTTTATTGGCCTAATGTAATTTGATCTAATTTGTACTTTGTAATCTTGGATTTTGTTGGTTAACCAGGTGTTGCTTCAAGACAAAATGTAATGTGTTTGGGTTCACTCAACCCGTTACGAGTGTGTTTTTGTAACCAAGGTAAATTGTCTGTTCGACTTCCTGCATTTATTTGGATTGGCTAAAGGTGAATCCGAAATATCAAATATAATAATATTTTGGAATATGTTTGTAGTTTCCATATGATTTTATTTATTCTTTTAGTGATTAATGTAGCTGGTTGGACTACCCCTAATTCAGCGAAGACTCGTGGCTTCCAAATTAATTTAAGTTTTACCATGTTTGGCCTTGTTACTTTAAGCCTTTTCATAGTGATTATCACGCTTCAAAGATTAAAAATCATGTATGTTCATTCAAAATGAAGATCTGCAAGTTTCAACTCCATTTCATGATTATAATTTGATTAATTTGGCCCTAAATGGCTCAGAAATTCAGCATCGTAAGTAATCTTCAAGGAGCTAAAATGGACATGCAGGTGAGCATTTCATCTCACGAGTTGAGAAGCCTTAGAAGAGTGTTACCCAAGTTTTGGTGATATTTCACTTGCAATCGGAAAGAATTTTGAAAAATATCTAATGTATGTTATGCCTATGCTTCAAATGCCAGCTGAACTGTCTTCATACACATATTGTGTTGATGATGAAATGATCGAGAACACCAATCTTTTGAGAAATGGTATTTGGAGGCTTATGTAGGAATATTTCAAGGTTTCAAGAACTCCCCTAAAACCCAGTTGTTGATTCCATATGCTCCACGTATTCTCCAATTCCTGGATCTGATTTACATGGAGAAAGACATGTGAGTTTCTTCTTAGTTTATTATCTGATTGTTGTTTTTTATTGTGTTTTGTTAGATGTGACATGATTCGCGGGTTTGATGGGTTAGGTAATGGAGACAAAATAGGTTTATATGATGAAATATGTCATCTTTACCACAAGTCAAGACGGCTGGGCTTTGTCTGGTTGTGCCCCTTAGAACAAATTATGTCCTGTCTTTTGAAGTTCTTATAAATAACTATTGTGCTCTATATGGGTCTGAATATCTAATAAAATGATTAAGTAGGTTGTATGCATTGAAAATAGAATTATGAGGATGTTCGACTTGTTTGATTCATGTCAGCCAATTTGACCTGAAAGCTATCCATTGATTTTTGACTTGATTATCTGTTTAAATTTCAGGGATGAAGTGGTTATGAAAATTGCAGTCGGTGTTCTTGGAGATCTAGATACTCTTGGATGTTATGGTGGGCCATTATTCAATAGTCTCTTTGGAGCAAAGATTTTATGAATCAGTGATTGTCTTCAGATGATCATTTGATTAAGGAATTTGTTGAGTGGGCCAAACTGGCCATCAGTTGGTCCATTTTTATTTATTATGCTTTTAAGTGAAACATTACAGCAACTTCATATGGATTTTGTATGAATGCCAAAGTTTATTTATACTGGTTTCTTTCTTCATGTTACTTTATATTTTTTTCTTTTCAAGAGATGATTCATGCATAAATGATTTTAAGTAAATAACCGTAAGAATATAAATACTTGATGCATTCATGTAATTGTTTCTCGCTCTTTTTTATCTGATGTCTATTTTATGTAATGTCGTTTATGTGGTCCTTGCAGTTGATTTTCTAATTTTCAGTGTTAGCGTATTTGTGAAAGTGTAGTGTACTCATTGCCAAATATTAGTTATTTCATTATTTGTTTCGTAAAGGTTTTTACATAACTTACCCATATATGTGTTATGTATTTCATTAAAGCTTAATCTATTAGTACTTTAAAATTGTGAGACGCTCCGTATATTTTAAAAGGTATAAATCGCCTCAGAGGTGCAGTGACACGCCTTCTTGTGAAGGCGCTAAAAAGTACACCCTTTGAAGCGCCTTGTGTAAACACCTCGTAGCTATGTGATAGCCTAATCTCCTGGATTCATCCCACACTAAGGCGCGCTTAATCTATCATGAAAAAATGTTCAACCTTCCAAGAGTTTATTGCTTAGTGAAAAAGGTTTTCCGGATAATTGAAATAGTTGTTAAATGAAATAGATGTAAAGAGTAAAAAAAATGTAAAAGCGTACTTGGCCGGAGAAAAAAAAATGTAAAGAATGTGAGTTTTTTTAGCCGTCCTTTTTGATGTAAAAAGAGTGTCCTAGAGTAAAAAATTGCAAGTTTTCAGTTTTCGATATTTTAGGCCAATGTCTTTGAGATTGAAAAGCCCAAGAAAAAACAATTGGCCGAATTGTCAAATTTCATCTAGAATTCAAACCAACACAGTTCTAAACTGATACCTAAATTGTTAGTTTCGGTTTTTGAAATAGATCGATTATAAAACTCTTATGGGAGACTCTTAAGTTGGTCGGGGAGGACCCACAGCTAGGGACCATTTTCTTTGAGGGCACATTTTTCTATAAAATTCATATATACATATGTTATATACACGTGCTTGTGTCTGTGCATGTGTTTTTTTATTGCAAAACTCACTTTAAATTTGAAACTTAAACTCATTTTAAATTTGAAACTTAGGTTCACTTAAAACTCATTTAAAACTTAATAACCCATTTATAAACACAATATTCATTAAAACTTAAAGTTTAAGGGATATATTTTTTAATGGCTCGGATAGGGCAATTAAAACTTCACGCACGCCTTTGAAAACTCACATAACCTATACTTAGTTTCGGTTTTGGTTAAAACTCAAAACCTACCGTATTGAGTCAACTGACTCGTGCGAACCCCTGTAAATCACCAACCTAAGCTATGTATTACGTTGCATCACGCGAGCACCCTACTAGAGCCGCCTTTGTGAATTGATATATTAGTTGTCTTAGAAAATTAATATTTACATGATACCCGCCATGCAATGCGCCAAAAAATGTTAGTATCCGCAGCAACGCGCGGGCTCTTCTACTAGTAATGAATTAAAGAAAAACTATTTAAACAACAGGAACGGCTGACTGGGTTGTTTGCTAAACAAATTGACAAAAGAAGAAAAGTATTGAAAACTACATAATACCAAGTCAACACTAATTAAGAAAGGAGTAAACTACAATTTTCATCCTTGTAGTTTGTCTAAAATAACATTATTAATCCAATAGTTTATTTATTACCCTTACAATCAAATAGTTTATAGGTTTGTTTCAATTTTAGTCCACACCACTAACACCGTTAACATAGTTTTGTTTAATTAACATGAAATGATGATATTACCCCTGCAATTAAATACAAAATATAAGGCATTTTTGTCTTTTGCTCTTAGGTACATATATTATTGCACATTGTACATAACATGAAACATTAAATAAATAAAAGAAATTAAAAAAAGTATATATAAATCTAACTTGATCTGCATCTCCATCTTCAAGTTTTCTTTTTCTTTCATCTCCTTCTCTCCCAACCAGCACCACCAGACCACTACCACCACCAAAAAGCTACTATATTAGTCTCTGTTGCCCTAACTTCTTATCACCGCTAGTATCATCGTTCACCACCACCCATCGTCGTCAACATCGCCGCCACTACAAGCAGAAGAAGTTCCCTAATTCCAATAGCCATCATTACCTCCGCTGCCACCTCCATTATACCCTTGCATAATCAAACCGCATCCAGATTTGCAAATAGAGCATCTCAATCCTCATATTTGGTGGTGGGGGAAGCTGTTGTGGTATGATGGAGCAACGGGTAGTTTGGGTGTGGTGTGGTGCGGTGCGGCGGCAAGGGTAGTGAGGTGTGGAGGTGTGATGGTCCGGTGGTGGTGATGTTGGTGACTTGATGTGATGAAGATAAAGAACGCGAGACCACATAGACGTGGTTTTGTTAAACGATTCAAATCAAGTGATAACCAAACAAGTTTTTAATAATAACCTGTACAATTCGAGTACCAAACCACAAGTATCAATTACTCTCCCAATTATCAAACTGCTCACGATGCAAGAAAACCGAATGCGAATGATAAAAGGATAAGCAATTGCAACACAGATGAATTACTTAAATGATTTAAACCACAAATATTCTTCAAACAAGTGAAAAAAAATCCCAAGTACCAAATCAAACAAGTTAAAGGGTTTCATAAAGTAACCATACACCCGAAGGTGGTTACATAAAGAAACTAGCCACTCATCATGATTGTGTATGCTTCCATGGATGATTTTGATGATAGATGCATGAAAAGAATGATTAAAATGTGTTTTGGAATGGTGAAATTCATCTTAGGATCGTCCCAAACGGCTAGGGTTAAAGTCCCTTTTGTTTGTGGAGTTAAGAACCTTTAAATATGGCCAAAATCCGAAATTTCGCGTCCATAATCAGATAGGGACGCAAGCTTGCGCCCCTGGTGAAGCAGGTTGCGCCCCTAAAGGGCGCAAATCAGGCAGAAATTGGTTGTCATCAGAAGGTTGCGCCTTGATGAGGTAGGTTGCGCCCCTGTGTAAAAATTGGCTATTCTTTGTGTTTTCATCCCCGGTGCTCTCGGGTGACTTCCAATCCTTCTTAACTTGTCCCGGAACCCTCAAATATGCTCCGCTTAATGCTTTTCACCACCGTCCATCTGCAAATCACAAACATTTGCAAAGTAACTATGTTCCATGCAATAAATCACATAAAAACACATAACCACATTTACACATAGTAAAACACCCACTCATCAAGACCATCTAGCACTATGATTGTGGCTAGTGGGTGCGGGTGTGGGGGTTAGGGTTTAGGTTCCAGTGGTGGGGGTAGAGACATGTGGTGGTCATAGTGGCGAGTGGTTGTGGTGTTGGTGTTGGGTTGTGGTGACGGTAGGTTGTGCTTGTGGGTGGGAGTGGGAGAGAAGTGAGGAGATGTAGGTTAGAAAAGATATAGATATTTGTTATATCCTTATTATTGTTATTAATAATAAATTAATAATGATAATAATAAAAGTTTTGTGATCTAACAAGTAGACAGAGGAAATGGATGACCGTTAGAGTTATGGACTAAAAGTGTAAGAGTTTAAAATCTATTGGGTAATTGCAATTTTTAAACTGTTGGACTAAATGTGTTAAAACCAACAAACCATAGGGATGAAGATTGAGGGAATAGTAAATCTAATCAACTAAGAAGGTAAAAAGTGAAAGATATATTTTTTCTTACAAAAACTTTAGATCCAAACTATAACTTGTTTTATTGAGATAACACACCCTGTTGCAAGAACTAAACCTGCTAGACTATAAGCACGAGGAAAAATTTACAGAAAAGGATATGAGCTTGTAAAATTAATAAAAAATCTTCTAGTCAGTAGTTATAACCACGAGGGGAAATTCCCAAACCTCAGCTGGGTGTCCTTTCAAGACCAATAAATGACTTCACGAGGTCGTCCACAAGGCCTGAGTGCTAAATAGGTTGGTTCAAATCCTAAAACCTCCCAAAAGATTATATGTTTCGTACATCAATATACTAAAAGCAATTAGATATTGTATTCATAGAACTTCTGTTTGGACGACCATTCATAGGAAATCTAAGTATATTACTTTTTTTGCCAGTGTTGGTATGTTCTTATAGCAAAACTTCTTGTACATTCTTTATGTCAATGGCTTGTCCTAATAATGAAGCCAACATTGCAAAAATAATGCAAATATTTTAATTATTATATAACTAGTATTATTTAATATACATACATAACAGCTAAAAAATTATATTATAATATTGCGGATTTGTATCTAGGCATGTATCTATGAGCGTGTTAAATAAATAGAATAATAACCTTTTGTAGTCTAAGCATACCACATCTTACAACCTATCAAATTCCAGTATTGAGAACTTATAATAAGTATAAGGCTAATTTAGATACTCTAAAACTGGGATATACATGATTCTAATCAATGCATACAAAGAGATGCACATGCTTAACTTAGTAAGGATTATTGGTACGTGGTTAACATAAAAGGAGAAGCAAGCAACCATAGTAATTCATTAAGAAAATTAAACAACACAAAGAGCATAATCCCAACAAAAAATCATTTTAAACGTATTATATGTAAACAAAATCATCAATGAATTGGCATGGTATCCACATTCTCACTATCCACTTTCTTCCACGTCTCTTAAAACTATAGCTGCTATTACCTCCATTTCCTACCCTTTTCATACATCATTTTATGATATACCCAAAAACAATCACCTACTTTAATGAATCCAATAACTCACTCGTTGTCGGTAAACCTTGCATCAATCACATCTCCTTCGGGTCCCTTATCCGATGATGAATCCAAAGGCTCATCACGTGGTGGTGTTAGGCTAACCCCTGGTGCACTGGGCTGGTTGTAGACAAACTGGCCCAACTACATCACCTCTTGGTTGAGTGCAGCCATGGCATCTTTTATGGTTTGTGTTGACCCGCTAGAGATGGCTTCCTTGAGCTCACCGAGTTTGGCTTCAACCTTTTCTTTCACTTCTGCAAGAACCTTGTCTCCAAATTCCTTTAGCTGTTTTTCAGTTTGGTACACAACTAAGTCCGCTTTGTTCTTCATGTCGGTGGCGTCTATTTTTTCCTTGTCTTCTTTTGCGAACTTTTCAGCTTTATTAACCATTCTCCACCTGTTTAATCACAGTATAATCAGATATTCAGTTTCATATCATACATCCAAATAACCCCATATCCCTTGTTTGGTTCTAAGCTCAACCAACTTAACATAAACAAAAAACGATTGGATTGCACATAAAACACAAAGATTTTCATATCAAATTCAAACAGATAACAAGATCATGAATTTATACAACTTTAGAGTTCCTACCCTATTACAACATATAACACATCTAAATACCGAAACCACATAAGCAAATTCAATTTTTGTCACAGCTGGTATAAAACCCATAAAAGAAACACTAAAAAATAGACAATAAGAAGGTCAACTTTAACCTTTGTATATGCTTCTTATAAAGCAAAACTAAAACCCCTTTTCTAGATCATATCATAGCAAGAAAACAAACCTAAACCTTAACTTTAACTTTAAGCACCTACAAGATCCACCTTAAATTCAAAATATCCAAAATAAACGACAAAGAAAATAAGAGAATGAAGATAATCAACATATCCGATTCAAGAGAATTCTGAGATTTGCTTGGAAAGCAAAAAACCTGCAAAAATAAGCAACATTGTTACCAATCGAATTCCGATTCAAAATAAACATAAACAACAAAGAACAGAAGTAAATGAAGGTAGAACGGACCTCATTTTAAAAGATTTAGAGATTTCCATTGAATTGAATTATATAAAGGAAGATAGGGGTTACGAATTAAAGGATTAATTTGTAACGGTAGTTGTGTGTTAAAGAGAAAGAGAGAGCGGGGGGGGGGGGGATTGAATGAGTTAGTAATTGAAGGATTAACTATTGGGGTTACATGTGGAGAGGGATAAATAGTGTGTATTACACACATATACATTCGGCATTACATTTTGTACACAATGGGCATAAATGGAAGAAAATGACCAAAGATTACACATTTGTGAAGAACCCTTCTAACTCCCATCTTATAGTTAGTGTGAAATTAACTTATTAGACATATTTGGTCCTTAATAAGGTAATAGAGATATTATTTTTTGTATATTTGGTTTTAATATAGATAGACCGTATGCTATAGGTTTCATAGTCCCTTGTTTTTAACACCCTTTTACATTAAATACCATATAACCTTGTATTTCAAGGATTTGAACCAACACCAAACATCATACGCTCAATCCCTTGTTAGGTGATGGTTTTAGCATTTTGTATAAGTAAATTTGAGCTGCAACATGTAAAGAACCCGTTAATTAGAAAATTGCAGCATAATTAAACAAGAAATTGAGGATAGACACAGACAAAAGTGTTAGCGGAATCAACAAGAAATCGAACAATATAGTACACAAATGAAACACACAACAAGAAACATGATTAAGATAACACACACAAAGGTAATGTGATCTGAATCGACAAAGAAGAAAGATATGCCTGAACATGTTTACATATGCGAGATATGTCGTCAAAAACAAACTTGAATTAACTGCCATATCTAGTCCTAATCCAGCTGCTAATTCTTGATATAATAAAGTTTAACAAGTGATTACAAACCATAGGTTATAATAGTTGCCACCTTTTATTTTAAGGGTCTTAAAATGTTCCACAACCGACCAAAACAAAGTCTTATAAAACTAAGATCGTATATATATGATCACCATAATGAAACTTATTAAACGAGAACACCTTTTATCAATCTAAGAAAGCTTCTTGATTTCCACAAAATAATCCTATGGCATATTCATCCGAGTAATGTGGATTTTTGGCATAGAACTCAAGATACTTATAATGGTCAAACGGCTTGAATCTTGGTGGGTGTTCTTCATCAACTAGTTCTTCTGGTGTTTCGATAATTCCCTTGTTGAATGAAAATAAAGCTATGGAGTATCTGTCTTCTTGCCCGTTCATGACCACATGATGACGAGGAGCTTTTATTCTGCCATTGCTCCATGCCTGATTACACGGTCACACTTTAAATATGTTGGTTCAGGCCTCGCAAAACACACTCTAAGCTCACTAGTGAGATGAACAAAAGATGTGGAAGAATACTTTCAATACTTAATTCAATACCAATGCAACCTATTTATAGCTTAAGTACAAAAGAAAAATAAAACTTTATGCAACAAATTACACATGCTAATACCTATTCTTTAGGCTACGTACTTCCTAAAAATCTGTGAAATTCAAAACAAACTCAAACCTAGCTAGTCCATGCAACATTCATGTTTACTATGAATCTTACTCAAACTAGTTTCTTGCATAACTTATAAACTAAACCAAATAAATAAAATATCAAATATCCACTTGACTCCCTTGACCCGTGACCAATCTAGATTATTCTAGCAAAATACTAATCCAATAGTTAAGCCAACGAAAGCATTATTTAAGTGTTAGAATTTTAGCAAAAAGAGCTCTAAAATTAAGTGATTAACCCTAGAGATTTCAAGTCAAGGAAACAAATTTTTAATATGCGATCGAATATGTCAATGGAAGCATTAACTCGGTAAAATGCATACATACTTAAAGTATCTAGTAATTAGTAACACTCATTTATGTGGTGTGGGAAAACTTTTGTTTTTCTAAAGCAATATGACATTTCCTACCCACCCCTTGTGGTGTGGTGGTATAGGTGTTAGAAGTTTCAAAAGGGAGGTTGGAAGTTCAAGCTTTATAAGATGCAAAAAAAAGTGTATTTAAAAGAGGATGAAAAAGGGGGTATAATAAAATGATATAAGAAGGGTGTAACATTAGAGGAGGAAATTAGCTGTTAAATCTTTTTTTCTTGACATTTACTGATAATAAAAAGTGAAATTTGTCAAATAAGATTTGTGCCTAACATCATCAATAATAATAAGAAGACATAAAAAACAATTAAAAATGTGCTTAATCTATTATGTTAGCACATTAAAAAAAAACACAACTCGTGAAAAGCATCCAATAAAGAAATCCAAAAATATTGTCACATCATCATCACTTTTATCAACCACTTATATATCTAATAACATTCACATTTGGTTCTCTAAATTTATCTTCATCTCTAGATATAATATGAAGGTTTTCTTATTTTCTATTTTCATTAGAATCTTTTTCTTTGAAATTTAGAGTTTTTGAATAATGGTTCTCCAAATATAGAGATAAACACTTAATCATCTCTATGAATGTTTGTATATATGTAATTAAGAAAGCAGAGACAAAACCATAAAATAAATATTGTGAGTAATAAAAATCTTGTGATAAATTCATAGAAATGTGATATATAGTTAAATTATAGAGATAGAGACGAAGATTCCGCCGGAAATGCTCTAAATATGTTTATTATGCCAAAAAGATACATGGTGCCCACCAATGTCCGTTTATCTAGCTCTTGGCGAAAACATTACCCTCCATAAACTAGTGCCAAAAACATCCGCACTAATAAATGGATGATATGGCATGTTTTTCGGCTAATATAAGACACCCTAAATCCACCCATTACGGGTGCTCTAATTTTATTGTCCACGCAAGTTGTCATAAATTTGAAATGACCATGAGTAAAGAACACAATACTTGATCTTACCATGAAAGCATCAGCTGCATTGACCAAGAAAGATGATGGGAGGTACTCAACAGCCATCCACTCATTATCCTTGATTTGAATTTCGAGTCCATTCATTTGGTTTTGGCTAAGTATAGAAACAAAGTTCTTGTCCGTATGCGACATGGCAGCCAAATTGGACTCATTTGATTCCGGTGGTCTGTATTTATTCGGTTTAAGAAGATATGTCATCGATTTATTGAAGGATTCATGGTATTTCTCGATTCCATAGCTTTCGAACACCATCTTCCGCACTAGGTTTTCAATTTTAGCTACTAGATTTGCGTACGAATGCAAAGTTACACTAAAGAAAAAAAAGTTGATTACGTTACACGTACTAACAAAGTAATAGTGACGTGCACTCAAACTATAATTGGTGAAAATGTAGAAGACGTATGAAATAAAAACAGTAAAGTCTTAGGAAAAATTACGGATTTCGTCATATATGTTTACACTAAGTTTCAGTGGATGCCCTTTAAATTTAAAACTGCCGAGATTCATCCTTTATGTTTTAAAACTTTGTACCCTTTGTCCTTTAGCACTAACCTGTTTTTAACGTTAAAAGCGGTCACATGGACCCCATATGAGGGCAACTTGGTAATTTTGATCTTAAGATATGTTTAAAACCAGTTAAGTCTCTCACCCCCTTTTCTCTCTAATCCCTCTATCCCTCTTAGTTCCTCCCCACAATCTTTTTATCCCTCCCACAAAGAACCCAAGACCACCACAACCTGCCACCAACCACCCAAGACCACCACAACCTGCCACCAACAAACCAAGACCACCATCCCCCTGCCACTAACAACCCCAGACCACCACAACATACCGCCAACTAGTAAACACCAACAAATCCAACAACCATCACGAAAGCCCACAAATCCGACAACCCCACAAAACCCTACCAAATATAGAAACCACCACAACCCAACCCCACCCAACCCAACCAAATCCAACACCCCACCATAACCAACATCGTTTTAGTCTGCGTTTCACACCTTAATTCTTATTTCTTTAACAAACACCAACCCCAAATCAATTTAGGGTTTTCCAAAATTGATCTGCAACGAAGGATGGTGGTGCGGTACTTGAGGTTGAAAATGAGTTTTTATTGGTGCGGTACTTGAGGTTGAAAACTCTCTAAACCTGTATAACACTTCAAACCTACGTACTTAAATTAATAAAACACATGACACTTTATTACTTGACTCGAACCGACCCGAAACATCAAGATTAACCCAACATTCGCGCCCACCTGAAGCTCCAAATGTTTGAATGGGAACGAGCCAGTCTTACATTGTAACACCTCCGCCATCCTATTGACTTGATCTTCCTTTACGCCAACCCCAAAAACCCAACTTTTGGCAACATTGACATGTAGACCCGAAACTAAATAGAAACACCGTAATAGTCTTTTCAGATTGGTAGTGGTTGGTGGTTATGGTAGTTGGTTGTGGTATAAACGTAAAGGACAAATCTTGTAATTCAGTCATGAATAAAATTACCAAGTTGCCCTCATGTGGGGGTCTATATGACCTTTTTAACATTAAATTTAACCAGGTTAGTAATATAAAACAAATGGTGAAAGGTTTTAAACAATAAAGGATGAATCTTGCCGATGGTTGCCCAAAGGACCAAACAACTTACTTTCTCAAATATTATTCCACATTATTCATTGATAAATGATCAAAAAGGAATTGTTAAACTTCTAGGCTAGACAGATTGGTTCGCCAGGTGAAGCTTGACAACCATCAACAAGCCAAGCATATGATTCATCATCATATTTCAAGGAAGATGCGGCAAGGTGTCTTATGTTTTGCCAATGAAACTTTGAGGGATAGGTGGGTTGGGGATATCAAATCGTTTTTTAGGTTATCCAAACATTAATTGGCCGTGTATTAGCAGATGATATATATATAGGTTCGCGGGCCCAATACTATGTCTAACCAATCACATTTCGGTTAATTTTTTAATTTAATATTAATTTAGTTATGTCATCAGAAGCATATGCATTCCCTATCACGTGAAAACATGAAGGGGGAGGGGCGTGGGTGGCATAACGACTTGAAGGCGAAGAAAGTGGTGGGGCTAATTCATTTTCAACTAATCATACATTTTTTTTCTTTTTTATATTATTTTCTTTAAATATTAACTTAATGGGGTAGTGGTAGTGAAACTTATTAAACCATTATGCATGAAAGGTGAAAAAAGTAAGTATGATTTCTTTATTACGTGGCACTAATGTAGCATGAGCTTTATGATGTGACAGTGACGTTAAGTGATAAAAAGTAAGACCACAACACATAGCTTTCTGTATCATTTATAAAAAAGAGATGTTGATGACTTGGTAATGATTTTAAATGCTTTTATGTAATCTTATTTGGTGAGTTTTCATGTTTTTGAATGACATTTTTTTATAATATGTGACTACCATATTATTAAGTGTTTTTAGGCTTTCTATGGATAATCTTAGTTTGATAACAAAATCAAAGCAAAGTTCCACAATGACAAATTACTAGTTAAGATATATAATTATGTTACTAGTTTTTAATTAACACTATATACAGTGTTGGGCTCTCGCTAGACGTTAGTCGGCCGGTGGAGTATCAACTAGGGATTAATCAGGATTAATTGGGATTAATCGAATTTGATTTTTATATATATTTTTTCAAATTTGTACATATATAATGCTAATTTATACCTTATATGTATAAATTTAGAGGTTTAGGGGCCAAATATAAAGTAGTGAATATGGAGGGGAGGGGGTGGGGGTTAAATATTAAAATACCTAAACTTAAATCACCTCCATCGTTCACCATATCCCAATTTTTCCTCCCCATTCCTTCTTTCATCGTAAGGAACTATCAGACGCAACTAAGGTTCATGGATCATCCAATTTTGAGGTAAGAACTTGTTTTATTTGATCGATTTGCTACAGTTTTGACTGGTTCGAATTCACTTTTTACCTAATATTGAGTTTTTAGGTCCGACTAATCAGTGATTAATCGCGACACCGATTAATTGAGTGATTAACCCAAAATTAAAGTAGGGACTAGTGATTAATCACCGATTAATCGGTGATTAATCGCGATTTTTACAACCTTGACTATATATACCAACTATTATATACCAACAAATAATTAGTTACCTGAATTGATCATTATCTCCAGAAGGCCACATGAGGTTTGCAAACCTTTCAACACTATCCGAACTCGTAGCATTCTCTATCCCCATGCTTTCGTAGAGCGGACGACTATGGAGGGGACCCAAATAGCCATGGAAAGGCTTAGCAGAAGTATTCTTCATTTTGGTTTCTGTGGGAAGGTCAAATAATGTTTTTAAGTTTGCATAAACTTCCTTCTTGAAATCATGAGAAAGCCCATCAGAGACAACCATAAAACAACCATACTCTTCAAGTGCATGTCTCACTTTATGGCATGCCAAGCTCCAAGATTCATTACCAGGTTTCAAGCTTTCTATGTTAATTACAAGAAGCTTGGATTGTGTTAAAGAATCCATATATGATTCTTATTTTCGTGAGAGATCTAGTGGTGTATCGAGTTAATTTAAAGAGATTTGTATCATTTCATGCTTAATTTTTTTATATATAGTGAATGAAATTATCGGCTGCTTAGGTACCTTGAACTTCTAAACATTTATTAAAAATTGAGAAAAAAGATCATATAAAATCGTTTCATCGTCACACTCAACACGCGAGCTGACATCAAATATTAAATAAGTCCCCCCATGGTCATTATTTTTATTTCATCATGCCCACTACATATTATACAAAACATAATTTTTGGCCAATTAAATTTTTTTAACGTCATGCAAACTTTTAATATCACCAAGAGCCAACAAACTAGTTGACCCATATAAACTTGGAACACCAAATAGCATGATTCACCAAAGCATACATACATTAAACGCCAATGTTTTGAACTTCAAAGTCGCACCACCCATCCCAAGTCAGACCTTGCAATTTTGCCCGATTCCTCAACCACAAAAATCCGAGATCTTAATCTCCGCCAGGGGCAGATCCAGCGCACAATCAGGGGATGCGGACGTTGCGGCTCAACTTTGCGCGCGTAGTGGAAAATTAGTGCAAAATTTGTGTTTACTAAATTTGAAAAACGTTTTGATACTAAAATGAAAAAAATGAAAAACGTTACTACTGAAAAATGTTTCTAGATCCGCCACTGATATCCGCCATTATCTTCGAAAAGGCCACCTGTTTTCTATTGAAGTTTGAACAATAGCTCATTCCGACAATTCCAAAGACACCATATAGCCGTTTGAATGACAGCATACACCAGCTTTCTCCACTTTTTTGAACCCCTCAAAGTTGTATGGCAATTCACCAGGTCGTTGATTTCGAAAGCGGATATGGGTTGTATTTTGCACCATCATGATACGTGCTCCCAAACCATTTGAGCCAGACCACATGATATAAACAGGTGTTCAGCGGACTCGTCATCTTGTCCACATATCCGACACGTAAGAGGACCCAACAGTCCTTCCCGAATAAAATCTGCCTTACGCTCCCAACATTACCATGTATTGAACTAGAAAGTGTAAATCCCATTGCCTCAAGATCGCCTGAGATACCAACAATCTGCTTCCAAGGAGCTGCAATAGAATGCATGGCTGGAATGAAATTCCATTGTCTCGACTTATCATGTAGACTCCAAATGACCTTTCTCCAAAGCTCATCCGAATCCACCTTAAAATGCCACTACCACTTCGCAAGTAAAGCCAAATTAGTCTCTCTCAAAGATCCAAAACCCAACCCACCTGCTTCCTTTGGTGCAACTACCTCTTTCCACGCAACCCAAGACATTTTTTACTACTCCGAGTCAGACCCCCATAGAAAGTCTCTCCGGAATCACTCCAATTGATTAATCACTTGTAATGGAGCACGATAAAGCGAAAAATAGTAAGTAGGTAGTGAGCTTAGAACCGATTGGATAAGTGTGATTCAGCCACCATACGAAATCATATTTGCCTTCCATGTTGAAAGTCTTTTCCTAAATGTGTCAACGACCGGCTTCCAATTCCTACTCAAATTCATGTTCGTTGTTGGTTTCGGGCCCCTCTTTGACTACGTAAATATGCAAAGAAAGAGAAACTGTGAATGCAGGAATACATTTATTGATAAAATTTAGAAGCCTTAAATAGGCATACACAACAACGGACTACTTGACTTAATCAAACTAACTTCATTCAAAAGCTGCAACTTCTCCCCAGGACTCGAACAAAACAAACTCTTCCAAAACAAACTCTCTAAACCTGCATAACACTTCAAACCTACATACTCAAATTAATAAAACACATGACACTTTATTACTTGACCAGAACCGACCCAAAACATCAAGATTAACCCAACATTGACACCCTTAATCTTGATGTGGTCTTGATTAATCCAAAATGGATTCTCTTTGTACTTGCTACGAGCCACACATGACCCGATACTTGCTACATGAACCTTGTATGTCCATTCTTGCTCTACGAATTCTTGATCGATCTTTCTTTCTAAACAGTCTTCGATCTATCGGTCTGTTGTGAACCCCTTCGGTCTCGGTCTCTGGTTCACAATTTCGGTATAAACTTTCTTCTAGAAAATATCCGGTTTTGGTCTTTTCATTTTAAGGTGAACACTTTCGGTTTTCGATTCACGACACGATCTAATGTGAACTCATGGTCACAATCACAGTCTTTCTTCTCAGTCTTTCGGTCTAAGCTTTCTCGGTACAGATACCGACGGTCTTTTGCGGCTTGTCGGTCTTCTTGGTCTCACGCTTACTGTTTCCTTGGCGAGTTCTTCGATCTTTCATCAAGCTGTTCGGTCTATTACGGCTTCGGTCTCTTCTTGCCGGTCTTTTTTCTTACGCCAGAATCCACCTTCTGGCCGGTCTCTTTCGTCTAGCAATCGCCGGCGCTTTCTTTCTTACTCGGCACTGCTGCTACGGTCTTCGCTTTCCTTTCATTTCTCGTTCTTTTGTTCAACAGGACTCATCTTACCTTTCAGTTCTTTTCGTAGATCACACAATTGATCAGCATTGCTTTCACTTTCTCTCTTTCAGTTGATCACATATGTTATGATAAGCCACTGCTGTTGTTGCTCTTTCAGAAAATTGCAAAATCAATTAGCCCTTTATATAACTTTCTCGCGAACCCACTGCTTTCTTTCACTCCTTTCCTAGCCCCGCAGCAACGGGTTGCGCTTTTGCGCGAACTGACTCTCAAAACGGCCTCTAAGTCTCACCCGTTCTGATACCAATTGTTAGTTTCAGGCCCCTCTTTGACACTCACCCAATACACTCGCAGTTGGTTTATACGTAAATATGCAAAGAAAGAGAAACTTTGAATGCATGAATACATTTATTGATAAACTTTTGAAGCCTTAAATTGGCATACACTGCAACGGACTACTTGACTTAATCAAACTAACTTCATTCAAAAGCTGCAACTTCTCCCTAAGACTCGGACAAAACAAACTCTTCCAAAACAAACTCTCTAAACCTGTATAACACTTCAAACCTACGTACTCAAATTAATAAAACACATGACACTTTATTACTTGACCAGAACCGACCCGAAACATCAAGATTAACCTAACATTCGCACCCACCTGAAGCTCCAAATGTTTGAATGGGAACGAGCCAGTCTTACATTGTAACACCTCCGCCATCCTATTGACTTGATTTTCCTCTACGCCAACCCCAAAAACCCAACTTTTGGCAACATTGACCTATAGACCCGAAACTAAATAGAAACACTTTAACAGTCTTTTCAGATTGGCTGCATTCTGAGAAGACCATTCTCCCAGGAAAATCGTATCATCAGCTTACAAAAAATGGGACATCGGGCCATGTATAGAATAGGGAATACCATTGAAAATACCAACAGTGCACACTCTCTTCATAACACGCGAAAGCACTTCCATAGCAATTATGAAAAGGAAAGGCGATTGGCCAATGTGACAGAAACATAAAGTGGGTAGTCTTTTTTAGCATGGCTCTACTTCATTTAATACAATGTCGTGTGGCTGTTCCTACATATGCTTATATTGGTAACTGTGATAAGGGGTGTGAATTTTGCAGTGCTTTTTTTTCTGGTTTGATGAATGTGTGGTTTCGATTTCTTTAAGCGGTACGGCTAAATACATCAGTGTTGCTGTGGTGGGCTGGTTGTCTTACCATTTCGTCGAAGGCCATTTACTATATGCTAATGCATTTGTTTGAGCAGCTTGACTTTATGCTTAACATAAGAGCTTATAATGCAATGTTTTCGATTAATTTATTCGGAGGGAAGATAGATGATAGCATTAATCGTGGCTTTGGTCCTTGTATTTTCAAAGTATTAGGCTAGGTATATCACTGGATTGGTTTCTGTGTCCTCCGCAGGGGCGTAGCTACCCTAAGCCCAAGGGGTGCGGGCGCACACCTTGAAAAAAAAATTTAGTGTTTATATATACGCGTTTATCCCATCCGCACCCCACAAAAATTTGCAATCGCACCCCTTGGATTTTTTAAACCAACCCCTAAGAAAATAATATAATTACATATATTGAGTTAGCCCATTTTATTAGTTGGTAGCTCAAATTCAAGAATAAGACCAAGCCCAAACTTTATAATAAGTCCACATTGTTTTAATATTGATTAAAAGAAAAAGAAAAAAAAAAACCTTCAAAGGAAAGACCAAGATTTGTTAAACGGGGTTTTATTGGTTTCTACTACCAAGAACCAACTTACAAAGTTTAGATTTGAGGGTTATGACAAGTTCTTAGAGTTAGTTAACTCTTTTTGTGATAAGCATAAACTTGAAGTGGTAAACATGGATGGTGAATACGTTGACCCAAGGATACCAAGAAAAAAAAACACAAACGTCACACTTCGCCACAATTATAAAGTTGAATGCTTCAATTCGATTCAAGATATGCAAATCCAAGAATTTGGAAATCGTTTTAACGAGGTAACATCTGAGTTACTTGTTTGTATTAATAGCTTGAGTCCTTGTGATAATTTTGGTGCATTTTATGTTCCAAAACTACTACGCTTAGGCGCTTAGCCGAGATGTATCCACATGATTTTGATGATGAAGATAAAAGAAGGCTTCCGGTTGAACTTGAGAGCTACATAAACTGATAATGTAAAAGCGGATACACGATTTACCAAATTGAATGGTTTATCCAATCTTGTACAACTGATGGTTGAAACAAAGAAACACTTTCACTTTATATTTGTGTATCGTTTATTGAAGCTAGCTCTCACATTACCCGTCGCAACCGCAACTGTTGAAAGAAGTTTTTCGGCAATGAAGTTTGTGAAGAACAATTTGCATAATAGGATTGGTGATGAGAATTTAAACGATAGTTGTATGATTTTTATTGAAAAAGACTTGCTTAGAAACGTGGAGATAGAAGATGTTATAGATAGATTCCAAAAAATGAATACCCGAAGAGAACAACTTTAAATTTTAGAATTTTGTTATGCATATGTAACAACGTTTGAATTACTTTTGGCTTCTTTTTGTTGATTATATAATTTTAGTGTCATTAATTTTGGTATACGACCTGACCTGGGCCACATGATGATAAACAACCTAGGGGCTTAGAGATTCCGCACCCCATGAAAAAATTTTCTGGCTACGCCACTGGTCCTCCGCTTTCTACAAATGTACAGATACGTATTGGTTATCAGGCTTCAATCACACACAAATAAAATACACGTACTAAAGATTGTTTTCTACTTGAACGCTCTTGCTACAATTAATTGGGAAAACAACAGTACATGCCTTTAAATAGTAAATAAAAAAAACTAACTAATCCTACTAATATGGTCCATATATGTAGAAACAGCCCCACGTACTCCTTGGTTCCAGCCACTCCCTAAGACCGGAGGGTATGGGCTCCGGCATAGGGGAGGCAAGCCTATGCCGCCCCAAGCTACACCACACCCTAGGGCCGGCAACGGCATAGGCGGCAGCCACAAGCCGGCCATGCCGTGCCAATTTATTGTTTTTAATTGATTTTTTTATTATTTTTAATAATTCTGACCAATGAGGAGGCTCGTCATCATAGTGCACACCACCCCCTTAGAGACTCATCATGAAGATGCCTCCCCCCCTCCCCCATCCCCCCCCCACTCTTACGTGACACCTACGTTGAGGCCCATCATGAAGATGTCATCCCCCTCCACACCCAACAATCTAACGTTCACATCCCACTTAGTTGTACGGTGACCCATTTACTGACCCGTTCCGACCTGACTTGACTCGAACAATCAAGATTAACCCAACAATACGATATTGAAGATGAAATTACAAACTTAATGTGAAAAGAATTATGTATAACCAAAGGTTAGACAATAGTCATATTTGAAATTACAAAATTTCATGTGGCTTTATATACCCTTTAGACACATCGTTGTCACTTTTTTTTTTTGACAGAATGATAATAAACGTCATAGTAATAATTATGTATGACCAAAGGTCATTCAATAATAACATTTAGAATTAACAGATTCATGTGGCTTTACATACACATTAGTCACACTATCGTCAGTTTGTATTTTATTGTGTGACGGAATGTAACAAAATTCATGGGAAAATATTGTTTATGACCAAAGATTAGACAATGGCTACACATACAGTTAATTCATGTGACTATATAATAGAACCGGACACACTTACAAGAAATTCATGCGCTCGTTACTACCATTTAGCCAAACTTAATAGACATAGTGTTTTATTACAACAACCCTTTTTGTCACAGGTTTTTTAATTAATATGACTAAAACGAATTATTTTTTTGTAAATCATGTGATTATATAAAACAAACTTTTAAATTCATGTGGTTTTTGCTATTCTTTAGCCACGTTTAATGGAAGAAATGCTTGATTCTAGTGAGAAATATTGGTATCATTTAGCCACAATTTTAAGTTGCTACAACCACTACATATGAATATGACAATATGATACTTATGATGACTTGATCTTAGGTCACACTTTACCCGAAAAAGATAGATGTGCTGGAAAACATACGAGTTCAAGTTTTTCGTGTGGACTTTGGCCGTTTTTGAAGGGGTGATTCTTTCAAAAATCATTGAGAAAAAAAAGGATACCAAATGATGAGTGAATTTTGATGGATTTATAAGAAAATGATTGGACTTGTTAAAAAAAGGGGTTTTAGGTTTCATACACCTTGTGACGTCACATTCTGGGGATGTGACATCATATTCTGGGGTATGTGACAACATTCTACTGGTGTGTGATGTGGGCCAAGGTGTATGAATCCTAAATAAGAGGTTTATGATTCCTAAATACCAAAAAAAAAAAAAAAAAAAAAAAACGGGTCGGGATGTACGTAAATTAGGAAGAGGTTGCAAAGCATGCGTGTACAACTGCAGTTGATCGCAGCTGATCCAATTAATGTCATGCAGCTGCAGTTGACGGAGTTCATGTGTACGATTGTCCAAGTCAACCACGACTTAATTTTTTAAAAAGCAAAACTATCTATTATAATAATTGAAAGCAATAAATCTTACATGACAATCAAAGAGGACATCATCCTCCTTGAGTGTCTCATGTAGCATGCCATATGGCATTAATTGGTACGAGATTTTTCTCTTTCATGTTTCCTCTCATAATTTTTACATTAATATCTTTTGTATACGAGATTTTTTAAAGAAAACAATTACACAAAATTAACGAGCGTTTTATTTTCTTTCCAACGAGTATCGTAGTGCTATATAAAAAACGGAGAAAAAAACGACTATTTTTGTGGGGTTTTGTTCATACAGGAAACAAACACAAAGTGCTCAGATAGTTCATTAATCATGTATAGGCAAGTCACTAATTATGTTCAAATCAGTAAATATGAATTCTATTTTCAACATGTGTTAACATTAGAGTTGTACATTGTTTTAGGTTAGGTATTAATGTTAGAGTTATACATTGTTTAAGGTTAGGCGTTAAGACCATGTGTAGTGGAGGTAAGGGCCTATTTTCTGATTGGTCCACGTGGCAGCTAAGTCAGCATGGGGCTTATATTAAAAAAACTTACGAATAATATTAAAAAACTTACAAATAATATTAAAACCACACAAATAATATTAAAACATTAATTAACACAGTACATGATCCTAAATTAAAACAGTACATAACTATGTAGGGTACTTATCCAAATCCTCCAGTGTGTACTCCGGCGAGGACACAGAACTAATAGCATCCGAGCGGATGCAACCATTGTCAGGACTTGGCATATAGTATGTTTCATCATCTATACTCATGTATTTCCCCAGCAATATCTGCTTCATAACCATCATCATTTTGCTCTGGAGCACGAGGGTTTGAGGTGGGGTTGGGGTTGGGTCTCCACCAGTCGTAGCCGCCCAAATCCCATGACAGCCATAGTATAATCCACAACCCAGATGTATTCCTTATCTGTGAGAGGAGCATCTGGAGTTGGGGGAGTGTAACCTAGTAGAGGAGGAATGGGGGTTACTCGACGAGGAGGAGGAGGAGTGGAAACTGGTTGAGGAGGAGGAGAGAACATTGATTGAGGAGGAGAGAAGATTGGTTGAGGAGGAGGAGAAGAGAAGACTGGTAGACGACGTCTCCGATGAGACTATCGCTGGAGATTGGAAGGTCTGGCAGGCTCGTTAGGATATCCACCACCCATATCTTTGAATGTTGTGTGGTTTGTAGTTGGCTTTTATTTGATAGTGGGTATAAAAATGTGGTTTATATAAAGAGTGTGTGTTTTTTTTCTTTGTAGTTGGGTTATAGTGTAGTTGTAAAAAATTAGTTGTGTTTGTGTGTGTGTATATATATATATATTTCAAAAAAATTAACCGTTTGAAAAAAAATTACGTTGGGGGTTTGAAATTTTTTTGACCGTTAATAATATTTAACCATTTGAAACATGCATCTGGCAAAATTTTATTGGTTTATGAAGTTGCAATCCAGCGTAAAAGACATAACGTTTTCGGCCCAATTTGAAACTTAGCGCCCCTGTAATGGTGTTGGGGTGCCCAACATCAAACTGCACTACGGAGGGTTTAACATTGGAAATATATGGTTAATTGTTTTAGTTAGGTGCGACTCGAAGCTTTCCTGCATGTAACTGTAAAGCGCATCATTCTATTTCATATGTAAAATTGATATGTCATATTAAATTTCTCAACACTAGGACGTTCCCGGGGTATAATCTTGTTAAGAAATATTCTCTTTCTCTAAAAAAAACTTCAAAAGAAAATATTACGGTACGTTTAGCAAAATTAGTTGAATATGAGTTATGTGAGTCAAGTAATGGCGTAATAAGAAGCCAAGATGTTTTAGTGCAATGGCGGAGCTTAAACTTTTAGATGGTGAGTGCCGAAAGTCGTGAAACCTAAATTTATGCAAAATTAAATCAAATTGATGGGGCCCGGACTCAATATATACAAAATTTTCAAAGAAAAATAAGAAAATTTAAACTATTGAGCAAAAAAAAATAGCAGGGGCAAACACCTTGACTCTTAATAAGCTTCACCCTTGTTTTTTTGGAAGGTGTGCTTCAGCGGTGAAACCAATCGACAGATAACCCCTCGACCCGAGTTCGAATCATTACCCACGCACCGGTGTCCACTAATTTGAATTTATCTCAAACCGTTACAGAGAATTTTTTCGTGGTGTGCAGGATTCAAACTCAAGACCAAGCCCGGACGGAAACCCTCCGAAGAGGTAAACCCTCCGAAGAGGTAAACCCTCCCACCACTCTCGAGCTGGACTGGAGGTCATTAACAGCTTCACCCTTGTTTTGCTAGACAAAACATTCATAACATGTTACACCAACACCAATTACGTTTTAATAAGACCTGTAAATGATAACTTGGGTATCCTTTTGCTCAATTTTTTTTTTAATACTAAATAATTAAGTTATCTCCGAATACAAAAAAAAAATATATTCAAGTGATCTGTCAGAATTCATGGCACCAGATTAACATCAAAACTAAAACACTTTATTGAGATGAAAACATACAAAGACTCTTAAGTTTACACAGAAAACCCTAACACCTAAACCTGACCAGATACACGACTACCAAATCATACACAAGATCAAAACCAAAGGTTTAAACTATTACAACCAAGATCTTATACAAGACGTAAAAGATCTGAACAAAACCTAACGATCTCTATGATTAAATCGACTGGAAAGAGGTGATGTAAACTAAACTGTGTAAGTCTGATGATCAGGGTGTTAACCCTAGCAATGAAGACGAAGACCCTTTATATAGAGAGAGCTGAGTTGAGAAAGCACAATCTGTGACTTTCTCAACCCTTAGATCTTGATCATCGACAAGGATTGCCAGCTTGGACACTCTGAACGGCTGAGATCATTATTAAACAAACACACCCAATGATGGGCTCTTATTCATGGGCTAAACTTGATCACTTTGGGCTAAACATCACACGGACTCTTCAACCTGGACTCTGGACTCCACGAACTGCTCTGGACCGGTCCATACCTGAAAGACCTCTACCCAACAATAAGTCCAATGCACAAAACTAAACTTATGATAAATTTGTAGATCATAAAATTATATATATGTAACATATATAATTTTAACACCCCCCCCCCCCTCAAATTTATCACCTAAACTCATCATTCATTTTAATTTGTTTACACAAATTAAGATGTTGATGAGTTAACAAACCTTTAGTGAACAAGTCAGCAAGCTGACTTTCTGAATCAACTTTAACAGTTTCAATAATTTTCATTGAAATAAGATCTCTCAAGAAAAATAAGTCCAGACCAAAGTGTTTTGTTTTATCATGGAATACAGGATTTCCAGCTATAGATATTGCAGCTGAACTATCACAGTGAAGTTTTATAGGTAACTTTACAAAAATATTAAGTTCAGACAACAGGTTTTTAATCCATATGATTTCACATGCCCCTGCACACATTGCTCTGTATTCAGCCTCAGCTGAAGAGCGAGAAACAGTAGACTGTTTCTTACTTTTCCATGAAACCAAACAACTACCCAAGAAAACATAGAAGCCAGTCACTGACCTCCTTGTTTGGATACACTTAGCCCAATCTGAGTCTGTATAAACACTCAGATCAAACGTTTCTCCTTTTGAAAATAGCAACCCTTTACCAGGTGCTGACTTAAGGTACCTAAGAAGTCTAAATGCAATCTTTTGATGTCCTAATGTAGGTGAATGCATATATTGACTGAGATAATGCACAGTATATGCAATATCTGGTCGAGTATGAGAAAGGTAAATAAGTTTTCCCACCAATTTTTGATACCCAGTTATATTGGTCAATTTTTTGCTGTTTGACTCAACAATATTCACAAGTACATGATGTTGTTCAATGGGATTTGATATAGGTTTACAACCTAACATCCCATATTCATTTAACAACTCTGTACAGTATTTTCGTTGAGACAAACACAAACCATTTTTACTTTTAATAACCTCAATACCCAGAAAATATTTTAACTCTCCTAAATCTTTTATCAAAAATTTGGTTCTAAAACTTTGTTTTACCTTTTCTATTTCTATCAAAGAATTTCCAGTGACAATTATATCATCAACATAAACAAGTAATATCAAAAACACATTACTTGTTTTCTTAATGAACATAGAATAATCACACCTACTACGTTCAAATCCAAATTCAACCAAGGACTCAACCAACTTCTCATTCCACATTCGAGGAGCTTGTTTAAGCCCATATAATGACTTCTTTAACTTGCATACTTTATTAACAGACTCACATTTAATACCCTCAGGTAAAGACATATACACATCTTCATGTAAATCCCCATACAAGAAAGCATTGTTCACATCAAGTTGATACACATTCCAATCATTTTGAACAGCTAAGCTTAAAATGACTCTTATAGTTACCATTTTAACCACAGGAGAGAAGGTTTCATCATAATCAAACCCTTCTCTCTGGCTATAACCTTTAGCCACTAGCCTAGCCTTAAACCTATCAACTTCTCCTGATGACTTATACTTTACCTTATATATCCATTTACACCCAACCTTGTGTCTACCCTTAGGCAGATCCACAATGTCCCAAGTGTCATTCCTATAAAGGGCTTCTAATTCATCATTCATAGCCCTAACCCAGTTTTCATCTTGAACTGCTTCATGATAATTCCTAGGTTCTACATGTTTATCAAGAACAGCAGAAAAACATTTATTTTCATGTGACAACTTTGAAAAATTTATAACATTCTCTATGCCATACTTTACTTTCCCCTCAACCACAAAGTCACTTAACTTCCTAGGAAAACTGGTATTCCTAGATGATCTTCTTAATTCAGACCTTTCTTGGATAGTGTCACCCTCAGAAAGGTTCAACTGATCATCTCCAGTATTCACATGGTCTGCCCTACCTGGTTCACTACTCTCACTTCCAGGCTGCTGATTACCAGCCAAGCCATGGTTAGTGAGCTGAACATCAGGTTGCTGATCAACATGTGTTCCTGGATCCCCCTTACCTTCTCCCTTTCTATCATCATTGGGATCACTCACATCCAAGTTTGATTGTGACTCTGTGCTTTCATAGAGGTCAAAAAAGTTCAAGTTTGTTACATTTTTATCAAAGACTTCATTATTTTTACTGAAAACAGTTGACTCCTTAAATGGAAAACATGTTTCAAAAAACTTCACATCTCTTGAAAACAAAATAGTTTTAGAGTCAAGACTATAGGCCTTGTACCCTTTCTTTTCTTGTGAGTACCCCAAAAATACACACTTTTCTGCCCTACTCTCAAGTTTATTATTTTCATTTAAAACTGTACAGAAGCACAGACACCCAAACACTCTTAGATGTTCTAGAAAGGGACTAAAACCATATATTAACTCATAAGGGGTCTTCCCACCAAGCACAGAAGAAGGTGTCCTATTAATAAGATAGGAAGCAGTTAAGACACATTCACTCCAAAATCTTATAGGGACACTACTTTGAAATAACAGAGACCTAGCTACATTAAGCAGATGTCTATGTTTCCTTTCAACTATCCCATTTTGTTGGGGAGTGTATGGGCAACTAGTTTGATGAATTATACCTTTTGTCTTGCAAAGATTTGACATTTGACTATTAACAAACTCCAAACCATTATCACTTCTAAACTTTTTAATAGTTTTACCAAACTGATTTTGAACAATGTTAAAAAATTCTAACACATTTTCAAAAACCTCAGTTTTACTTTTCATCAAACTAACCCATACTGCTCTTGAATAGTCATCTACTATGGTTAAGAAATACCTATGACCATCCCTATCAGCAACTCTATATGGCCCCCATACATCCAAGTGCACCAATTCCCCTATTTGATTACTTTTATGATCACTCAAAGGGAAGGGTTCCCTATGTTGTTTGGCCCTATGACACACATCACAGGGACCATGATCCTTTGCTAAATTTAGACTAGGTTTCAAAATTTTAAGCACTTGGTCTGATGGGTGCCCTAATCTAGCATGCCACATATCAATATCCAAAGTACTACTAAAACACACCTTAGTCAAAGAACAAGCATTGTTACACAGATACAATCCATCATACTGATTACCAGTCACCAGGACTTTCCTGGTTGATAAGTCCTGTAAATAACATTTATGCTCATCAAAACCTATAAACAACTTATTGTCCCTTGCTAACTTATGTACTGAAAGCAGGTTGACAGTATATTCAGGAACAACCAACACATCTTGTAAAATAACATTTTCAGCTAATTTAAGCTTTCCAATTTTTGTTACTAATGCAAATGTCCCATTTGGATGTTTAAGTCAGAAACATCTACATAATCAAATAGACCATTTTCATTTTTAACCATGTGTTCATTGGCCCCTGAATCTACTAACCATCCTATTCCTATTATTCCTCTATCAGTACTAGCAAAGCAATACAGTTTAGATCCAAAACAAGAAGTAACAGAAGCAGAGAATATTCTACCAGACAAATTACAATTCTGAGAAGATTCTCCTGTTCTTTCAAGTAAGCTCAACAACCTAGAGACTTGATCACTAGTTAGTGTGGCAATATTAGAACAAGAAGTGTCAGTTCCACTGTTGTTTGAAACAGGTTTCTTCCCTTGGTTCCCTCTTGGTCTCATCCAAGAGGGATACCCAACAATCTCATAGCATTTATCTACAAGATGTCCAGTTTTATTACAATGAGTACATTTCAATGACTGATTGTTATTCTTTGAAAATCTCTTTGTGTTACTGTTAGAATTAGACACATCATTGTTAACCATTTTTGTTGCAAAACTAACTGACTGACTCTGTTTTGACCCACTGCTGGAATTTCTATGGGACTCCTCCCTAGAAACAACAGCAAAAGCTTCTTTTACAGTGGGAAGCTCTGTTTTAATCAACAGTGAGGACCTTACATTCTGATAATAACTATCTAAATCCATCAAGAACTGCATCAGTTTAATCATATGATTATAGTTATTAAACTCCCTAGCAGCATCACAGGTACAAGAAGGTAACTGTAATATCTGATCAAGTTGTTTCCACATAACATTTAGCTTATGATAATACTCTGAAACAGACATACCATTTTGACTGAATGAGTTTATTTTTTGATACAAATTATAAACTACAGAACCATCAACTTTGTTATATGTCTCTTTTAAATCTTTCCATACTTCAGAAGCTAATTTAGAATACACTTGACCCATATACAATTCCTCAGATACAGAATTCAAAATCCAAGTAAGCACAACAGAGTTGCATCTATCCCACTGTCTAGCAAGTATGTCATCATCAGTTGGTTTTATACATTCACCATTTACAAAACCTAACTTATTTTTAACTTGCAACCCAAGAATCATAGCATTGGCCCAAACATTATAATTTTCAGTCCCTTTCAGTTTTATGCTAACAATGGTCAAGTTGGTGGAATCACTAGCATGTAAGTAAAGAGGATCACTAGCGTCCAATTTACTTACTAGTGTAACAGTTGGAGCAGGATCAGGGTCCTGTCCACCTCCACCAGGGTTAGAACCAACAATAGGTCCTTGGTCATTAGACATAATGCCTCACAGAACAATCAACAGCAACAAATATCAAGATCACAATAGTCAAGAATATCAAGATCACACACAGTCAAGAATAATAAGAACTCACCCTTAACAAACACACAGAAGAAACAATAACCACAAAACAACAAACCCTAGACACTAAGGCGAAGCCAAGCCAGTGATCCAGATCAGTGGCGCCTCACAAGAGCCCCACCGCAGGTCTTAACTTGGGAGCCAAACCCTAGAACCTAGACCAACACACTCACACAAAGAAGGAACGATCTCACCGAGAGGGTTGCCCAAGTTAGGGTTCTCCCAAACTCGTAGTGTTCAACCTTCACTTAGGGTTGAATCACCAGAGAGCAAAGAAAATATGCTTATCCACCAAGATCCAAGCTATGAAAGCTCCAACCAGATCTCCAATACAACACAGCGGAAAAGAATCAAGAACTCCCAGATCTTTTAATCAGATGGAACGAATAAGTGATTCGACCACCAAGAATATGAACCCCCAATCTAACCTAGAGCTCTGATACCATGTCAGAATTCATGGCACCAGATTAACATCAAAACTAAAACACTTTATTGAGATGAAAACATACAAAGACTCTTAAGTTTACACAGAAAACCCTAACACCTAAACCTGACCAGATACACGACTACCAAATCATACACAAGATCAAAACCAAAGGTTTAAACTATTACAACCAAGATCTTATACAAGACGTAAAAGATCTGAACAAAACCTAACGATCTCTATGATTAAATCGACTGGAAAGAGGTGATGTAAACTAAACTGTGTAAGTCTGATGATCAGGGTGTTAACCCTAGCAATGAAGACGAAGACCCTTTATATAGAGAGAGCTGAGTTGAGAAAGCACAATCTGTGACTTTCTCAACCCTTAGATCTTGATCATCGACAAGGATTGCCAGCTTGGACACTCTGAACGGCTGAGATCATTATTAAACAAACACACCCAATGATGGGCTCTTATTCATGGGCTAAACTTGATCACTTTGGGCTAAACATCACACGGACTCTTCAACCTGGACTCTGGACTCCACGAACTGCTCTGGACCGGTCCATACCTGAAAGACCTCTACCCAACAATAAGTCCAATGCACAAAACTAAACTTATGATAAATTTGTAGATCATAAAATTATATATATGTAACATATATAATTTTAACATGATCTATCCAAATATTAATAAGTACGTACACAAATGATTTTTTTGTCAATAACGTTCTTATTTAAAAAATAATTTTCCCAGTGGGCAAATCAAAACTGTAAACTACAAAACTGTAAACTACTTAACGCAATAAATTACTAAAAAAAAGTTAAGTTAAGCAACTTGTAATAATTTAGAATTAAATGTCGAACATTTTAACTAAATATGAAAATTCAACTTAATAAATATATTTGATAAGACGATAGCCTTTTATATTGAGAGAATAAAAAACATAAAAAAATCAGATTAGGAATGAGAGAAATCTTAACCAAACCAATATATGATAAATAGAGTAAAAATCAAATACAAAGTGTTTTTTTTGTAAGAACTGTGAGAATCAAATGGGGTAAAAAAATTTATTTTTTTTTCAGTGTAATTACGTCATTAAAGTAAATACATTAGTTTACACTAGAGTAATTATGGGTTTATACACGTAATTACTCTACACCAAATTTTATTGTTTTTTTTTGTTTTTTTTTTGTTTTCAATACTATAATACATGTTTAACAATATGAGAAACAAAATTTCTGAAAAAAATAAAAATAAAAAAAGATACTCACTTTTAATTCTCATAATTCTTACCAAAAAAATATTTTGTACAAGATCTTTACTCATGATAAATAAACCTATAAAAAAGTTATTTATTCCAAACTAAACTGATATGTAATCCAAAATAATACCGGAAGAATGCGTAAACAGTGGTGTAATTTTTGCTGGAGCAAATCTCTAATTGCAAGTATTTTTTTGGTACTTTTTTATTCATATCCGTTTGTATTTGATACATTTGTTCCGTGTATTTTATTATATGTTTGGTAGGGGTGTATACGATGTGTGGCGGCTCGAGAGCTACTCGAGATCGGATTGGTAAAAAGCTCGAATGAGTCAAGCCTTAACGAGTTCGAGCTTGAAATATAGCTTGTTTAGTTATCAAGCCCGAGCTTGAGCTTTAAATACAAAGCTCGTTTAAGTTTGTGAGTAGGGTTGCAAACGAACCGAACGGACATGAACAAGGTCTTGTTCGTGTTCGTTTGTTAAGGAAATTATGTGTTCACGAACAGTTCATGAACCTTACCAAATGAGATTTTTTATTCATGTTCGTTTGTTAAGAAAACACTCGTGTTTGTGTTCATTTGTTAAATTTGTTCATGAACACTGACAAACACAAACAGATGGGCATGAATATGAAGTTTTCAGGAATGGAAACAAACAAAAAGTGGCATATATTAAATTCCAAATAATATCGAATTAACATATACTAAGAAAATTAATTAGATCTACCCAAAATATAACCTAGTTATACAAACATACTTAGTACTTAACATAATATTGGTAAACATAAAAAAGTAGTGTCTAAAAAAGTAAGCTCGCATCTTAAACTTGAAGTCTTCATTAAGTTATTTAAATTTGAACTCTTTATTAATTATTTATTTAATGATTATACCAAAAGTAGGGTTTGTAGATCTTGTATAGCCATATACTTACCTCACATAAATTATTTAATTATTTTGGTAAAATAAATAAAAATTAAAGAATGTAAAAAAGTTTATAAAAATTAAAAACCCTATTAAACTATCGAACTTAAATGACAGTTATTGAAACTTGCAAGCGTCGGGTTGTTGCCGCAACGCGCGACATGAGTAAAACACTAGTTTATAATAAAACATAGATGTTACAACTTTAAAAAACGTACTTTATGACATTGTTACAACTTTATAATACAGTACATGAACCACAAAAAGAACAAATAATTTGCTTGCACACAGAAAGAAACAAGATGCAACAAAACTATACATATATATGGATGCACTTTTTGAATCTTAATTAAAAGATTCATAAAGCAAACATATGTACAGTTAATTAAAAGAACACAAAGTAATCACTTGGTAGAATCCAACAATTCTTGTATGACAACATCATGTTATCTAGTAAATCAAACTGGAACAGTTTGGTTACTTGTGTTGGAAGTAGGCTCAATTTCTTCTTCATTCTCACGAGACAATTCTTCGAGCGATTTGCCCTTAGGTTCAGGGACCAAAAGTGTAAACGCCATCCCCAACAGGTTGATCACACCGAGAACAATGAGAGAGTTTTTGATCCCGATACCGGTCGGGTAGCCGTGGTCGGTCTTCTTAGGGTCTGTGCTTTGAGCAGCGTAGAGAAATCCGTAGGCGCCAATGATGGCGCCTGCTTTTCCAGCTGCCGCGGAAATACCGTGGCAGGTGGAGCGGAGCCTGGCTGGGAATATCTCGGCCGGGACCACAAAAGTGGTGGCATTAGGGCCGAAATTGGCGAAAAAGAATGTAAGAGAGTACATGACCACGAAGCCGATACGGTTGTCGTGTAAGGTCCAGTGGTGGTATGGAATGGCGAGGGCGAACATGAAGACCGTCATGAAGAAGAATCCGACGATTTGGATGGTGAAACGACCGATGATATCGATGAAAGCAACCGTGAACCAATATCCGGGAACAGTACTGCAAAGTGCGATTAAGGTTTGAGCTTTCGCCACTTTGTAAACCTCGCCTGCGGCGCTCATTGTGGCTGCCGCAGGGATCCACCCGATACCGCTTAAGACGTCTTTTTGGAAGAGGTTTTGAGAGTAAAAAGCGATATCGAGTAAAAACCAAGTGGAAGTGGTTCCGAGCAAGTGGAGCCCGTGGCGACGGGCGAACTCTTTCGAAAACAATCCAAATGAGTTTGCGGTATCTTGAGCAATTTTCTCCACCTTCTGCTCCTCAGCATCGATCTCAACTTGTAACACCCGAGTCATGTCAGCTGCTGCTTGTTTAGCGTTTTTCGCCACTAAAGCAGTGTAACGAGCAGTTTCAGGCATTTTCATACGCCAATAGTAAGTCAGGGCCGCCGGGATTGCACCAAACATAAGTATAATACGCCAGATGTAGTCCGCTTGTGGGACTGTCGACCCTAATCGGTCTGTTGCATAGGAAGGAGCGCTAAACGCGTGGTCAAAAGAAGCCGACACGATTAACGCTACAATCCCACTAGCCAAAATCCCAAACCCTTGCATAGCAAAAACCGCAGCTATAAATGCACCACGTGTTTTCTTATTAGCATATTCCGACATAATTGTAGCCGAGAGCGGATAATCACCACCGATCCCAAACCCTAGCCAAAACCTAAAGAAACAAAGGGTGGCCATGACACCTTTCGCTTCATTCCCGAACGAAAGGCCCGAGGCAAAGGAGCATATAACCATGAGAGCCAAAGTCATACCATACACTTTCTTCCGACCCATCTTGTCACCGAGCCATCCGAAGAAGAGTTGACCACATAGAGTCCCGACAAGGGCCACACCGGTAACCGATGAGGCCACAGCGGGCGGTAGTGTTCCGGGCTTGGGCCCATCTTTGTGGTAGTAAATACGACCAAGCAATCTCGTGACGAGGGATATTGCGAAAAGATCGTAGGCGTCCGTGAAGAAGCCCATTCCAGCAATCACGATGGCCGTGAAATGGTACATTTGTGTCTTGGCCGAATCAAGAACACGAAGCACTTGAAGTTGCTCTCGAGCCATGGCTACTCTCTTCTTAAGAAACTATACCAGCCTGCAAACAAATCAACAATGTTGTGTACGTTTAGAGACACTTTAACTTAGTTATCTAGTTAAATATCTATAATCTATATGACTATATCTTATTAAAACAGCATGTGAATTTAGTTGAACTTCTCACACACACCAAAAAAAAAACATGTAATATCATTATCAAATTACTATAGGTACAAAATGGAAACCAATTTAATTATAACGGCTAAGATTACACAAAATCCGCTTATGACGGGGCTTGAATCATTGACCTCAAGGGAAGCAACATTTTAACTTTAATGATTTTGTAAGTTGAACCCAACATTCAATATTTTCTGGTTGTGACATGAGATGGTCACATGATCAATTGATGAAACATGACTTTTAGTTTATTACACTCCTTTTGTTACTTAAACCATGTAAAAATACTACATTTCCTACGCAACTCTCCTTGATAGAAAATGGAGAGAGACTTGGAGTCGTGTCTAAAATGACTATTTTTTTATTATTTTGTTTTAATGGATGTAACAACATGGTATGAGAAAGAGTACCTTATGAAGAGTGTAGCTATGCGATTGTAATAATGAGAGAACGAAGGAAATGAGGTGATGAGAAGAGGAGATGTAGGATGCATGGGTATTTAAAGATGCACAAGTCTAAGAATCATTTAAAGCATATTAGGGCATATGCTCTAATGGATGAGGTCAACACCATCTAATTGGTTCTCTAATTAGCTAAATCTTTAATTAATAAAGTCAACGAATTAATAAACCCCATACATATATGGAAGGGTATATAAATAAACAAAAATATAAAATAAACATTTCGTCTTGTTTACACGAGGATTTACTTTCTACTCCACGTATCAAATTTGTATCTACAATTTGAATAAAAATAAAATATGTTTCACATCATTTGTAAATTCACATCATCCTGATTCCGGTATCAATTTGGCAACAAAATGTAAAACAGAAGGACCCAGATATAAAAAGTTTCGATTTTAGACTGATGTAGCAAAACTGACCAAACCTCAGGGACGATTTTGACCATTAACTCAATTTAAGAGTATAGATAATTTTTAACTTAATTATAATGATGGTGATGAGGAACACAATATAAATGCTCTAACCGCGTTGCCTAAACTCCTTGTATTAGAAAACTTTTAGAACATTGTACCTTATGTAAAATTCAAAATTGACACATCAGCATGTCATATCATTCTAAATCATAACCATTCTAAACCTATTTTTTTCCTCAAATACTAAGGCATCTCTTATTTGCACCTCTTTAAAACTTACTAGGTTAGACTCCCGTGGGGATCCACGGTTCACCCCAAAGTAAAATGAAAAAAAAGTAGGAAAATAAGAATTGTATTATGCAATTTGTTTTGGTTACTAAATGTTTGATAATGCAATATGTATGAATTTTGATGTTAAATGCAAAATGTCTTCTAACAGTTTAATGTAACGAAATGATGCATATATCACGTAAGTAAAGTTTAATTTGACGACTGCAAACTATATAGCATACTATCACAATATCACACATTACATTATTTGGGTAATATCTATATTTTAATCATAACTAAGCTTAAGCATAGAACACTTATCATTTAGTTGGGGCTTAACAAACTTCAACCAATATCACAGATTACATCATTTGGGTAATATCCATATTCTAATCATAACTAAGCTTAAGCATAAAACACTTATCATTTAGTTGGGGTTTAACGAACTTCAACCAATGGTCTATTTTCATTACTTCAATCAAAATCTTCCACGTCTTGCTCATTGATAGCTGATTTTTCACCTTCGAAGTTGTTATCATTGTCATCACGATCCTCGGAGTGCAGCTCATTTTCAATAATTTATAAAAACCTCCACCATTGTATTCCATATTTGTGTTCTACATAAAATATAGTTGTTGTAAAGATATGGATACGGTGATAAGTAAATCAAGAAACAATCCTTAACCCACTTACTTGAATGGGTAGCTTAAATTTTACATGTTATCTCTCCAATGGTTCAAACCGATTACATAGCTAAAAAATAACTAATAAGAAAATGGGTCTAATGTCACATGTTGTAATATAAATTTCTCATATTTTATTAAAAAACAGACACCAAAAGGATCAACCCCAGACCCATTTGAACATGTAGCCAAAAGGACCCATTGTACACACACTTTAGGAAACTTTTGACATGTTACAAAATACCGCCAAAAAACATCATTATTTAAACTGTGTAAATATAGTACTTAACAATTAAAAATCTTAATAAATAACATCAAATCATAATCAATCATTCAAATCAATGACATTAAAATAATCCGCGTCTGAAATTGCCTTACCCATTATATACAAATTATTATTGACATCTTAAAATTAGCACACTTATTGAAATCAAGATGATGATTATCGTTTAGTGACAATTGATTAACAGAAAGTAGTAATATAAAAATGAAAGTCGGTCAACAATAGTAAAATGAAATTCGTAATATTAGTAACATCAATAAATAAGATTAGAAATCTTAATAAATAACATCAAAATCATAATCAATCATTCAAATAAATGACATTAAAATCATCCGCATCTCAAATTGCATTACCCATTATATACAAATTATTATTGACATCTTTAATAATCATTATTAGTTGTGATTGAAGTAATATAATTCTTTAACAGAAAGTAAAATTTTGAAAATTTATATTATCATTTAATTTCGTTGTTAAAATTGGTATGACGATTAAATGATTTTATTATTTGTTAAGGTCTGTATAGTATTGTTGTGTCTCAAACAATTCTGCAAAATCGGAAATACTGTGCATCGATTGACGTGATTTAGTAGGAATATTTATTTATATATTTGAATTATAAAAAATGGAAGGACTGGTAACTGACGTGAATTGGCCAACAACGCTTAAAATTAATACAATCAAACTCAAAGACATAAAGTCAAAGAATTGACCTCCATCAAATTAACAAAAATGTAAAAAGTTTTTACTCAGATTGGGTCAAGAATATTAAAATTAAGGTCGTAATATTAGTAATAGCATTGAAAATTATCTTTAATACATTATATATTTTAGGAAATTGTTAAATAGATTTAAATTATATTTATTATTAAAAGAATAATAAAAGTGTATGAAAATAAATGTACACTCCTATCTTTGGATTATATTTAAATTATAAACTGTTAAATTGATTTAAATAAATGTTTAAAGGAAAGTCGTATATGTTTAAAAGAATATCGTTTCATGACAATTGATTAAAGAAAAGTCTTTAAATTATAAAAAATGGAAGGATTGGTAATTGACGTGAATTGGTCAACAATACTTAAAATTAGCACAATCAAACTCAAAGACATATAGTCAAAGAATTGACGTCCATCAATTTAACAAAAACGAAAAAAGTTTTTACTCAGATTCAGTCAACAATATTTAAATAAAGGTCGTAATATTAGTAATAGCATTGAAAATTATTTTGAATACATTATATATTTTAGGAAACTGTTAAATATATTTAAATTATATTTATTATTAACAGAATAATAAAAGTGTAGGAAAATAAATGTACATTGTTAACTTTGGATTATATTTAAATTATAAATTGTTAAATAGATATAACATTGTTAAATAGATTTAAATAAATGTTTGAAAGAAAGTCGTATATGTTTAAAAGAATATCGTTTCATGACAATTGATTAAAGGAAAGTTGTAATATCAAAATTAAAGTCAGTCAACAATATTAAAATGAATTTCGAAATATTAGTAATATCAATAAATAAGATTAAAATTTTTAATAAATAACAACCAAATCATAATCAATCATTCAAATCAATGACATTAAAATCATCATAAATAACATTAAAACTCTCTATAAATAACATCAAAATCATAATTTAAATTTCAAATTCAATGACATCTTGTGGTGCAGCCTTAGTAACAAACATTTTGTGCTGGATTGAACACTATTTGAAGACACAATATACGCCAATGGAAGTATCTTCTGATTGAAGCAAAACAGGTCATCCAATCACAATAAACCTTTATAAAAGCATTATATATAGAAAATTAAGAATGTGTAACTAATTATAAAATAAGAATATTGTAAAGAAAAATGTTGAATATGCAAATAACAAACCTAGCGACTTGAGAAACAATTTCTGCACGTAATATTAGTATTAGTATTAGTTATTATTAGTAATTATTAGTAATTAGTAATATATTTGTAAAAATAATAATAGAAAAATTTAATTCGGTCAATAAGATATAAATGGGATTAAAATTAAAAATAGTAATATTAGTTTTAGTATTAGTAATATATTTGTAATTTAATTCGGTCAATAATAAATAAATGAGCTTAAAAATTGTAATATATAACATTAAATTCGTCAATTATTATTAATGTCATTAAAACTAATAAAAAATAACATTAAAAATGAATAAATCCTATTAATAATTGCAGGCATGACCAATAATAATTCATAAAGATAGATTAAACATAAATTCGTAGTAATATTAATAAAAATAAATGAGAATACAAAATCGTAATAAATAACATTCAATTAGGTCAATTATTATTAATGTCAATTAGTATTAGAAATATATTCGATCAACAATACTATTTTTACGAATAGTAAAACTAAAATCGTAATTATTAGTAATTAGTAATATATTCGAAAAAATAGTAATAGAAAATTTTAATTCGGTCAATAAGATATAAATGGGATTAAAATTAAAAATCGTAATATTAGTTTTAGTATTAGTAATATATTCATAATTTAATTCGGTCAATACGAAATGAATGAGATTAAAATTAAAATTCATAATATTAGTATTAGTATTAATAATATATTCTTAAATTAATTCGGTCAATTCAGTCAATAATAAATAAATGAGCTTAAAAATCGTAATATATAACATTAAATTCAGTCAATTATTATTAATGTCATTAAACTCATAATAAATATCATTAAAAAATGAATAAATCCTATTAATTGCAGGCAAGACCAATAATAATTCAAACGAATAGTAATATTAATAATATTAAACATAATTTCATAAAGATATATTAAACATTCGCAGCTCTCTTCCTGATTTAGATTTGGGGGGTTTTATGGATAAGGACACCGCCCCCAACAAACCTCAAAAGGTTTTGGCGAGTGCGTTTAATTGTAAAACCCTTCAGATTATGGGAGAGAAGTTTGCCATGTCTCCGCGTCAGAAAGCGGTGTTTGAATGCCTCAAAGTAGCGCATGCTCAAGATTTCTTGGCTGTCCTTCCTATTGGGGGGCTCGGGCAACACATGTCAGCTGTTGAATACCGGGCTATCCTTAAATACAGGCTCATGATTCCCATGTTTCCAGTTGATGAGCCGTGTCCGGTTTGTAAAAAAGCATGTTTAGATAAGTTTGGGGAACATGCCCTTCACTGTAAGGAGCTGCCTGGATTTAAATACAGACATGATCTGGTCCGGGATGTTTTATGGGACGTCTTAAGAAGGGCGGGGATTTCAGCTAGGAAAGAAGCCCCGGTTAACTTTTTGACGGACCCCTTGGAAGGGCGGTCCACCCTAAGGCCAACAGATGTCCTCGTGTTCGGGTGGGCACAAGGCAAACATGCGTGCGTTGATCTCACAGAGGTGTCTCCATTGGTGGGACTTCGAGATTCGGGGTTTGTGGCAGGGCAAGCAGCCTTGAGAGCAGAATCCCAGAAGGTTGCCAAACATGAAATTGCCTGTCTGGAGAACCAACACGTCTTTGTGCCATTTGCTTTTGACACATTTGGAGATCTAGCTCCTGAAGCAATCCGGTTCTTAAAAAGAGTACAAAAGGTGGTGCAGAGTAACTCCCCAGCAACGAAGGACCTAAGTTTTATTTTTAATAGAGTTGGTTTTTCTATTCAAAAGGGGGTAGCGGCGCAACTTGTAGCCCGTTTACCCGCCTCCCACTTGTAAAAGTTGCCGGTTTTATTTATATGATATAACTATTTTGTTTTTAAAAAAAAATTAAACATAATTTCGTAGTAATATTAATATAAATAAATAAGATTAAAAAATGTAATAAATAACATTTAATTCGGACAATTATTATTAATGTCAACAAATAACATTAATTGTAACATACTAAAAATACATTAAAAATGATTAAATGTTATTAAACATAAATTCGAAAAAAATAATATAAATAAATGAGCTTAAAAATTTTAATAAATAACATTGAATTCGGTCAATTATTATTAATGTCAATAAATAATATTAATTGTAACATACTAAAAATACATTAAAAATGATTAAATCTTATTAAACATAAATTCGAAAAAAGTAATATAAATAAATGAGATTAAAATTTTTAATAAATAACATTGAATGTGGTCAATTATTATTAATGTCAATAAATAATATTAAACATCTTAATAAATAACATAAAAAATAATAAATCTTATTAGTTGCACTCAAGACTAATCATAATTCGTAAACATAGTAATATAAATAAATGAGATTATAAACTCATAATAAATATCATTATAAAATGAATAAATCCTATTAATTGCAGGCAAGACCAATAATAATTCGAACGAATAGTAATATAAATAATATTAAACGTAATTTAATAAAGATAGATTAAACATAATTTCATAGTAATATTAAAATAAATAATTGAGATTAAAAAATGTAATAAATAACATTTAATTCGGTCAATTATTATTAATGTCAATAAATAACATTAATTGTAACATACTAAAAATACATTAAAAATGATTAAATCTTATTAAACATAAATTAAAAAAAAGTAATATAAATAAATGAGATTAAAAAATTTAATAAATAACATTGATTTCGGTAAATTATCATTAATGTCAATAAATAATATTAATTGTAACATACTAAAAATACATTAAAAATGATTAAATATTATTAAACGTAAATTCGAAAAAAGTAATATATATAAATGAGATTAAATTTTTTAATAAATAACATTGAATGTGGTCAATTATTATTAATGTCAATAAATAAAGTTAAACATCTTAATAAATAACATAAAAAATAATAAATCTTATTAATTGCAATCAAGACTAATCATAATTCGTAAACATAGTAATATAAATAAATGAGATTATAAACTCATAATAAATATAATTAAAAAAATGAATAAATCCTATTAATTGCAGGCAACACCAATAATAATTCGAACGAATAGTAATATAAATAATATTAAACATAATTTCAAAAAGATAGATTAAACATAATTTCGTAGTAATAACAATATAAATAAATGAGATTAAAATATGTAATAAATAACATTTAATTCGGTCAATTGTTATTAATGTCAATAAATAACATTAATTGTAACATACTAAAAATACATTAAAAATGATTAAATCTTATTAAACATAAATTCAAAAAACAGTAATATAAATAAATGAGATTAAAAATTTTAATAAATAACATTGAATTCGGTCAATTATTATTAATGTTAATAAATAATATTAATTGTAACATACTAAAAATACTTTAAAAATGATTAAATCTTATTAAACATACATTCGAAAAAAGTAATATAAATAAATGAGATTAAAACTTTTAATCTATTATCTTATGAAATGTATTTGCTTCAACAGTCGGGAACCAATCTGAATCTTATTAATCTATAACCAAAAAAATGGCTTTGGGAATTAAATGTTCGTCAGTGAGGATCATTTCAATTTAGTAAACGTCTTTAGGATTGCGACGGTCGGGTAGACGCCGAACACGTATAATCTTTAGCTTTAGAGAAACATCATTTCTGTTGACGTGAACTTGGTTAACCATGGTAAACGCTTCTGCTTCGACGTCAGCTATGGAAAACTTTTAAGGTAGACAAACTAACAAATTCTACTGCATTTATTTATACTTAAAATTTTGATAAGGAATGTTTATAAGAATTGATTAGTTAATATAGGCAATAGTATAATGCATTAATACCATTTGAATTCACACTTTTAAATTCGAATTATATAAAAGCTGTTAATGAATGACAATAGGTTACAATAAGTTAGTCATTAAATATTCCGAAATCTTAACAAAAATATTATACTAAGGCTCACAAATCTTTAACATTTTGAATGCATTAAATTATTAGCTTACATTTTGTAATCATATGTAGCGATGAAAAATCAAAAAAAGATTTGGAATATCATTTACAAAAATTCTTAAAAGTGAATTGATTAGGGACTAAAATTGAATTGATTAGCAAAAAGTAATCTTATTCATGATTGCTAAAATTATACATAAATTAGGGAATTATTATTAGTAATTGATTTATTGTAAACCAAGTTATATATAGAATGCATAATACTAATGCTCACAAATCTTTAACATTTTTAATGCATCATTAAGTTTTGATAAAACATTGATTGCATTAAATATTACGAAAAAATTTTGCTAATCACATGCAGAGATGGAAAATCGAAGTACGATTTGGAAGTTTTTTTAGAAAATTTTTGTAAAAGTAAATTGATTAGAGAATTAAATTGAATTGATTAGCACAATGTAATATAGGAAATAATCTTATTCATTCATGCTGAATTTAGTACACACTTTTAAAAGTTCAATTTGTAAGTTTCAATTAACAATTATAATTGCTTAAAATAAGATTTTAAAAGTCGTACATTTAGTAGTTGATTAAGTATATTTAGGAGTTGATTAAGTAATTGCCATTATTAATTCAATGTATTGATAAGGAATGTCATTAACATATTATTATGATTATGTATTAAATCTATTAAATGTCATATTAACATCATATGAGAGTTTTTTTAATAAGGAATTTCTTTAATGTAGCAATAAATTTGCGAATTTTCAGGATGGTTAATTGAATTGGGACTTACATCCGAAATGATTTACACATTGTTAAAACGGTGATAGTAATACGCATTAATATTAGTAAATTGATTTTAAGCCATTTGAAATGTAATAATAACTCTAAATTAAGAATGATGTTATTTTAAAATCAGAAATTAATAATTATAAAGGCTTAAAATAAGTCATTAATTTCATTAATTAAACGTCCTAATTTTTAGGAGTAGATTAAGGAATTAGCATTATTATTTGAATGTATTGAATGTCATTAATTAGGCCATATCAAACATATTTATAAACTTTCTATACATAATAGAAATACTAACAATTAATAAGAGAATTTTTTCATAAGCAATGTCATTAATGTAGCCATTAATTAGCGCAAATTCGAGATCTTTGATTGATTAGGGACTTAAATCCGAATTGATTTGCAACTTTGAATAAATTAGCAAATTATTAGTAGAAATTGAATAACTGTAATGTAAAAAAGATAAATATCAAGATGAAAATTAGAATCATACCAAAACTCTTGCGGAAGGGTCATGTATGACCTTGAAGAATTGCTCTTCCTTGTGATAAGCCATAATCGACTCTTTATCTTCGGACGGTATTCTAGTATTCAAATGAAAAAACATCAAAACATTCAATATATACCATCCGATTCAGAAACAAAAAGATGACATAAAGAAAACGAATCTGGAAAACTTTAAATATGTTCGGTTTGTGTTCAACATGTCCGACTCATAAACAAAACGATAACAATGAAGATTGTTTCTACTCTCTGAAATGGTTCCATATTATTCAAATGAAAAAGCATCAAAAAATTAAATATATAACATCCGATTCATAAACAAAACGATGACATAAAGAAAACGAATCTGGAAAACTTTAAATATTTTCGGCTTGTGTTCAACATGTCCGTCACATAAACAAAACGATGACAATGAAGATTGTTTCCACTTTCTGAAATGGTTACATATTATTCAAATGAAAAAACATCAAAAAATTCAATATATACCATCCGATACATAAACAAAACGATGACATAAAGAAAACAAATCTGGAAAACTTTAAATAATTTCGATTGTCTTCAACATGTCTGACTCATAAACAAAACGATGACAATGAAGATTTTCGATTGTCACATTTAAAAAGATAATGAGAATTGGACAAACCTAGAAGAACAAATATTAAGGAGATCTTGAAGAAAAAATGGAAAAGAAGAATGACAAATGTAGGATTGAAGAAGAATTGTGTAGGAAGTTTGGAGAGTGATGGAAGAATGGAGGAAAAAAAAAATAGAAAGCCTTATTTATAGGAAAGAAGTTGGAGCTCCAAATAAAATATGGATCCATAAGACTCTCTCCTAGGCCTTCATTCAACCCAAGTGACCTCAATTATTATATAGATAGAATAGATTTGCACCTGTCTACAGCTTGTAGAGGCCTCTACGAGCTGTAGAGATGTGGTCCATGATTGCCAATCATCGATAACCATTTAATGACACCTCTACTGCTTGTAGAGGCCTCTACGAGCAGTAGAGTTTCACTTGAATTGTTTTCCCTTCATTTTGGATGGCATGAACATTAAAAAACTGAACAAATATTACAAAAATAATTTTTATTATTATTAATTTAAATTATTACTATTATTTAAAAAAAATAACAATGTGTGTTCTTCTACAACTCGTTGCACATTTAGTTTTTAATTTTTTATGTGTAAGCGGTTTTTTATTTCAGTTGTCGTCTCGATAAGCGTGTAAGCGTATAACAAACATGTATATAAATAAACAGACAAATATAAGCAAGCATTTCCAAACATAATATACGAAAATATAATAATAATAATATAATGTAAACAAGTGTACTAGCATACATCATATCAAAATAACACTACTGAGGGGGCGTCTGCTGCGTGGTGTCAACAGGCAGCGGCGGCGGCTGCAGCGAAGACGATCCAGGCTCCTGGGAGGACGACCCAGGCTGCTGGGAGGACGTCCCGGCATGGGTGCCTGCACCAGGGGGTGATTTCACTGAAATGTCAGTCTGATACTCGGATATGTCGTACTTTCTAACCCTATACCACTCGCAGAGGCCTCTACTGGTCGTATAGGGTTTAAATTCATCTCTACTACTCGTAGAGGTCTCTACGAGTCGTAGAGCTGACTATACACTTTGATACGTCGTACTTTCTAACCCTATACCACTCGCAGAGGCCTCTACTGGTCGTATAGGGTTTAATTGCGTCTCTACTGCTCGTAGAGGTCTCTACGAGTCGTAGAGCTGACAGACACACCTGTACACACTCTGAACATTGAATGTTCTGTGGGCCTCCATCTCTACAGCTCGTAGAGGCCTCTACGAGTTGTAGTAGGGTTAGGTTTTTAGGGCAACAAAGCTCTACCACTCGTAGAGGCCTCTACCAGTAGTAGAGTTTTGTGGTTTCCAATGCTCTGACACCTCTACTGCTCGTAGAGGCCTCTACGAGCAGTAGAGATGTCTAAAACCCTAAAATAACATCACCCAATACTAAACCTCCAACCCTCCCTCCCCCCCCCCCCCTCTTAAATAATATGCGTTTAGTATTCATCAAACAAATGTAGCGTTTTCTCTTATTATATTATAGGAGAATGAATAGTGAACTTAAAATATAATATATTTTAGTTTCGATGTAACCCCTTGTACATAATTTAAATAATATGCTTCTTTAACCTATTTACTTTTCATATAATTTGATTTTTCTGTAATAGTTTGCGTTAGTTAACTGTTTTAAAAAAGGAGAAATTGGATTTTAATACCATCAACTATTGATTATTTGCCGCTAACACACTGAATTACAAAATTGTTCACCACCACACTGTACTTTCAACTTATTGGTCTGTGTCACCCTCTGACTAAGGATGGTTAGTTTTTTAGCTGACGTGGCATAGTGACGTGGCCATTTTTGCTGATGTTAGCAAAAAAAACTAACCATGGTTAGTCCAAGGGTGACACATGCCAAGAAGTTGAAATTACAGTGTGGTGATGAACAATTTTGTAGTTCAGTGTGTCAGCGGCTAATAATCAATAGTCCAGGGTGTTAAAATCCAATTTCCCTAAAAAAGCTATATGCTTATAAGTTTTTTTCCTCGACAAATATGTTATAGATTTTATTGAAAACAAAGCCGAATTCAAAGTACAATACTTCTGTTATCATAAGTTATAGTGATTGTTGGTACCGTGACGATACCAACAGATACCCATATCGGTACCGCATTGAGTATTATCGGAACCGGTACCGATATTCGTGTATAAACAAGTGTCGAAATCCTTTGGGTATATATATCATGACTTATCTTTTATTTTGTGGTTTTCTCGTTTGGTTGCTATGCCGAGTGCCTGTATTGTAAAAGAATCAAACCGATATCAACCGAAACCAATTTTCCGCCGCATCACGTGACTCCCACCAGTACGGCAGTATTATATATAAGTCTACACAATTATTTATACATTTCATATAAAGTTGTATGTTGATAAATCGACTATGAGTGAGTAGGAATGTTTGACCCATCAATTTTTTTTGTCGTTCCGCGTTTGTTAGTGGGGATGTATGCAACCCCATACTATCACATGTGTCACCAATCACGCATTATCATCTTACTTGTACAATTGTACCATAAACCATCTCAAAACACCATAATTATTGACAATTCTACCTAAAATCATAGGTCACACCATTTCATACACACTACCCACTACTCCATCTATCTCTCACCTCACTCGCCTCGGGTAGTATCACCCGACAACCATAGCCAAGAGCCTCTATCCGCATAACCTAGACCAATGTAGCCTAGTGGGTACAAGTCAAGCTACCTGAGACCCTACCGTGGTCGATACGGGCCTCCCTTAACTACTAACCTTGTATATCAATTAAAATGGGTTATCAAACTTCTTTAGATTGAATTCTCAAAGTAAATGATATCTGTATGCATGTGTGCATATGCAGACAAGTTTTGTTCCAAATTTAACTTCAAATACGGCTTCGTGTTTCCACGACTAATGTAAATTAATATATATTAAATTGCAGAAATAAAATACTGTAGATATAACATAATATTCTATCCATCAAGTTGCAGAAATATAGAAATACGGAAGAAGAATTCATATGCCTTATTGGCTTATTTTAATACAATTGCGGCACCCATATTGGGTAAGAATTAAACAAAACACAAATTTAATATAATGAGAAGAAATTCAAAGAATAAATACATTATTGTGACATGTGAAATTACATACAACAATCATACGCAAGTAAATCTCATAAGTAGCGTCCAACAGCGTTAACCACCACCTGAAACTTCATATACATCCACCAGCGTTAGCATCATCCTCAACCATCATCGTCATCGTCACAACTACCGTCAACTACCACCTGCAACTCCCCCCCCCCCCCCCCCCCATGGTGAAAGCTCAAGCTCCGACCAGCCGTTTTTTCAAGCTCCACCCATCGCTTTGGCGCTTAAAGAACTCCGGTGAAAGCTCCGGCCAATAGTTTCTATCTCTTGTAATTTTATGTAGAAATTATGTAGTGTTTGTTTGATGCATCAATCACTTGTTTCTATCTCGTGTTTGTAGAAATCATGCAATGTAAGACGGATTTTAATGAGAAATTAGTCAAGTTTTTTTTTTTTTTCATTTTCGAGTTTAAACAAACTCTCCTACAAATGAATGGTGTTTTTTAGTCTGTACATGTTTTAACTTTTAACTATGTCCATTGTGTTTTTAGTCTGCTACACATTGTGTTTTAGTCTCGTGTTCATTGTGTTTTTAGTTTGTTATTTATTATCTATATTACATTATAAAGAGGGAGCAATGGGCAAAGATGTCCAAAATGTCAAAGTTAAGGTGGCATCTCAAGAGTCTCAAGTGTAAATCTCTAAGCTTGACCACTTCTCTTCCTTTTATGCCCTTGTCAATGCATTAAGATGCTTGTACCATGTGATGCATTAAGATGCTTGTACCATGTATTAATCTCACCCCAACCACTCCTTCAATAATAATAAGTATCAAGCACACATGTTTTACATACATATATCAAATTATTATGTGAACTGTTAAATGAAATTAATATTTTTGACAATATTTCACAGATTGGTATTATAATGAATACTTTCATTTAAGCCTATGTTAAGTTCCGAAACATATATATAAATATGTGTATAATGAACTAAAAAGCTCTTAATATATATTAGTAAATTAATATTAATATTACTAGATTAATATGAATCGTTTATAATAGGGTGTAAGTTACAAAAAAATATATATTTATACATAGCTAGGTTTAAAGGGTTATAAATGAGATTGAGAATTGAGTGAAAGCATTTAAATTAAAGGGTATACCAAGGATAATGTAACATCAAAACCGTTGCCTTGAATTGTGATCATCAATGTCATTATTTGATGCAACTGAAACCAATAGCTTCTTAGCATATATATGCCTAAACATAAGATCAAGATAGCCCATAAAATTCCACCTCCTGAATCTGGACGCTCTCTTTCGCAACTGTTTGGAAATTGCCACCAACCTGACCTTTCATTGTAACAAGAACCTTCATCATACACTGATAGCATGCTTCCACCATACAATCATTTGCAACCATCATGACCAGATAACCGCCTCCACTGTTGCTCGCTTAGAAAGTTCCACCGCAACGCGAACCACGTATTGATTTTGGTTATTGTATCTATTCAAGGTAACAATTCCAATTTTCATTTCTATCATTGAAACCAACTCAAAAATCATTTATGGAAACTTGGAATGTTGTACGACTTATGCACATATAGTTGTTTATAAGAATGGGTTAATATTTAAAAAAACGAATTTAAACAATCTTGAAAATAAACTATTCCTTTAAATATGATCAGTAACTAGACTAATGTTGTAGTAAACTTAAATAGGTATTTTAATAATTTACATGTGGTGTTTCGTTTAAGTTAAATCCTATAACTAAATATATGAACTGAATTACAAGATGCTTAACTAAAAAGAAATAAATTGTACTTTTTGGATCTGAGACTGGTTATAATCATATTAGTTTTAGACTATGCACACAATTGCTAAACTAAGTGTACGATCATTACCCAAATCGTCGGACATCTGCTTATTTTCAAAAGACTTAATGAAATCTAGAATTTCATATAATTAGATTATATCAAACCAGATGTCTAATGACATGGATAAGATCACCACTAGCAGTTTCATAATACTATCACCAAAATATTGTGTCTAAGTAAAATTTGGTGATTAAGTATCAAGATGAATAGGTTGGGGTGCCCGGAGATAGGAGAGAAAAGTCAAGACTAAAGACATGATTTTATAACCATCATTTTAATTCATCATTCTATGACTCTATGTGATTTAAACTTAATTGTAACTAAATAAATATTGCATGTATAATAAAATGATTACTCGACTGTTTTCATGCCGCATAGCGTGGGTGTCCCCACTATATTCAACACTCAATATATTTATATTATATAGTTATGATTATTATTTGTTCTCCCCGCCGCATCGCGCGGGTTCCCCCACTAGTGTTTTAATAGAGGAATTGAATTTTAATAATCTGAACTATTTGAAATTAGCCACTGCCACCCCTAACTAAAAAATTGGCCATATATAACTTGAACTATTGACTTATTGGAATCAACACCCACTAACGGTAACCGTTAGTGGGTTTGCTGACGTGGCATGCTGACGTGTCAATCCACGTGTGCACACATCAGCGAGCCACGTCAGCAACTTGTGCCGCTTCAGCAACCCAATTAACGACGTCAGTTAGTTGGGTGCTAGATTCCAATAAGTCAATAGTTCAGGTTATATATGGCCAATTTTTTAGTTGAGGGTGCCAGTGGCCAATTTCGAATAGTTTGGGTTATTAAAATCAAATTCCCCGTTTTAATATGTTGTCCATTGTGTTTCTACTTTTTAGCATGCTACCCATTGTGTTTTATTCTACTATCCAATACGTTTATAGTTTGATACTCATTGTAATTTATGTTTAGTCCATTGTGTTTTGTGTAAGTAGGTTTTTAATTTTAAATAACTAATTGAGATACCATAAAGTATTCGTTCAGACAGATCTCGGTGCATTTTGGTCTCTCGTCTGAAAAGAAAGTTAAGGTGGCTTAGATCTTTCGTTTAATAGATGGTTATGTCTCTTGGCCATCGTTGGTTGTGGGGTGTAATGGATAGGCAAAAGCGCAGCATCAATGGCAGTCGCTGCTAGCTTAGTCTGTAGTCCGTGACGCTGAAGACTCTTGGCTGTGGGTGGGTAAAAGTGTGCAGGGCGGGTCAGGCGTAGATGGGTTCACGTTTAGGCTGAGGGGTGTGGTTTCCCCTCACCCCTCTTGTCCACGTCAGCGCCACGTCATCCCCCCACACCCCAATGAAGGAAATGATTCTTCCTCCTTTCATTTTATTAAGTGTAAAAAAACTTTGTATCTTTCACGCGCGCACACACACATACCCATTTTCTCCAAAACTCACACATCTTCTCAAGATGGTTCATTCACACACACACACCCTTCTCCTTTCTCGCCTCCATTCTCACCTTCGGTCCACCTTTCTACATCTCCCCACACCCACAAAGCCAAACCCCAGAGAGAGACACATTCCTTACTCCGGTGATAGTTCCACATACACACACTCTAACCTAGACACACCCCAACGTTTGAAAAATATAAAAAAAATGAAAAAGGAGGACGGTGAGATTTCCCCTTGTCACCAAATTGGGACAAGGGGGCGGTGTTCCAAGACGGGGATGGATGCCACATGGGCTCCCCGACCCCTTCCCTGTTCTTACACCCCATGGGCTTAGTGTTGTCAAGAAATTATTCAAAAGAATAAAGGCAATGTTAACTGATACAAATTTAAATGGCTCCCATGGGTTCCTCTCAAGTGTTGTATTCTTGCGTAGAGGGCCAAGATTGATAGAATTCCAACTATATCTGTGCTAGCTAAGAGGAATGTATTTATTGATAATGAGGTTTGTGGTCATTGCGGATGTGATACAGAGACGGCTTACATCTCTTTAGGGCTTGTGGTTTTGCAATTGGTGTATAGAATCATGTGGGGGGTTTGGTGCGGCTTGGCAAGTCTTTGTTTTTTATTTTCGTGACATTTTGGGCTTTCATAAATCTGTTAATGGAGATAAATGGGGCAAGAATATTATTATGGTATTATGAATGTGACAGTTTGGGCTATTTGAAAAGCTAGGAACGGGAGGTTTTCCAAAGGAAAGGAAGCAAAGGTTAACGAAGTAGTGACTAACGTGAAGTAAGTGTCTTATTTTTTGTTTAAACATAAGTCTAGATTTAAAGACCTTTCTTTGGAAAGATTGGTATACCTCTCCTTTATATATGTTGTAGTTGTCGTTTGGCGCGTAAGTCCTTGTTTCGAGGACTTTCTGGCTAGTTGAATGTAAGTCAATGTTCAAAAAAAGGTAAATGGTATCGGTACTGAATTCGTGGTCCGAATCATTTTCAATACCGATGTAAGTACCCACCTTTTTCATTTGTCGGTACTGGTACTGGTATTTACCAATTTTTGCATGTGATATTTTCCGGTACCGGTACCCATTTTTAGAAAATTTTAGTACAGGTGCCGGTACCATGCTCATTCCAATCTACAATAATCTTGTTCGAAAATATGTTAAGTTTAATTTATTCGAAATGTTAACAGTCGTTTTATCCAAAGGATACATATACATTTTTATTTTTATGTAACTAGAGGTATCTCACTTGACAATTTGATAAAATAAAATAGTTAAATATAAAAGTCAACCAATAAAATACGAGTGGCCAATTGGCCGTTGGTGACCAACAAGGGGCTACATTCAGCTTCGTGGCGAATATTGCACATTTTAACTCACTGAAATCTAATTTAATTTGTCTTAATGATATCATATCTGTTAAAACTAAAAGATCATGAAGAGAGAAAAAAGAAGGGTTAATTGCAATTTTCGTCCGTGGTTTACTCTAACTAACAAGTTCAGCACGTATATAACACCCTGAGTACCTGTAGTTTCTTTAGCTAACATTTTACGTCCCTAAGACTAACGGCCGTTAATTGTTCAGTTAGTTTGTGGCTGAAATGACTATTATACCCCTCAATCTTATGTGAAATAACTATTATACCCGCATCTTCTCAATCTTATGTGAAATAACTATTATGTGAATTTCAAACTGTACGCTTTCAGATTTGTCAAACGTATGGGAATGCAAACACCCACTATTATTTGACAAGTCATAAACACAAAACACAAATCATATGATAAAACATCACACATAAAGTTTTAATATTATGATATGGAAATAATTTTCATGTTGTATAAATCACCTCATTACAAGGATATGCTTGTATTCGATGGTTAATTTTTATACATATCATAAAGGGTAAATTACATAAGGTTAATTTTTCTGAATAGAAAATCTCAATCTGTTAAAAACAACCCATCACCCTTAGTTTGTATGTTCTTTTTGACCTATTGACTCGTTAAATAGTCAAATTGTCAAATACTCATCAATATATTAACTTATTGTCATTTTGTAATTTTTGCCAAACTTTTGCCCATACCAATACAAGTGCAATCCTTTGTGTGTGTTTTTATGTGTGTGCTCTCGTATTATTATTATTATCTTATCCTTAAACATCCACATATAACAACTAACCGGATCGTTGATTCCACCATCGATTCGATACGCGCGCGATATTCAATTCCTGCGTCGATCCTACAAGTGGTATCAGAGCACTGTGTTTCTCCAAATGGTGGTCAAAATGGACAAATCTTGAAAGCTTATCAAATGATAAACTTCAAGAATTTGATTGAGTCCGGATTATTTGTCGTATCTAATATAAGTTGTACTTTGTGTGCAGTTTTTATTAATTTTTTCTGCATGATCAAACACAACCAGTATACTCATCATGATTCAAACGGCAAAGCTTGAAGCTGAACAATAAGATCATCTTGAACAACAAGAACCCAAGTTCTCCATCTTTGAAGACACCAGATCGTGGTAAAGCTCCAGCAACTGAAGCTGAAGAGGATGAGAATCGAGAAATGAAAGTGCAGATGTTGTAGATCTCCGTCCTCTTTACAGAATCATCAATCAAAACAACGGAGATTTCTTGATTCCTCCCAAGTCACCGAAGCTGATCGACCAAGACGGGATTTCATAAAGCCACAACCAACGCTCAAATCAGCAAGTATTCATGCCTTCAAGGGGAGATTGTTATTGTACTGTGGTGTATGTCGAACACTTGAAGACTTGAGGACCGAAGGTTATCAGCTAGACCTTAGGGGGGGTTTGTGAACGTCCTACAAGACATTCCCAACATAGTGACTGGCTAAGTCTGCACATCACTAGCTAGGTCAAAGGGGGAGACTGTTAGTGCACTTCGTGTATGTCCCTAGCTAGTGATCGGTCCATAATAGTCGTAGGCATGATTGTATAGTCTTTAAGATGTTATCGGGTTGCATTATAGTGTTTATATAGGCTTAGGGGTACTTTAGGAATTGTTTATGTAACATACACCTCCTTAGTTATCTCATACATGTGCCCCCACATGTATGAGATTCATACATGTACACCCCCCCCCCCCCCCTATGTATGAGTGATAAGTGTGCAAGATAGGGAGGTGTATGATTCCGCTCTCGATCTGATACGCGCGCGATATTCAATTCCTGTGTCAATCCTATAGTGTCTCTCTATTTATCATTACGTAAAGCAATAGCGAACGTGTGTGTGTGTTTTTTTTTTCTTTTTTCTAAATGATAGTCGTGATATTTTTCTCTACAATACTATATTCTAGGTTTATTTTCTTTATATACACTAAGGATTAAGTTGTTCCAATGGTTTATTTATATTACAAGACATCTTAAATATTTAATTTAGGTCGGTATGTTCAACTCATTGGATCACTATCGAGCATTAAGATACATTTAAGATGATGCAATTGTAAGGTAGCATTGAGTCATTGACGTAAACGTACATAAGGTACTCAGCAGTCTTAACAAAATCAGTGTAATCAGTTCAAGATATTATATTACATAATAAAATATTTGTTATTGTCGAAATGCGTTTAAATAATTAAATTTCACTTCCCTTCTCGAAAAGAAAAAAAAAACTACAGAACTTTATTTTGGTGTAAATTAAGAGGTACTAATACTATATAGGGTCTAGGTCGATAAAAAAAATAACTTACATGTTTTTATTTGTTATATAAAACCTTTTTACAATATAATACTCATGCTAGATTATTTGCTTGTTAAGATTTATTACGAATGAAATAGTATGATTATTGAATAAAGCTCAAATAAGGAGACATGTATATAATTTAGTACTGAGTTTTTGTTAGAAAATATAGAACGCATAATCTAATAAACTTATATCAAGATCGACATAGATTATTTATAATATGCCGGACATTATTATTTAATTTTATATATTTTGAAAAAACTTATTGAAATCATCTTTAGATTTTGAATGTGAATGAACAAATGTGTATAGATGCCTACACCTTCCCTAAATCGTTTACTTTACTTATGATCGTAAAAAAATTGCGAATTTAAAAATGTTGATTTAATACAAATATCTTAAATAATATAAATTGTAAATTTAATCAGTTAAATTATGATATCTTAAAAAAGGCTCAACTAATACAAGTTGTCTCCTTGCCACAAACAAGTACTAAACTACCAGTTGAAGTGCGAAATTATAAATGCCAGTTTGCCTGTTTAAGTAATAGCATTAAAATATTACGACACCGAATCTACTTAATTAGAATTAACAAATGGTACCCTCTCCAAAATTGTTAACTAACCATTAGTTATATAATATTACAGATTCGTACTCAATATCATGAATTAGACCTAGATGATAGATATAGAGTTGGTGTTACTACTTACTAGAGACAAAATCATCGTTAAAAAAGAGGCCACATAGTTTACCCTCTAATAAAAGAACTCATAAATCAGACACATAAAACCTGTTGATGTTATAGAGTTTTTTGCAAAATTGGTGTGTTTTCTCACATTTTTTGTACAAATGGTAGGTGTCAGAAACAATTTTGTGGAAATGGTATTCCCGCAATCTAAGATTGCGGGATTGGCATACGTGGCTTTCCAGGTGGACGACGAGTTGGACGAGGGGACGAGGGAGCAGCTGAGTTGGACGAGGGGACGAGGTGGCAGCCTATGTGGAAGTCCCGCAATCTAAGATTGCGGGAATGGGCTGTTCATGCAATCTAGGATTGCGGATTCAATTCAGCTTCAATTCAGACTTTTGGCCACATTCTCGTTTCCATTTCTTATATAACAAACATACACCGCACTCGTTCGTTTCATACATAGTCAAACACAAACACAAACAGACTACTATCCGAATTCCATAATTTTCATGCGTTAGAGGCGATGGTTTTTTAGTGTTGTTGGATCCGTGTTACATTTGCACGTGTTAAATGGCTGCCTGGTCATGTGATTTCAAATATATTAATGTTGGAGGGTCCAAAGGTTGTAGAAGAATCCATCTAGTTTTTGGTCATGACCCTCTTATTTTTGGATCGATGTTACATTTGCATGAAACTACTTGGATCGATGTTACATTTGCACGTATTATAACACGTGTAGAATGCAACATTGGTATTGTAGTTTATAAAATTAAACAGGTGGCTTGCAATGGTGGTTCCAAGATCCCGTGTACCCACCCCAGGCATGCCAGTTGTTTCTTTCTTGGGAGCCACCTTCCATGCAAATCCTTGGGGAGGCGGTGGTGGGAGTTCCTCAGGGTCAGCGCGCCAGCCTGTAGGATTATGGTAAGGCGTGTAGTAAAGTTGGAATAGGTGTTCTCGGAAATTGAAGGTGGTCGACTCATCAAAGTCGATCATTTTCGCAGCAAATTTAATCGCGCTTGCGGGTTCTACACCTTCAGCGCAAGGCCCTCCGACGTCGAAGAAACACGCTCCGTCATTAGCGACGTCGGGGATATCAGATGCACCAGCTCCTGCTCGTACCTTAATAGTTGAAGGCATCTGATATAGTTACGTAGATACCCTTGACTTGGTACCCATGTACAGCAAATCGATAAAGCTAAAATATGGGCCAAGTGTCGAGGGAGACTGCCTGCATAAATATGGGAAGAGATGCATAAATGTGGGCTGGTTAAAACACTAAAGATATGTAGTGTGATAGATATGGAGTTGTATGTTGCTGCTGCAGCTACATTGGAATTGGTGGTCTCGGAAATAGATTGTTTTGTAACTTTGGTAGATTGTATATTTAACGTTTTGTGTGAATAATAAATGTACGTTGTTTTTATTCAATAAGTTTATTATTCTTAAATAACTCTGTTAAAAATGACATATCATAATTTAACAAATTGACTAAACGACTTGGGGATTGTATAGTTTGACTAGTTTGAAAAAATAGTTTGTAAATTTGTAGTTTTTAACGTTTTGTCGGTGAAATTGTATTATTGAACTTGTGAGATTTTGTAACTTGGTAGATTGTTGCCCATTAATACCAATAAGTATTTAAATACGGTTTATTAATAAAATGTATTGTTTTAAAACTGACAGTTCCACAATCTAAGAATGCGGAATTTAATACTGTTCCGCAATCTGAGATTACGGGACTAGAGAAATCCGCAATCTTAGATTGCGGGGGTATAGAAATCCGCAATTTGAGATTGCGGGAGTATAGAATGCTGTCCCATTTCCACCTATAAAAGGGATATGTAATGTGATAGATCACACATCCCGCAACACGGTGCCTGTAGTATAAAAAATGGGGGATCGTACTGAGAAGGATGAAGAGGTTGGTGGATATTTCTGTTCTCAACCAGTCCCTAAGAAATCAAAGTGGACGGATGATATTTGGAGGCGTTTGAAGAGGTCGTCGTCATCCACGAAGGCTGGGTCGTCTACGCATATGGTGACCGAAAGGCAACCGGAAAAGGATCCTGAAAAAGATAGTGTTATAGTCCCCAAGGAAGATGATCCCAAGAATTGGTCCACATATGCTTTAGAGTTTTACAACAACGGGGACTCCCCATATTGCTACACTCGTTTCATTACAAAAAAAACTGGAAAGAAGTTTTTGGGGTGCCCTACTAGGGATGGAATCCGGCGGTCACCTATCCTCTACTGTACATTTAACACAATATCAATTTTTATTTGTTTTCATATGTTAACATAATTACACAACAGATTAATTTATATTGTTATTTCCTGTTTTGCAGCATGTTGAAGCATGGACTGTAAGATTAATGCGTGTTCGACAATCGCTGCTCTTAAAGAACCCCAATTTAAAATGCCGATGGACGGTGTTACCTCTTGATTTTTATTACTACATGCAAGATGATAAATCTACTACCCCCCTTGATTTTGCTGGACGAAAGGACCCGTATCCTCCATTTTGGGAGGTTGACTGCATCTACCTTCCTTTGTGGATTGGCCAAACAGACTGGCTACTTGTCCGTATTGATATGCAAAGCATGGTGATTACTCAATACTGGACCGATAAAAGATGGAGAAATGTAAAGCATCGAGAGGTAAGGAACTATATGGAGATGCTACAGTTATATTTCAAATGGTTTCTAGAACGTATTCACTTTCGGTCAAACACGAGATACATAACGGAACGTGATATGTCCCTTGGTTTGGTTGAGACGGATGTCCCCCAAGATGAGGGTAACATTGCTAACACCGGGGTTCTTGTTTGTATGATGATGGAGAAACTAGTTAAAAAGAAATCGTTGATAATAGACCAACAAATCACCGTAGAAGAGGCTTGTGTTAACTACCGACGCCATATGGCTGATGAACTATACAAGTGTCGTTGTGATAAGTATTGGTGAGTTGTGTCTACTGTTTTGTAATATTTGCCTTGTCTTATAATAATTTTATCGTCGTGTCTATTTAATGTGTAGATGTCTTCCTAAAGATGTAAACCAACAATGCACGATATATATCACATCACGATACTAATACGATAACATAAGAAGTCGATAACCGATAACATACAATATCAAAGCAACACAAAATAGTACTACCACAAACTAGCATAGATAAAACAGATCACAAGAAATCACATCACAAGAAATCACTGTTGGCGGAATTGGCAGCTCGTTTTGTTGTGCCCAGTCAACTTACAAATGCTACATTTAGGGCGTGCTCTTGGTTGGTCTTCATGCGTAACATCCATCTCGTTATGTATCCTCCTTTGCTTCAACCTCCCACGTTTGATGGTAATTTGTGACGGGTTACCACGAATTCTCCATGTTGCCGGGTCCCAATATCTTTTATGACCGAGGGTGTAAAAATGCCTGCTGTACTGCAACCGATACATGGAAGTGTGGTAGCGAGGATCAACAAGGTCATGAATATTCTTACGTCGCATATGGCAAACCGCTATAGCATGCGAACAGTCATGCCCGCTGTACTGCAACCGATACAATTCAACAAAACAGCCATTTGATATATCAACAAACAAACCATTTCATATATCATTATTTCATACAGAGTTATTACAATTGGGTCCACAATTAGGTTGGTTACAAAATCGTCTGTCAGTACCACATAGAGGAGGACGTCGCTCACGGTGTGGATTCTGACGCGGCTCGTTAGGGAACTCCAAAGGTACTGGTGTGTAGAAATTGGATGACGCTCCTTCGCCACCTTGATTTGGGGCCCAATAGTTAAACGATGACTGCCCGGTGTTGATGGGTGGGTTCACTGGGAAGGTAGTCTGTGGTGTTGTAACGTAACTTTGCTCATCAAAAGGGTTGAATTGGCTATTGCTTAATAAGGACTCCATGAGGTTCATCTGGGAAGACCCCCTTGGATATTCAATGTATCTTGTGGTGGGGTACCGAACTGAGCAACAAAGGAGCCAACATCCAACACACCAAGAGCATCATCAAAGAATTCATTAATTGGCGTACTTTGATGACTATCCACAGACACTTCTTCTTCTCTTTGAACCTCCGCATTCCTTTGATTTCGCCTTCGCCTAGGCGCTCTTTGAGGACGGCTTCTGTCTGCAACCGAGGCAGCAGGGCTACCTTGAAGCCGTGAGCGGTAGTTCAAACGATCACCCACACCAAATTGCGACATGACTGATTGGGCAGTGCTTTGAATCACCCCAAGATTGGTGCTAAAGTCGGCAGGGACGGACGACATGATTTGGGACACTTCCCGGTTAATCTGCGTGTATCCCTCCATCTGTAAAATTAAGAAAATTAAATATTAAAAAAGTTATCATTTAAATATACACTTTTATATATTTGAAAAAAAATCATATATATACCAGCACTTGGGCAATCTCAGCATCATCTCTAAAACCCGATTGTGCAACCGGGATGGCCATTGGGTTCCTCATGTATCCCACGGTTCTTTCTAAGAACCATTCCATATAATCAGGATACACGGAAGGATGTGAGGTTAACTCCCCGACCACTATGTGATTCTCGCGGTCATACCAGGACTGCACATACTCGTTATGGTCTGTTGAAAACCAGGATTCGTATGGTCTCCCAGCACGCGTCTTTTTGTGCAGCTCTCGGTGGACTTCGGGGGTAAAGGGTGGTCCTGAGGGAATCCATTGACGGAATCCGAATTGTCTCAAGACCCTGCTAGCTTGGTGGTATTCCACCACCTGAAACCACACAATGTAGCAATCCGAACACCAAGAAGCCATGCCGTCGGTGCAACTTTGCGGGAGTACCCCCATGGCTTCTTGATAGGGTCTCCAAATGAACTGTTGTAAAAAATTAATAAGAAACACTATTAGTAAAATTTAATATATTTTACTTGTAACAAAACATAAACAGTCTCATACCTGTTCGGAATGTAAATTTTGAAGTTGCGATCGTATCGCTTTTAACGACCGCGAGGCAACCTCCTTGAAACCGCGCGATCCTTTCCAGCTGTTTTAAACGAGTTAGTTTATTTAATAAAAAAAATATTTTATATAACATAAGGGTGATGGAGAAAATACATACATAGCACCATACAGTTTTCCAGGCATCAACCGGGTTAAACACCGGGGAGATAGTACACTGATTCGGGTCCATGCCCACAACTGGAGTATGGTGATAGGTCCTCCAATTGTTTTATCAGTGGAGACTGCGGGTTTGCACAAATTTCCGTACAAAGAAGCCAATGCAACACTCCCCCAACTAAACTGACCACATGTTTCTAACGAGTCAGCCAACAGTGAATTACACACAATAACCAACACCACACAACGTGCTTGTTGTCTAACCATATTAATGTCTGCCCCTTCGGGCAGTGTTTCCTTCACTTTTTCTACAAGGCTTGTTGTTTTAATAGTATTTCCAGAGAACATGCTCTCATTCGCCTCTATGCCCAACAAACCTTGTACTAGCTGAATTCGATTTTCAGAGGACCATTTTTCCTCTAGTCCTGCAATTGGTGGACCGTTGACTCGCAACCCCATGAGGACGTTCACGTCCTCTAAAGTCACGGTTGTTTCACCAAACGAGAAGTGAAACGTGTGAGTCTCAGGACGCCACCTTTCTACCAACGCGGTTATTAAACCACGGTCAGCAAATAGGTAGCCAATATCAAGAACCCCACCAAAACCAGCTACTCTAACCATATTATCAACATTGGGGTTTAACGGATTTTTCCGAATGGTATTAAATAACGACTGATCGCCTCTCCTTATATCAAGTTCTATGGCATCGCCAACATCATCTTCGAACAGATAAGCAGAACGATGTTGTGGCTGCAGCCATAGAAGAGAATTGTTTCTTGGACCAGGGTGTAAATGTGCCATAGTTTTTAAGATATGAAGCTTGTGAGTTTGATAGTTGTAGGTTTTATCTGCTTTGTGTTGTGAGTTTGCTTTGTTGTGAGTTTGCTTTGGTGTCTAACAATAACAATAGTCCATCCATATATATATTAAATTGCATGCAAGTTCTCTGCACTCTACTCTCACATGCAAGCATTCAAGTTGATTAAAGTTGATTAGATGTTAAACCATACAAGTTCAGACATGCAAGACATGCAAGCTCTCTACTCTCACATGCATGCATTCACAATTGAATTGATGAGATGGTGTGTAAGAGTTGAAGACAAAAACAATCTGTAAAAGGCTGACCCATTCTCTGCGAGATTACACTGTAGCGTCCTATTCCCGCAATCTTAGATTGCGGGTCTTCCACATCACCTCGTCCAACTCAGCTGCCTCGTCCAAGTCATCCATGCTGGAAAGCCACGTAAGCCAATCCCGCAATCTAAGATTGCGGGAATACCATATTCACAAACCATGTTCTGACACCTACCAATTACACAAAAATGTTGGGGAAAACTACTACTTTTGCAAAAAATTCTGATGTTATAAATAAAAGAAACTCTTATGTCTTAACACCAGTGACAATCATAACATTTGCTATGTCTTACAAAACATAAAATCATTTTTTCAACAAACGGATGTCAGATCTATGCTTTTATATACAGTTTTGGTGCATTTTTCAACAAACCGGTGTCAGATCTATGTTTTTATATACAGTTAATAGTTGCCTCTTAACCATAAGGTTGCCTCTTAATCATTCAGATGATATGGACCATTAAGAGATAGCCTCTGAATTGTCACTAAGAGGCTATCAAACAGCCCCTAAGTGAATGATCGGAAGAACAGAGAGACAAACGGGTCATATATCGGGTGAAGCAAATAGATCAGAATGAAGAGAAAGACAGGAGGGGGATGAGAGAAAACATCGAAGCAATCGTGTATTGGAACGGGGTGTATTGGCAGGAAAGCTAATTACAGGTTGGTTAATTGCGACTTTATACATGATACCTATATTATCGGTTAGAGTTGATGTATCATTTACACTTAAAGGGGAAAAAGGCAATACTACAAAAGGTAGAGTTGATGTATCATTTACACTTAAAAGGGGAAATAGGCAATACGAAGTTATAACGAAGATTTTACGAAGAAAACAAAAAATCTGTTTTTGTCAGGTTTTCCCCCGCAGACCGCGAGGGAAAGACCCTTCCCTCTGTGCTCCGCTAAGCAAATCCAGATCGTGAAAAAACGCTTTTTCAGATCCAGATCGCATCTGGCCACTTGTGTTCGATATTATTAACTTCCTGAACGATTTTCCTTCATTCTTATCACCCAAATACTATCTCTAACACCTAACAATCAGCTCCTAACACCAAATGAAGAGAAGAACTCCAAGGATTGAAGCTTGGATGTTGAAGATTCATATCTAAATCCTTCATTACAGCTTTCCTCGGGTGAATCTTTGTCTTAGCTTTGTAATCTGATTTCGTGTTTGATTATGTATGAACTAGTATGTTAAACTACTGGCTTTGGATTGAATAAACCTTGCTTATGTTTTAATCAATTTATCTGTTAACTGTGATTTCTGGCATCATATGGAGGTTGGTCTTAGTAATTGTCCTTAGTTATCGTGACATGATAATTAGGTTGTTCGGTTACTATTAAAATCATCTTAGTTATTGTGACAGGATGACTGGAATGACTACCATTGAGAAAACTGTCCTTAGTTATTATTTCGATCCGAATAGTTACTGTGACAGGATAACTAGTTGTTGTGATAGGACAACCGAGGTAATGTCTTTGTGGTGTTCTTGTAGTTAAATCGAATAGGTTGCAAATCTATACAAATAGGATCCCGGGGGAAAGTTACTTATCTTTATATCTTTATTATTGTTTTAGATCTAGAAACAAAATTAGTTGTTAGAATATAAAATCCCAAAACATTCATATTTGTATTTTGTATATTTATTTAAATAGATTAGAAAAGAACGGTTAATGGTCTAACATCGGTTTAGGTTAATGCTAGAGGACACATGCAAGCAACAGCTGTTAAAGAGCATCGACGAGGAAAGAAAAGAACGGTTAATGCTCTAACATCGGTTTAGGTTTAGGTTTAGGGGTGTCTTCTCAACATACAATATTGAACGAGTAATACTTAACGTAATAAGGTATTTGCCTCATATTGTTTCGGCCTTTTAGTTAAGCCCGTTTAGTTAGACTAGATTTTCCTTAATTATTGCTTAGTCTTTCTTTGTTTTCGTATATCATTTTTAATTTACCCTAATTACGCTTTTTTTAAAAACATATAAGTTGGAAACAAATTAAGACAAGCCAAAGCTCTTTATTTCATAGTGATACATATTACACGATAACCCTTTAATTTGCAAACAAGGCAAATTACATCAGGATGGCAGGTAAACGGGCAATAAATTGCGCCGCTACCGTCTTCTGAATTACAAACCCTATACGACTAAAGACAAACTCTGGTTCTTAAAAGATTAATTGCTAAAATATACCAGACCGATGTGTTTATTCATTTTTAACTTTTATTTAATTTATCACACAACAAGTCTTTGTAGAGTCCAAAAGACCCAAAAGAGAGTGTGGTATATATAACTATGGCTTGGTATCCAACTTGGGTGGGCGACCATAATGCGGTGGTTTACTTCCTTGTGGTGGCTTATGTGTAGCTTCAGTGTTGTCATTATGTGGTGGGCCACCGTGCGGTGGTTTCTTTCTATATGGTGGCTTATGCACAGGCGGAAGGTCGTGATGAGGCGGTTTGCCGCCTTTATATGGTGGTTTGTCACCCTTATATGGTGGTTTTTTCACAGGTTCGGTGTCGGTTTGTGGTGGTTGGTGGCCGTGGTGTGGGGGTTGAGGGGGCTTATGTTTAGGTGGATGGCCATATTGTGGTGGTTTTGTTGCATCAGGCATGTCAACTGGAGTTTGATCATGTTCTACAAGTGGTGCATGGTTGGCAAATGTTGTGGTGATGGTGATAAAGATGAGTGTTGAAGTGAAGAGAAGGAAGAGATTAGTATGCATGGTGTTATTGTGTGACAATGTGAGGATGATTGAATAATGACACTAGCCTATTTATAGACAATCTAAATGCTATTTTTATTTTTATTTTATTTGAAAGTTATGTGTGTGTATGTTCACACTCACTCTCTTTATCACTTTTTCACTATACATATATATTACCATACTAGCTTTTATCCCGGGAGTGTCCCGGGGTTGAAATATCTAATATAACATAATAAAATATCTAATATGACAACATAATTAATGATTTGCCAATATATGATTAATGAATATTATTATTATTATTATTATTATTTATTTTAAACAAATTTCTGCCATAAGTTATCATATTCAAATATAAAAAAAGAATATCTGCCTATGAAGTTATGTTTATCATTTGTGATTTATTAGTAGAGTAAAATATATTTGAAAACAAAATCCCACAAAAATAGTTGTTTTTTTTTCTCCGTTTTTATATAGCACTATGGTACTCGTTGGAAAGATAATAAAACGCTCGTTAATTTGGTGTAATTTTTTTCTTTAAAAAATCTCGTATATAAAAGGTATTAACGTTTAAAAGTTATGGGAGGAAACATTAGAGAGAAAATTTAATTTTGTTTTTAAATTCTTATCTTTTCCTAAAATAATTATAATATATATAGATTTATTAAAAAAAACTCAAAAATTAAAAAAGTCCACGTGGCACATTTAAGGAGGGGTTGAGGCCCCCATTGAATGTCACGTCATCAAAGTTCAATTATTTTATTATAAGTTACTAGATTATACCCCGGGAACGTCCCGGGGTTGAAAAATCTAATATAACATATTAATTTTACATATGAAATAGAATGATGCGCTTTACAGTTACATGCATGAAAGCTTCGGGTAGCAGCTAACCTAAAACAATTAAAAATATATCTCCAATGTTAACGTCTAACCTTAAACAATGTATAACTCTAATATTAATATCTAACCTAAAACAATGTATAACTCCAATGCTACCGCATGTTGAAAATAGAATTCATATTTACTGATTTGAACATAATTAGTGACTTGCCTATACATGATTAATGATTTAGCTGAATACTTTGTGTTTTTTTTCCTGTTTAAACAAAACCCAACAAAAAGTAGTCGTTTTTTTCTCTCCATTTTTTATATAGCACTATGGTACTCGTTGGAAAGATAATAAAACGCTCGTTAATTTGGTGTAATTTTTTTCTTTAAAAAATCTCGTATATAAAAGATATTAACGTTTGAAATTTATGGGAGGAAACATAAGAGAGAAAAATCTAATTTTGTTTTTAAATTATTTTTTTCCTAAAATATCTCAATGTCATATAGGATGACACATGGCACACTCAAAGAGGAGAATGCCTCTTTGAGTGCCATGTCATTAAAATGGCTTTGGTTTATTATATGTATAGATTAGAAATAGTGGCGAGCTTGAAAAATTTTCAACGGGGAGAAAGCCACGAGACCCTTAAAACGAGGATCGAAGTCAATACGTATAGAATTTTCTAATGAAAAGGTGTAATTATACACTAATCTGAAAAATGACGGTGGAGACTAGGGTACCCCTTAGCTTTCTAAAAGCTTCGCTCCTTGTTAGAAAGCTTAAATGAAAATTTAAAAAATTTGGCTTTAGGTTATATAGAATAAGACTCCATATTCGATAATTACCTTTAAATAATGATGTCTATAGTTTAATTTCTTCAATGAACACCAATGTCAATTTTGGCTTGAGTATGAATTTGTCACCTTATGCTATTTGTTATGGCTTCACTTATTTTCGGTCTTACATTAAAAAGTGATCAATACCATGACTGTTACATAGTTATGAGCTTTCATTCATTTTTTTCACGTTTAGTATTTAATAATTTCATAAGTTTTCACTACTTGTCACTAATTAAAATAATATTTAAATGCACGAATTAAAAAAAATTAATAATAAAAAAGAAAGTGGGTGATCTGTAGTTGTAGGCTGGTCCGGCCTATTGCTCTTTCCTTGTGCCTGTTTCGCCGTAGGGGGTTGGTTCACGGGTACAACCTTTGTAACTTCATGGTATACCCATGGATTGGCCAGTTCCTATTTGGAAGGCTGCAATTTCTTAACTGCTGCAGTTTCTACTCCTGCTAATAGTTTAGCACATTATTCCGTTATCGTTTAATTCTGACTGGTAATAAATACCGGGACTTTGCAATATTTGATTGATTACAATTCTATAGATTCCATTTACTATAAAAGCTTCCAGAGAAGTCATTAGAGGGATATTTCCTATCAAAATTGTTAGATGAACAAAACACTAACTTACACTTTTACACTTGTTTTTTATTAGCCCGCCAAATTAATTCAATCTTCTCAAACGATGAACTTAAAGTGTTACAGTGTCAAATAAATCATGCCCAAGATCAGTGGAGAGTTTGAAAAAAAAATTCCTTTGGGCAGAAAGTTACCGGACTCTTAAAACGGTGGGGGCGAATTCAATACGTACAAAATTTTTGGACGAAAACGTGGTGGAGACAATGGCGAAGCTTGACACGAAACTTCGGAGGTCGGAAGTCACTAGTTTCGGGGGGTCGAAACCTTATATACCAAAAAAAATTTATACGAATAATATATAATCGGAACTTCCGAGCGAAAATTTGGGGTGCCCTCCTCGCCCCTTAAGAGCTTCGCCGTGATGGGAGTTGTCGTACGTGTAGGTGCTCAAGCTATAGGCAGGTAGTTACGAGGTGGAGACACATTCTGGGCTTCTATTTGGTCTAATAGCTTCGTAGTAAATCATCGTCGGTTATGGAATCACTTACAATAACCTTTTACTCCTACGAAGAATTGTGTTGATAGAAAAGGGGTGGTTGTTTTTGTAATTTTTTTTTTTTTTTTTTTTTTTTTTTTTTGTGCAAATCACAAATAGTTCATTTACTTAATTATAGATTCGATGGTGTTTTTTTTTTATTTATTGTTTTTCCCAACTATAAGGATAGTAGGATACCTTTTTTTTTGCTTACATGAACTTAACAGATATGTTTTAGTCAGACCCTAACCTTATTACAAATTAAGACCATATAACGTAAACTCACAAATTTTAAAACTTAGATGTTAAAGGTGTGACCTGAGTTAAATCACATCATCGTTTGTATAATTAAGTAATTAACTGTTAAGTTAATTTCATATGGCTTAGAATTAACCTACGACATGTTGTGTTTACCATGCCTTCAATTTTGAGAAACAGGTTGCCTATTAATAAATTTAGGAGTGTAAATGATGCGCAACGGCTCGAGAGATACTCGGGATCGGATCGGTAAAAAGCTCGAACGAGCCGAGCCTTAACGAGCCCGAGCTTTAAAAATGACTCGTTTAGTTATCGAGCCCGAGCTCAAGCTTTTCATACAAAGACCGTTTAGGCTCGCGAACCTAAACGAGCCCAAACAAATTTTATATTATTATTATTTTATTTATAGTATACCTACTATTTAACATTGGTGAGCTGAGCTTTGGCTCGTTTAAACTATCGAAGCAAGCTCAAGCCGAGCTCTTAGCTCCTTTAAAATTGTTCTAAAATTATTTTGAGCTGAGCCGAGCTCGAGTTCTTAGGTTTTACTTTCGAGCCGAGCTCGAGCTCAAAGTATTCGGCTCGTACTGAGCCGAGCTCAAGCCCAGTCAAGCTCGGGCTCGGCTCGACTCATTTACACCCCTGTTAATAATAACCATATCGGTCGTTACTTTTTCTATGTGATTGACTTTATAATATATCGTTGAAGGGAAAATCAAACACAAATAATTAAATACCTAAAAACCAATATATAATGGATGGTTAAATAAGAGCATTCGCATCGCGTTCTATTTTCATCCATCAACTTACACTAAAAATTGCTATATTTTCTCGCTTTTTTTTTCAATTAAATAATATTTTTATATTTTTATCATTATCTTTTTTCTCTCTTTTACTCACAACCAGTTTCAAATAATTTAAAAATAAATAAATAAGAGAGAAAAATGTTACCCAAAATATATAAACATATAAACAACAACATCAACTACTCATAACCAATTTTTAGAATATGAAATAATATCCAGGAGCTATGATGTGAACGCTCTAAGTTCTCTTTAGTTCCATTGATGAATCACGATAGTTTTTTTCATATTATAATCCACTTCATAATTAAAGACTCATAACAATAACTAAAATCCCAATCCATATCGTCAAATCTTAAACTTTAATATTAGTACCATTACCCGTTGGTATATTTTATTGTAAAAAAGACGTTAGATAACAATTAAAAATAAAAAACTTTACCTACCCTTCTAGAAAAAGGAGTATAAGTTTGACAAAAACAAAAGGCCAAAATATATAAATGTATGTATGACATAACCTTTTTGAAAAAACTCTGTGCGTTTCGACAACTTTTAACGTATTGTCAAAGATAGGATCGGAACATATTTAACAGATGGCGTATTACACTTGAAAGATAAAACTTCCAAGAGATTTGTAACCCACGTAACATCATTTAGTTATCAAGCATAATGTAGTGGTGGCAAGACATCACATGTTATTAAAGTTGATAGTAAATTACAACAATTGTATATAATGGGTCAGTAAAAAAATAGGAAATCGTAGGAAGGGTATCAAACAGAGTCTGAATGAACTCATTTGAGTGGTATTTTAATCGTCTCATTGAACCTCACAATCTTAGTTTTTAGGTAATCCAGTTTTTTGGATTTTTATTTTTTAGTTTTAAAATTTGTGTTATATTATTGTGTCTTTTATGTTGCATTGTGCATTTTCTTTATTTTCGTTATTGTGTCATTTCTGTGCTTCATCGCGTCTTTTTACGTCACCATTATGTTACATTTATTGGCATTGTATTATATTTTGTGACCCATTATATTATATTTCATAATTCATTGTGTTTTTTTATCACTCTCTTCTCATTATGTTACACTGTATATGATAACTTTACCTTGTATATAATTTATCTTGAGTTCTAAAAAATTGTTCAATTGGTCTCAATTGTTCACTCATTCATCACCCTTTTGGTCCCTAAATGTTTTAAATGTTTTTACGCATAAGTTTAAAAAAACACACCAAAGAACCAACACCCAATCTTCTTTTTTCAACGAGGTTCATGTTTTGTGACGACCCCATCTCCACAATCGATATACAGTTCAAGATTGGATTTCTATCATTAATTCGAACTATTAAATCCAAATTTTCGGCCACATGGTTCTCATTTTTCTCGTAATACAACTCGATTTGTTTCGGTTAATGTTTTTGTTGCAACTCTTGCGTTTTTACTTGTTGTCAATCGAATCAATTCACAACTAAATTTCCTCAATTAAATCAAAGTACAATTATAAAAGAGGGAGCAAATAGGTGGAATACCATGAAGGGTAGGGATGGTAACGTACCCTGAACGTAATGAGAATACCCGAAACATCTAGGAGGTATAATGTAAACATCTCACAAATTTCATTGTTACGTTCATACAAATTTCTCTCTTGTTTTGTACGTGGTGTAATGTTTTTTCTCATCCTAATTGTTCTGATTCATTTACAGACAGATACCCGTTTTGGTTCAGGTTTCGCAAACAGATATTTTGGATATTGTTGATAAACGAACATGCATACCAAAAACTCGTGGGTATACCTGATGGCCGACCAGTAAATTTTAGGTTTTTTAGCTATCTAGACAGAAAACCAGCAAAATAGACCTTAAAAGATCTTTCGACGTTTTCTCTTTTAGCATATTAACATAACCTACATGTAATTCTAGATACAAAAAGGGCGCTTCGAGCTTGAACCACACATCCTTTTAGCTATGTGCAACAGCTCCCTTCTAACCCAACAAATATTCATGCTCAAATCCGCTCCAGATTCTGGATGCCCTGACAATATTTATTCAGATCTCACCTGTCACCCATACTTGCGTCTACAGTCTCCCGTCGACCACTACAATTATAAGAGGACTCCTTATAATTACAATATATGGTATATACGTAAAAGCTATTCATGTTGCTACTTCAAGCTGCGTATCATCCTTGTGTATATGACCCAAAAAAAAGGCTTTGTGAAGACTCTATTATCAGACAACTCGGTAACAAAGATATTTGCTGCATTTGCAGTCAGCAGTTTGCGGGTCATGGTCTTCTAGCCACTGATGAAGAGTTGTAAACCCTTTCTTTGAGCAAGAGTTGAGCAAACATGGCTTTGTACGACTTTTAAACTGATCAGAATAAGCGTGCCATAAGTAAAAGAAAAAAAAACACATCTTTTAAACTGATCATAGTTTAGTAAACATTGCTTTGTAGGATTATACTATGCTAGTTCTTTCCTAATTTCTCACTTAGTTTAATATATTTTTATTAAGTTTTTTTTTTAAGATTCGACGATGAATGATAAAATTCATAAGTGACGACGTTGCATATCCGAGCAAGAATCATCACCATGCCTGCAAATATAAAATTAGTTCAACACGAGTTCTTTGTTCATAAATAAGTTCTAAATAAAAATTATCACAAGAATTGAGCACAATTCAGTGAACAATTTAATCGCTGTCAATCAAATCTTTTCAACGACATACCTGTGAATCAAAGTCGTGTTTCATGATACCTTGGTGTAGAGAAGAACACAAAAGCATTCTAGAACCACGTACGCAAACAGACATGCACCACTAGTCGTAATCATCAGGGAACAAGAATCACGTAAGCAGAAAAGAGCAACGTGCCAATAATTGGCATGGGTGGAATTGGCAAAAACAGTCCGAATTCAAAGCTTGGGTTTCCATTTTTGATGATTTTGATGCTTAAAAGATAACTTTAGCATCAACGTCATCATAAACCGAAACCTACACCTTAAACAATCCAGAACTAGCTTTTCATTAAAACTGCTAGACCGATTTTGCCAATCCCAACCATACTAACTATGGACACAAGCCACATCGTTCCAAGTCAAACCAACAGCATCGTCAGCCAGATCTTGCAAGCGTGTCACCGTCAACTACATAACGAGAGACAACTAAGCTTTTTCATGATATATATATACTAACATCGCAATAATAATGGAAATTGTCGAGACAAAAGAAAAACCATTTATAATATTAATAAAAAAACAAAAACCAAAATAAACATAAGAGACAAAATACTCAGAACACGTCGGCTGACAAGAAACAAGGCATGGTGTTTTGCTTTTTTTGACGACTTTGATGCTTCTGAGGATCAAAACTTCAGCATCGTGCCAATAATTGGCATGGGTGGGGTAGGTAAAAATACTCGGAACTCAAGGCATGGTGTTTCGCTTTTGATGACTTCGTTTGCAGGTATAAATCTTCAAATTCAAGATTGAAAGTGAAAGCTTTGAAGAATACGAAACCTCAAATTCTCCCAACCGTGTCACACAGAATCAAACTCATCATAAAACGTAAACGCAGACCTCGAACAAGCCAGAACTAGCTTTTCATAGCACAAAAGTCTGGCTAGAGCGGTTTTACCTATCCCAACCATACTAACTATGGACACACACCATAACAAAACCAGATGCATCGTTTCCAGTCAGATTGACAGTATCCTCAAACAGATATAGCACTTTAGGAGTAAAATCATACGACTTTTCCATGCAGATGGTAACCGATCGACATTTTCCATATTGACAACCCTAGTCATATAACCAACAAGACAAAATCACAATAAAGTCAAGAAATAAAAAACAATAAATTAATCCATGTAAATCAAATTTTATCGATGATGTACCTGTAAATCAAAGTCATAATTCCTGATGTAAGCAAGCAGACATGCACCACAGATTATTAACATCAGGGGACAAGAACCGCGTAATCAGAACCTCAGCATTGTGCCAATAATTGGCATGGGTGGTGTAGGCAAAAACAATCCGATTTCAAAGCTAGCGTTTTCATTTTAGATGACTTTGATGCTTCAATGCGAGCAAAGTTATGTTTAAAGTTGCGAGAGGGAAATAAAATTGTGTTTGCGAATTCAAAGTTGCATCTTCAAACAAAGCAATAACAAAACTTTGAGAGAACTTTAGCATCAAAATCATCATAAACTCAAACACGCGCCTAACAACAAAACGATCCAAACCTAGCTTTTTAAGCTAGAGCGTCTTTGCCTAACCCAACCATACTAACTATGGACACAATCCACAACAAAACTAGACGCGCCGTTTCGGTCACACCAAGAGTATCCTCAGCCAGCTGCTCTAATAATAAGCATGTCCCTGTCAACAACTAGATATTAATTATTAAGACACAACCAAGCCTTTTCAAGATATATATACACACACACACTTATACACAACAAAAAAAAAAGAAACTTCTTGGTAAAAAAATAAAATCATTGTAATATTTACAAAAAAAAAAAATGTTAACCAACACCAAAGAAACCAGAGGGACATATAGATGAGCTTATTATCATATAGATCTGATGAGCTTATTTTCATATACTAACTATGAACACAAACTCTAACAACTTTTAGACAGAGGTGCAAACGAGCTGAGCCGAGCCAAACTAGACGGCTCGATAACTTTATAAAAGCTCAAACTTGAGCTCAGCTCCTTTATTATTTATTAATTGATTTATATTAATTATAATTATATTACTTTTTATATAATTTATTACTTTTCATAATTTTACAAACAGTAATAGTAATTACATAAATAGTAATTATATATTAAGTATATATTTAATATTTGATATATTACATATTAATAATTATATAAATAGTGCTCTCGTCTAGGCTCACAAGCCTATTCGAACATCATAAGGCTTGGGCTCGTTTATTAAACAAGCTTGTTTTTAAGACTAGTGCTTGAAAATTATAATTATTATTTTATATATAATTTAGTTATTTTTTCATAATTTTATAAAATAATAATATAAATAGTGAGCTCTAGAATCATTTAGGTTTGCGAGCTAGCTCGAACTAAATAAGTGAAGCTTTGACTCAGGCTCGTTTACTAAACAAGCTTGTTTTTATGTTCGGGTTTTGAAAAATTACTGATCTAGTAATTTGGGGGTAAATTCGTCAATTAATTGGTGAATAAAGTTGTGAAATAAGTTGAGATAAGGTTTATTACCTTGGTGGTGTAAGATTTAACCACATGATTTGCTAGTTGAGATAAGGTTTAGATGGATATGAACCAGATCTTTGATTGTTGCTGTTTGGAACCAGTTGACTAAGCGGCTGCTGAAAATAATGAGATGAATAAAACTAGGGCTTGTGTAAGGTTATATAGTGAGTGAGTTATATTAATGGCCCTTCTATTTTATATAAGGTTGCAAACATAGTCTTCAAATATGAAAAGTTAATAGTCCATTAACGAGTGGGATACCCGCGCAACGTTGCGAGCATTCAATCAGTATAGCTTCGGTTCATTACGATATTGTTGCTCTGCCCAAAGGATGTCAACACATGTTTTATTTTAGTTGAAACTATAAAACAAAAGGCATTAATGGTTACGGTAATATTGATATCGGTATCGTGTTAAGAATAAGAGTTTTGTTTAGTTTTTCTTCATACAAAAAATTAAAATTTACACTTGATGATTATAAAACTAGTATTTAGGTCTCACACTTTGTAACGAAACTGTTAAATAATTATTTGTACAGCTTGTATATAAATATAGTTATTTATGTCCAGATTTGTGCTCACTATATTTTCCAAAAAAATAAAAAAATAAATAAATAACCAGGAAATAGCGTTCTAGGCTGCCAGTAGGCAGTAGTGACTACTTCAGTATTTGCTAATGATTGGTATGTTATTATAGTTATTGCTTATCGACCAAGTTGTTGATAATCATGGTTAGCAATGTTATCCTAAGTTACTGCTACTCACAAATTCTAGTGCTTGTAGTTACTACTGACAACATAACTATAGACGATAATGGTTACTAATTTACTACTAAGAACCAATTCACTAGTTACCAATTCCTACTACGAGTCTTTGTCCCTTCTCCCTAGACACGCACGCATCGGCGGAACTAAAGGGGGGTCAGGAGGGTCCGTTGACCCTCCGGCGACCCTCCGACCGATCAAGTTTCAGACTAAACCAAAATTTAAAAATGACAGTCTTAATACTTTTGACCCTTCAATAATCTTCCTAGTTGACAGAAAAATAGAAGCCAAAAGTAACACCACCATAAACCATTTCTCTGGCGTGAAGGGAGTTACAGAGGTCAGTGGACAGTGGGTGCTGGCTTGGATAATGAAGATGAAACAATGACAAAGATAAATGCCCTAATTTCTTTTTCTTAATAGGCAGGCTATTTAATATTTATTTTAACGGCCCACTTGAAACAAAATAAAAATGCTACTAAGACCACAAGGTGTGGTTGCCGCCCCCCACCCCTAAGCCGCCCCACCACCTAAGCATTTTGGCCCCACCACCATGTTTGGCCCGGCTTAAACGGCAAAATAATGCCGTTGATGCCGCCCCCAAGCCCATGCCGCCCCAGGGGGGTGGTGTAGCGAGGGCCGGCATAGCCATGCCTCTCCTATGCCGCCCCCCACACCGGATGGTCTAAGGAAAGCTTGTTTGGGCTTTGTCAGTTAGTCCAAGACTACATGAAAAAATGAAAATTCATTCATTATTATTTTTTTGTCAATGATGTCCAGCCTAGCTGGTCGGAGGTGGGAGGGTTTACTTCTTAGGGAGGTTCCCGCCCTGGCTTGGTCTCAGGTTCGAATCCCCCCACTCGCATTAAGGGGTGAGAAATTCAACACCCGCGTTTGGCCTGGATTCGAACTTGGGTTGATAGGTTGTGCGTCATTTGGATTCTCCGCTGAAACATACCTTCCAAAAAAATAAAAAATAAAAAAAATAAAATAAATAGCTATTTTTCTATTACCTCGGCAACTAGGATTTTGTTTTTTAATTATTTTTGTTATCTAATTATTTAATTAACGTGTCTATTTAACCCCGAATTTAGTGGTGTAAGTATGTATTTTGTATAAATAAATTGTAATTTTTAAGTACTTTTTATAATAAACTTAAAAAAAATTCATAATAAATATTTATCAGTGAAAGTATCTAACTTAACGTTAGCAAGTTAAAATCGTTACAGGGGTCGTAGTACATCATGCACAAAAAAATTAATTAATATACGTTTATATATGTGAAAGTTACATTACGACCCTCCAGTTATAAAAGTCTGGTTCCGCCACTGCACGCACGCACGCACGTCGCCCTTTGAACCCTCATGATTCTAATTGTCGGGCATCACAATAGTCTCAACAAACGCGTATGTACACTACACTTTTAACTCGTATATGTACACCACACCTTTTGACTCGTATCGATGTTTACTATAATTGCACTACTAAAACCAATTATACTAATATGACATAAATTAAACTAAAATCACCAACACTTGTAAGCAAAAGCATATTTGCATCACTAACATTTTCATTTAAACTGCCTGTATATAATAAGCATATAATTAACAATAGTAAATGCATATATAAATAGTTAACCTACTGAATGTGAACACCATCTTTAGGGAGGGGTGTTGGGCAGATCTCTATATACTTGATAAAGTCAACTGTTTGGTTATCTTTCTGTACAGATAGTGTTTGTCAACTGTTTGTGCGGTTCGCCAGTGTTGGGTTAGTTGTGGAATGATGCAGACATTGACGGGTTTGACTTGAGATAAGGGGCTGGCGCTTGCAGTCCTGACTCGGCTAAACATGGGTCCTGTGGTCCAACCGGTGCAGATGCAGGGATTTGAGGAATTTTAACAGCGCTAGTATCTGTGATCAAAAGAAATATAACAATAATCAAATGATGTTGCAAGAGTTGAGCTATCTTCAGATAATATAGGTCGGGTACCGTTATGCTCTCTCTTCATAACGAGAGAGTCCTGCCAGTTTTGTGTAAAAATTGAAGCCAGAAGTTTATTGACATTAACAAGCTTCTGATAGTCTTCAAGAATCTTAATCTCCTTTTTTGTACTCGTCTCCGAGTCATGGATTAATGCATCATACTTCTTTTGTACCTCTAACATCTCCTTTTCGCATTCAGAAAGAAGCCTCGCTTTCTGAATATAAACAAGATCATTATCATGTAATAATCCAGCGATTAATATAACTTAACGAAAATGTGTTTCTTTAAAAACAATAAAAATAAAAACCTTTTCTTGATGTGACTTGGTGATTTGCTCTAGCTCCTTTTGAATTCTTTCGACTTCTGTTTCAAGAGGCGTAGAGATAGGAGTATGTGGCGGAGGTTGATCGGTTTGACTTTGTTGACCTTCACTTGTTCTTTGATTCAAAGCAACCGAATCAGAAATACTTGTGGACGGTGATATTTGTTGCTGTGTCGCTGTCCCTTTTCTTCCGACTTTATCATGCCTTTTTCTTTTACTTCTAACCTTTTTTCTTACACCTAAGGAAGTAGTTGCATCGTTTTGATTTTCACCTTCAGACTGCTTTCGGGTTGGCTTTTTAACTCTCTGAGACAACCTGCTACACGGGTTTGTCGGGCTAAGTTGACTTTCGTTGACCAAATTACTCCAAAAGTCAGACGGTGAGTGGGCTATCAAGAATTCTACAACAGAAGTACTTTCCTTTGTGTGGTTTTCTGTTTCACCAAATAACAAGATACTTTCTAAATAAGCTCCATTTTGCATTTGAGCATTTGATATGAGCGAACGGTTTGTGGGACCCGTTTTGAGGCTTGTGTTCCTTAACAAGAATGACAATTCATGAACCAAATCATCTATAAACGACTGAGTTCCGGAGTCGGTTCTGCTTTTGAGCTTACTAAATAAGTACGGCGCCCCCCATGCTAACAGTTGGCGGCAGACACTCGAACTAATACAGTTGTCAACAGGTGCACCTTTCTTTGCAAGAATTAGTGTTTTCTCTTCAACAGTGAATGCTGAATACAACCGGAAAACATTTATCCGCTCACAATGTGAATCAATAGTGATCCTCTTAAGGGTTTTCATGTCGTTTAACGGGTTCCGGTCACTGTTGAACAATATCACCACATCCACACGCGAAAGTCTAATGCTTGGATGACAAGCATGGTAATCAAATAAGCAAACGAACCTATCACTATCTACATCGTTAAACATTTCTAACGGTTTTCCTTTCTTTGAATTCGCAGAATTCGAAAGAATCTTCCTGGAGATATACACATACGAATTCTCTCCAAATCTTTGATGAACAAGGTCATCTAAAACTTCTCCAGTTGATATCATCTTCACAGAATTAACCGCCGACCATCAATCAGCAAAACAGTTATTTAATAAGTAAAAGATGTAAAGCGCAGCGCGTATACAACTAAAGTAAACTAAATAACTTAGTTACCTGAAACAGAATAAGTGCTCTTAAACTGCGTCGTTTAATTTCTAACAGCAGTTTGTCGAGAACTTGCAGTTTGCCACTGACATTGATTTCAGCATCCAAAGAAGCTTGTTTTGACGATTTACGTAAAGTAGGGTCCGCAAGATACGGGTGATCACAACACTGAAAAGATAATTAATAGTTAATCAAATTAAGAAGCACTTACCAACATAATGTGGAACACTAGAAATACAACCACAAAAAGAACCTTTTGGATTTGTGTAATAATATTAGGGAGCGAAGATTTTCTTGATAATGAGGAGAGTGCCTCCAAATTTGCAACTAAAATCGAACAATACTGTTCGATTTGCTTTGAAGAAAGATGAACTGGGACCCAATACTCTTCAAATTCTGGGGTGCTGAATGTGCACTCAAATGCGATAAATGGCGACAGTCGTTCTTTAAGTGTGCTAATATCATCATTCATTTTCATGTCAGCATCAGTATGTGTCTGTTCATTTTTGCAGTCAACGAGTGAAAGAAAATTTCCGTAGCTCTGCAAAATATCCTGAAACGGTTGACTAAATTAGCAAATGTAAATAAACAAAGGCTGCAGCTTGCAATAGTGGCTGGGACGCCCGCGGGTCAAAACGGGCTTGGCCAGGTTGACTGACATACATTTGTTTTGTTTAAAGTTGGTGCGCTAAAGATAGACTTAAGTTGACTTCCAGCCCGCTCGACCAATTTGACCCGTTTTCCCTTTATATCTATTTTTTTTTCTATTGACCCGTTTGACATAAAATGAATTGAGAAAACACACCCTGATTCACCAGTAGTGGCTGGGTCGGGCCAAAAACAGATTTGGTCTGCGGGTCAAAACAGGCTGGGCCAGGTTGACCAACAACATTTGTTTAGAACTAGTGCACCGAAGATAGACTTAAGTTGACTTTTATCCCGTTTAACCAATTTGACCCGTTCCCATTTTTATCTATTTTTCTTATTATTGACCCCTTTAGCATAAAATGAATTGAGGAAACACACCACTGATTCATAAGTAACTGTTAACAGTTTCATATCAGCCATAAGCATCTGAATTTTCTTCAAATGTGTTGAAAATACTGGGCGTTGACACTCGTCTATCACTAACAATTCCCACTTAATATAATCAAACATTCCCATGTCCTGCAAAACAACAAGATTGATATAACTCATACCTAAACTTGTGTCAGTTTCATACTTTCATACAGTTTCAATTTTTCACCTCAACAATATCATCTGGAGAAGATAAAAGGACTTGAAACTTTGAATCTGTAATGGCAGCCCGAATATCTTTGTTCCCTTTGTATGTTACAACCTTGATCGACTTTGACCACTTTGAAAACTCGATTTCCCACAACGAAATAGCATCGGAAGAAGCTATTATCAGAACAGGCTTTGTCATGTTATCCAGCAATGATAATACAAAAGAGACCACCTTAACTAGCCGGTCCTGCGACATCAAATTAATAAACTCTAAAATAATCTAGTTTAAACATTTATCTAATCTTTTGTTCGTTAAAAAAAGATCATTTTTTTATAGTAACTTGATTTTCATTCCCGGACAAAGAAAATTACATCAAGATAACGGGCGGGCGGGCAACAAGCTGCGCCGCCACCCCTTTCTGAATAGCAAATCCTAATCTACTAAAAACGTAACCCTACCCACCCGAAACCGAGACACTACTATCAATAACCCGCTGGACCCTGGTCAAGAAACGGGTAGCCTCTGGTGCCAATGAGCCAAAGGTATCAAAAGCCAAGGGTACAAAAACGTGTTGGTTCTCCTCGCAGGCTTTAGCATGTTTAATAAATAAAGAAACCAAAAATCTCACCTGCCCATCAAAGAAAACAGCATTTTGGCCTCTTTTCCGATGATCACGAAGCTTGTTAACATAAGGAAGAACATGACTTTGTATTTCAGCTGATACTTCCACTTGAAGATTAGCTAACTCACCACTGCCTGCTGCGTATGTAATAAAGGCTATCAGTAAATATTTAACACAAGACTATATAAAAAAATGAAACTATTTTGACGTAGATACTAAATGACGTTAATCTACAAACTATGTGATCTAAACAAACAGAACACAAACCAGATTCTATCTTGTCTTCTGTACCAGACTGATGAACATTCTCTCCACATCCATGTTCAGAACATAATCTACAAATTTATCCAAAGAATCAAACAAGTTATAAATCATGAATTATTAAAAATGTATGCAGAATTTATCTAATGAAGAAATTTGGCATTAACTAATCACCTCCGTTTTTTAAGTCTATAAACCGTACAAGATTCCTCAGCAAGTGTGTCATTAGTATCACTCAACACAAGTGTGTCATTAGTATCATTCGACACATTCGCCTTTTTTCCATGCTTTTGGAACAACTTTTTATAAAAATGTGCATTTAATTTCTTCAAATTCATGCTTTCCTTCATCGTAGTACTTTTCAGGAGTATTTTGGTGAATCACTACCAAGTCTTTAACCTACTGTACACAACACAAGTTGAACATCCTTATGTGAGCACCATCATGTTCAAAGTCAGTTGAATAACATATTAGAGAGTGTGTGTGTGTGTATGTATATATATATATGTATTATGTATCAATTTGTATAAGGTTGTGCTCTATGCATACCAGCATAAAACACTTAAAAAGGAGCTGATTAAAGACCTTTTTAAGACCTAAATTAACAAATTTAGACAGATAAAATAATACAATGCAACAGCCTCTATCTACCTATGTATGCATGAATGTGTAAACAAACAAAAGCTGATAAAACAGGGGTGTTTTAGTCATTTACTATCAAGTTTTCTTCAACCTACACAGTGTTGGTTCTACTTCTCTCTATCCCCATACCAACATAAAACACTAATAAAGGAGCTTATTTAAAAACCCTTTTTAGCCCTAAACACATACAGAAAAACATGTAAACAGTAACACAAGGGTTAATAAAACAGGGGCATTTTAGTCATTTCACTATCAAATCTTCATCAACTTACACAATACTGGTTCTCTCCATGCATACTAGCATAAAACAGTAAAACACCAATAAAAGAGCTTATATAAAAACCCTCTTAAGCTCTAAACACATACAGATAAAGAATACATATAAATCTATCAACTTATGTATGTGTAAACTCACACAAAGGTTAATAAAAACAGGGGCATTTTAGTCATTCACTAACCAGTCTTCTTCAACCTACACAAAAGTTAATAACTTTTTTTGTAAAAAGATCAAACCCCATAAAAACTGAAAGGGTTTTTTGCAATCATAGAGATAACTTTTGTAATAAATGTGAAAAGCTATCAATAATGGCAGAATAATCAGAAAACTTACAAAAAGAAAACCCTTAAAGTCATGTTATACTCAACAAGATTATAAAAAAAAACAGAGCACATGAAAATTTTAACATACATTATGTTTTTTTTTTTTTTGAATGGCAAATTACACACTTGGGGACTCGAACCCCTCACCTTTATTTCACCTTAAATCACCTAGACCACCACACCATTAAGTGTGGGGCATACATTATGTAAATCAAAGAAGAAACAAAGAAGCAAAAGTTGATTGAAATTACTTGTTGTTTTCAGGTGTTTTGAGGGTTTTTTTAGGTGTTTTGAGGGTTTTGAGGGTGTTATGGAGGTGAAAATGTGAAGGTGTATGGATCAGATGTTCAGAAATAAAGCTGCAGTTAAGGTTTAATGATTGTAAATATCTTTCCATATTATTTTTCATGGGATATGTACTGTTTTTTTTGAACGGCATGGGATATGTACTGTTAATAAATAAAAAAATTAATTACTATTATTTTATTCTATTCTCATGGATGTATGTAGTAGCGACGGACGACGGTTACTAACTATACTATCCGTTGTCGGCCGCGAGTTAGCAGGCGCGAGCCACAAATTTCACTATCAAGTAACCCAGTAACTTGATTCTGTTGTGGCTGCGTTGAGCATCTACGCGACCAAAGCACCTCTTTCTCCTGTGGCTGGGGGTGAGCACCGGCATGAAACCTCCCTCACGTTGGAGCTCCCTCGCGGCCCACAACGGATAGTCTTACAATATCAGGTTTTCACTTGTGTAAAAGATTTTTTATATTGATTATAGCTTGTCATATGTATTACTAGGTTAGAGTCCCGTGGGGACCCACGGTTCACCCGAAAGTAAAATGAAAAAAAAGTAGAAAAATAAGAATTGTATTATGCAATTTGTTTTTGTTACTAAATGTTTGATAATGCAATATGTATGAATTTTGATGTTAAATGCAAAATGTCATCTAACAGTTTAATGTAACAAAATGATGGATATATCGAGTAAGTAAAGTTTAATTTGACAACTGCAAACTACATAGCATACTATCACAATATCACACATTACATCATTTGGGTAATATTTATATTCTAATCATAACTAAGCTTAAGCATAGAACACTTATCATTTAGTTGGGGCTTAACGAACTTCAACCAATATCACACATTACATCATTTGGGTAAGGGTAATATCTATATTATAATCATAATTAAGCTTAAGCATAGAACACTTATAATTTAGTTGGGGCTTAACGAACTTCAACCAATGGTCCATTTTCATTACTTCAATCAAAATCTTTCAACTCTTGCTCATTGATAGCTGATTTTTCACTTTCGAAGTTGTTATCATTGTCATCACGATCCTAGGAGTGCAGCTCATTTTCAATAATTTATGAAAACCTCCACCATTGTATTCCATATTTGTGTTCTACATAAAATATAGTTGTTGTAAAGATATGGATACGGTGATAAGTAAATCAAGAAACAATCCTTAACCCACTTACTTGAATGGGTAGCTTAAATTTTCATGTTATCTCTCCAATGGTTCAAACCGATTACATAGCTAAAAAACAACTAATAAGAAAATGGGTCCAATGTTACATGCTGTAATATAAATTTCCTATATTTTATTAAAAAATAGACACCCAAAGGATCAACCCCAGACCCATTTCAACATGTAGCCAAAAGGACCCATTGTACACACACTTTAGGCAACTTTTGACATGTTACAAAAAGCCGCCAAAAAAAGTCATTATTTAAACTGTGTAAATATAGTACTTAACAATTAAAAATCTTAATAAATAACATCAAAATCATAATCAATCATTCAAATCAATGACATTAAAATAATCCGCATCTGAAATTGACTTACCCATTATATACAAATTATTATTAACATCTTAAAATTAGCACACTTAAAATTAGCACGCTTATTGAAATCAAGATGATGATTATCGTTTAGTTACAATTGATTAAAGGAAAGTCGTAATATCAAAATGAAAGTCGGTCAACATGTTAAAATGAAATTCATAATATTAGTAACATCAATAAATAATATTAAAAATCTTAATAAATAACATCAAAATCGTAATCATCATTCAAATAAATGAAACTAAAATCATCCGCGTCTCAAATTGCCTTAGCCATTATAAACAATTTATTATTGACATTTTTAGTAATCATTATTAGTTGTACAGAAAGTAACATTTTGAAAATTTATATTATCATTTAATTTCGTTGTTAAATTTGGTATGACGATTAAATGATTTTATTATTTGTTAAGGTTTATATAGTATTGTTGTCTCTCGAACAATTCTGCAAAATCGGAAATACTGCGCCTCGATTGACGTGATCGAGTAGGAATATTTATTTATGTATTTGAATTATAAAAATGGAAGGATTGGTAATTGATGTGAATTGGTCAACAACGCTTAAAATTAGCACAATCAAACTCAAAGACATAAAGTCAAATAATTGACCTCCATCAAATTAACAAAAGCGTAAAAAGTTTTTACTCAGATTTGGTCAACAATATTAAAATTAAGGTCATAATATTAGTAATAACATTGAAAATTATCTTGAATACATTATATATTTTAGGAAACTATTAAATAGATTTAAATTATATTTATTATTAAAAGAATAATAAAAGTGTAGGAAAATAAATGTACACTCCTATATTCGGATTATATTTAAATTATAAACTATTAAATAGATTTAAATAAATGTTTAAAAGAAAGTCGTATATGTTTAAAAGAATATTGTTTCATGACAATTGATTAAAGGAAAGTTTTTGAATTATGAAAAAGGGAAGGATTAGTAATTGACGTGAATTGGTCAACAACGCTTAAAATTAGCACAATCAAATTCAAAGACATAAAGTCAAAGAATTGACCTCCATCAATTTAACAAAAACGTAAAAAGTTTTTCTCAGATTCGGTCAACAATATTAACATTAAGGTCGTAATATTAGTAATAGCATTGAAAATTATTTTGAATACGTTATATATATATTTTAGGAAACTGTTAAATAGATTTAAATTATATTTATTATTAAAAGAATAATAAAAGTGTAGGAAAATAAATGTACACTCCTATCTTCGGATTATATTTAAATTATAAACTGTTAAATAGATTTAACACTGTTAAATAGATTTAAATAAATGTTTAAAAGAAAGTCGTATATGTTTAAAAGAATATCGTTTCATGACAATTGATTAAAGGAAAGTTTTTGAATTATGAAAAAGGGAAGGATTGGTAATTGACGTGAATTGGTCAACAACGCTTAAAATTAGCACAATCAAATTCAAAGACACAAAGTCAAATAATTGACCTCCATCAATTTAACAAAAACGTAAAAAGTTTTTACTCAGATTCGGTCAACAATATTAACATTAAGGTCGTAATATTAGTAATAGCATTGAAAATTATTTTGAATACATTATATATATTTTAGGAAACTGTTAATTATATTTAAATTATATTTATTATTAAAAGAATAATAAAAGTGTAGGAAAATAAATGTACATTGTTATCTTCGGATTATATTTAAATTATAAATTGTTAAATAGATTTAAATAAATGTTTGAAAGAAAGTCGTATATGTTTAAAAACATATCGTTTCATCACAATTGATTAAAGGAAAGTTGTAATATCAAAATTAAAGTCGGTTAACGATATTAAAATGAATTTCGTAATATTAGTAATATCAATAAATAAGATTAAAAATCTTAATAAATAACAACCAAATCATAATCAATCATTCAAATCAATAACATTAAAATTATCATAAATAACATTAAAACTCTTCATAAATAACAACAAAATCATAATTTAAATTTCAAAATCAAAAACATCTTGTGGTGAAGCATTAGTAACAAACATTTTGTGCTCGATTGAACACCATTTGAAGACACAATATTCGCCAATGGAAGTATTTTTTTATTAAAGCAAATCAGATCATCCAATCACAGTAAACCTTTACAAAAGAATTAAGTATAGAAAATTTAGAATGTGTAACTAATTATAAAATAAGAATATTGTAAACATAAATGTTGAATATGCAAATAAGAAACCTAGCGACTTGTGAAACAATTTCTGCACGTAATATTAGTATTAGTAATATATTCGTAAATTAATTAGGTCAATAATAAATAAATGAGCTTAAAAATCATAATATATAACATTAAATTCGGTCAACTATTATTAATGTCATTAAAACTCATAATAAATATTATTAAAAAGATAAATAAATCCTATTAATTGCAGGCAAGACCAATAATAATTCGAATGAATAGTAATATAAATAATATTAAACATAAATTCATAAAGATTGATTAAACATAATTTCGTAGTAATATTAATATAAATAAATGAGATTAAAAAATCATAATAAATAACATTCAACTCGGTCAATTATTATTAATGTCAATAAATAACATTAATTCTAACATACTAAAAATACATTAAAAATAATTAAATCTTATTAAACATAAATTTGAAAAAGGTACTATAAATAAATGAGATTAATAATTTTAGTAAATAACATTAAATTCGGTCAATTATTATTAATGTTAATAAATAATATTAAACATCTTAATAAATAACAATAAAAATGAATAAATATTATTAATTGCAATCAAGACTAATCATAATTCGAAAACATAGTAATATAAATAAATGAGATTATAAATCTTGATAAATAACCTCAAAATCATAATCAATAATTCAAATAAATTACATTACAAACATAAAAAAACGTAATTTTAATTTGAAAATCAATGACTTCTTGTGGTGGAACCTTTGTAACAAACAGTCTGTGCTGGATTGAACACCATTTAAAGACACAATATTCGCTAATGGAAATATCTTCTAATTGAAGCAAACTAAAATCGTAATATTAGTATTAGTAATTAGTAATATATTTGTAAAAATAGTAATAGTTTATTTTAATTCGGTCAATAAGATATAAATGAGATTAAAATTAAAAATCATAATATTAGTTTTAGTATTAGTAAAATATTAGTTTTAGTATTAGTAAAATATTCATAATTTAATTCGGTCAATGAATAAATAAATCAGATTAAAATTAAAAATCGTAATATTAGTATTAGTAATATATTCATAAATTAATTCGGTTAATAATAAATAAATGAGCTTAAAAATCGTAATAACACTAAATTCGGTCAACTATTATTAATATCATTAAAACTCATAGTAAATATCATTAAAACTCATAGTAAATATCATTAAAAAATAAATAAATCCTATTAATTGCAGGCAAGACCAATAATAATTGGAATGAATAGTAATATAAATAATATTAAACATAATTTCATAAAGATATATTAAACATAATTTCGTAGTAATATTAATATAAATAAATGAGATTAAAAAATCATAATAAATAACATTCAACTTGGTCAATTATTATTAATGTCAATAAATAACATTAATTCTAACATACTAAAAATACGTTAAAAATAATTAAATCTTATTAAACATAAATTCGAAAAATAGTAATATAAATAAATGGGATTAATAATTTTAATAAAAAACATTAAATTAAGTCAATTATTATTAATGTCAATAAATAATATTAAACATCTTAATAAATAACAGTAAAAATGAATAAATCTTATTAATTGCAATTAAGACTAATCATAATTCGTAAACATAGTAATATAAATAAATGAGATTATAAATTTTAATTAATAACCTCAAAATCGTAATCAATGAATTCTTGTGGTGGAACCTTTGTAACAAACAGCATGTGCTGGATTGAACACCATTTAAAGACGCAACATTCGCCAATGAAAATATCTTCTAATTGAAGCAAACTAAAATCATAATATTAGTATTAGTAATTAGTAATTAGTAATATATTCGTAAAAATAGTAATAGAAAATTTTAATTCAGTCAATAAGATATAAATGGGATTAAATTTTAAAATCGTAATATTAGTTTTAGTATTAATAATATATTCGTAATTTAATTCGGTCAATAATAAACAAATGAGCTTAAAAATCGTAATATATAACACTAAATTCGGTCAATTATTATTATGTGTCATTAAAACTAATACTGAATAACATTAAAAAATGAATAAATTCTATTAATTGCAGGCAAGACCAATAATAATTCGTAGTATTAGTTTTTGTATTAGTAATATATTCGTAATTTAATTCGGTCAATAATAAATAAATGAGCTTAAAAATCATAATATATAACACTAAATTCGATCAATTATTATTAATGTCATTAAAACTCATACTAAATAACATTAAAAAATAAAATAATCCTATCAATTGCAGGCAAGACCAATAATAATTCATAAAGATAGTTTAAACATAATTTCGTAGTAATATTAATGTAAATAAATGAGATTAAAAAATTGTAATAAATAACATTCACTTCGGTCAATTATTATTAATGTCAATTAGTATTAGTAATATATTCGATCAACAATACTATTTTTACGAATACTAATACAGGTTTTAATTTATTTAATGTTATTAAATAGGCAACATGTGTATTGCTCCTTGTTTATACTCAAAATTAAGATATAATTGGAATGTGTCAATCCGTTTTAATTGAAAATAAATGCTGACACAATACAACCTATCTAGCCTAAGATTGCTCCTTGTTTAAAGCCCTTAATTTACGAATTTTGATTACATGAAAGATTTTATCTTTATATACTCATTATAATGGTATGTGTCAATCCGTTTATCAATCCATGATTTTAAAACAGTTAATTACAGAAATTAATGTCTAGAATCCTATAACCGAAATAATTGTAACTTTTACATAATTTCAGTAATTAATGTCTACAATCATATTTAAGGAATGACTAATACGGTTTGAATTTTTTTAATGTTATTAAATAGTCGATTTTTTTATTTTTTGAAATTATACTCGAATTGGAAATAATTGGAATTTGTCAATCCGTTTTAATTGGAAATAAATGCTGACACAATACAACCTATCTAGCCTAAGATTGCTCCTTGTTTAAAGCCCTTAATTTACGAATTTTGATTACAATGAAAGATTTTATCTTTATATACTCATTAATATGGTATGTGTCAATCCGTTTATCAATCCATGATTTTAAAACAGTTAATTACAGAAATTAATGTCTAGAATCCTATAACCAAAATAAATGTAACTTTTACATAATTTCAGTAATTAATGTCTACAATCATATTTAAGGAATGACTAAATACGGTTTGAATTTTTTTAATGTTATTAAATAGGCGTTTTTTTTATTTTTTGAAATTTATACTCGAATTGGAAATTATGACACATTACCACCTATCTATCCTAAAATTGATCGCTTGTTTAAAAGCCTTAATGAAGATTGCTAATTTTTAGCCTTATGTATTGATAAATATGACCTAATTAATATAATTAAAACCGTAAATTGGTATTATAATTAGTAAATTGATTATGGAAATTACAGAAATTAATGTCTAGAATCCTATAACCGAAATAAATGTAACTTTTACATAATTTCAGTAATTAATGTCTACAATCATATTTAAGGAATGACTAATACGGTTTGAATTTTTTTAATGTTATTAAATAGGCGTTTTTATTAGATACCAAAAACTTGTTCATAGCTGTCGGCAATGTCTGGATCAAACATTAAAAACAACATTACGAGAATTAATATAATCAGTTTGCTTAAAGTTAACAAAGATAATTATCAAAACGAAAATTACAATCATACCAAAACTCTTGCGGAAGGGTCATGCATGACCTTGAAGAATTGCTCTCCCTTGTGATAAGCCATATTCACAACTTTGTATTCGGATGGTAGTCTAGCATTCAAATGACAAAACAATCAAAACATTCGCGGCATATCATATTTGACTCATAAACATAAAGATGACAATGAATCCTCTCTGGATCTCAAATGACAAAAAGATCAAACAACAGTTAATATATTTGTTCCGTTTCATATACAATTATTGACTTAAAAATCTGATCTTGCTTCCATATTGCGGATTGTATTCAATACGTCCATATTTAATTAAAACGCTGAGAATGAAGATTTTCTCTTCAAATATGAAAATGGTTACATATTAAATATTGTTTACAGATAGCCATGCGTTAATAGTAAAAACGATGACAATATGGACTTGTTCCACAAATCGTTAACTGGTTCCATATTATCACTAAAAGTTTTACAGGTTTGAGATCCATTTTTGTTGGCTATATTTAACGTTTACGAATAGGAAAACGTTACAATGGTTGATCTTGCTTCGATCCAAATGAAAAAGAAAACAAACCTAGAATGAAGAGTGAATAAAAAGAAGAGTGAATAATGTTAATTGGAAGATTTGTTAGTTAGGTATTGGAGGAGTGTAATGGAAGGATGTATGAATGTAGAAATAAAAATTAGAAAGAGTATTTATAGGGAGCTAGTTGGTGCTCTATATTGGAAATGGGTACCCCAAACACTCTCTAAGGCCTCCATTCAACCCAATCTCACCTCAATTATTATATAGATAGATTACTAGATTATTCATTGGGTGTTTTTTAATATAGAAAAATCTAATATGAAGTGACAAAATGTATGTGTCGTAAAAGGAATGTCGTTTTTTCTGGATTTTTTTTAAAGGATCAACATTCGATAACTTATAAAACATACTTCTAATTTGCCATGGAGTGAAGTCTCTGTATATATTTAGCACTCTGTCAAGAGTCAAGACATTCTAAACATGTGATGTGAATCTCGAAAAAGAAAAACCAAATTGGAATCAAAGGATATTTCATGAGTATATTTGATTTGAGCGGCGTGTATGGTGAAGTGATTAATTATAATTTTACCTAGATATGATTAATGAATTACATAAACACATTGTGTTTTGTATTCTGCATGAACAAAAACTCACTAAAAAGTCGTTTTTTTTCGTTTTTTGTATAGCACTATGATGATCGTTGGAAAGATACCATGATCGTTAATTTAGTGTAATTTTTTTTTAAAAATGTCGTCTATAAAAGTTACCAACGTTTAAAAAACGCGCGTTAGTAAGTTTTATATACGACATTTAAAAAAACACCAAATTAACAAGCGTTTGTTATCTTTTGAACGAGCAGCATAATGCTATACAAAAAAGGGAAAAAAACAACTTTTTTAATGAGTTTTTGTTCATGCAGAAAAAAACATAATGTGTTCACGTAATTCATTAATCATGTCTAGGTAAGTCATTAATCATGTTACAATATAAGAATGCTCGTTAGTAACTTTTATATACGACATTTAAAAAAATAACACCAAATTAACAAGCGTTTTGTTATCTTTCCAACGTGCAGCATAATGCTATACAAAAAGGGGAAAAACGACTTTTTAATGGGTTTTGTTCATACAAAAAAACGCGATGTGGTCACGTAATTCATTAATCATGTCTAGACAAGTCACTAATCATGTTAAGATAATATATATGTTTTTGAACATATTATTACATATAAGAACCCGATAACTACATATACATTCACTAATGTAATCAGTTTGGTAAGAATCTTTTTTTTTCTTTTGATTGGTGTTGCTAGGAATATTGATTACAAAGACTGCTAAGCCGGTCAAATGTTACATTTGATTCTTAGACACCAGGTAAATCTCTTCTACCCTTTCTTGCCTGACCTTTAAGTCTGAACTTCACTTATTTTTTCCGGTCCGACCGCTGATCATTACCGGTTTTCCGGTCTGGTTGACGGCTCAACCGGCTGGCTAGACGCTAAAACGATCCAACATCATGAACCGGACCGGTCCGGTTTTCAAACATAAGTCTGAAATCCTGCAAAACCGTGTCTCACTTTCGTGAGCGACTACAGTAACTCTATGACCATAATACCTGTAACTAAATCCAACAGATCCTTTAACCATCTGTTAGATAACAGACTTCACATACACCTTACAATGTCATCATCATCATCATCATACCCTCTATCCCTTCCAATCTCCATGAACAACTCTTCAACCAACACTAACCAACCCCTTCACCCATCTTCATTACAGTTACCTCCACACACCCAATTCACCAAAGATCAGCCACACCCACTTCACAAACCCCGAACCATTCGATACCGGTTAAGTCAGTTATGCAGAGAAGGCCAAACCCATCTTGCCCACCAACTGTTCGACGAAATTCCCAAACCAACAACTGTTGTTTGGAACTCTATTATTATTGGCTTTATCTGTAACAACATGGCTCAAGAAGCTATAATGCTATATACCCAGATGAAATTTAAGTCCTTTTTACCTGATTCGTATACTTACTCTTCGGTTCTTAAAGCATGTGCAGACACTAGGAATATTCGGATTGGTAAAGCGGTGCATTGTCATGTTTTGCGATCGGAAATGTATCCCAGTAGGATAGTTTGTAATTCCCTTTTGAATATGTATGCTAGTTGTTTGTATGATGGAGTGGAAAAGGTGTTTGGTTGGTTGCCGAAAAAGAATGTTGTTTCGTGGAATGTTTTGGTTTCGTGGTATGTGAAAGTGGGACGGTTTGAAGAGGCGGTTAGTCATTTTGTGAAGATGATGAAGTGTGGTGTTAAGCCAAGTTCTGTGAGTTTTGTTAATGTGTTTCCTGCTGTAGCGGGATTAGGTGATGATTCTAGGATTGCGGAGGTTGTTTACGGTTTGCTTGTTAAGTTTGGCGATGAGTTTTCGACGGATTTGTTTGCTATTAGTTCTGCGATTTCGATGTTTGCCGAACTTGGTATGATTGAATCTGCAAGGAAGGTATTTGATAGTAGCTTAGAGAGGAATGTGGAGGTTTGGAACACTATGATTGGAGGATATGTACAGAACAATATGCCGGTTGAAGCATTTGATCTTTTTATTCGTGCTTTACACTCATCAGATAATGTTGGTATTGATAAGGTGACCTTGGTCTCGGTTTTAACAGCAGCCTCACAGTTGCAGCAGCTTGACCTTGCTAAGCAGATGCATGTGTATATTATAAAAAGTTTACCGGTTTTACCTGTGATTGTGATGAATTCACTTGTAGTGATGTATTCAAGGTGTAATTCTATTCAAGAAAGTTTAAACATTTTTAACGGTATGGATGAAAAAGACATCGTTACCTGGAACACGATGATTTCATCTTTTGTGCAGAACGGGATGAATGATGAAGGCTTAGTGCTTGTACGTGATATGCTAAAACAAGGTTTTATGATTGATGATGTCACAATATGTGCTCTGTTATCTGCAGCGTCTAATCTCCGAAACCAAGAAATCGGAAAACAAACCCATGGGTATCTTCTTAGGCATAGTATTCAGTTCAAGGGAATGGAAAGTTATCTTATTGACATGTATGCAAAATCAGGGCTGATAAGAGCGGCTCAAGATCTTTTCGAAAGAAATTGCTCAAATGATAGAGATCAGGCGACATGGAATGCAATGATTGCCGGGAACTGTCAAAACGGATTAATTGATCAAACTTTTAGTGTTTTCAGGCAGATGATTGATCATGGCGTTCCACCAAATGCGGTTACGATAGCATCAATTCTTCCAGCGTGCAGTGTAATAGGAAGTTCAAGATTAGCTAAACAAATCCATGCGTTTACCATTAGAAGTTTCTTGGACAGTAACGTTTTTGTACATTCTGCTTTAGTGGACACGTACTCCAAGTTAGGTACAATTGCATTGGCAGAAAATGTGTTTGCTTTTACACATGAGAAAAACGCTGTAACATACACGAATATGATATTAGGTTACGGGCAACATGGGATGGGTGAGAAAGCTCTTGATCTATTTAAATCAATGAGGGAAAATGACATACAACCCGATTATGTAACATTAGTTGCAGTTCTATGTGCCTGCAGTTACTCTGGGTTGGTGGATGAAGGTCTTAGGTTATTTGAGTCAATGGAGGCAGAGTATAGCGTTGTTCCTTCGCTCGAGCATTACTGTTGTGTTGTAGATATGTTAGGGAGAGTTGGTAGGGTGTCAGAAGCTTACGATTTTGTCAAAAGTTTGCGGGAAAATGGCGATCATTTGAAAATTTGGGGTTCGCTTTTGGGTTCTTGCCGAACCCACGGAGAATTTCAGTTGGCAAAAGTTGTTGCCGGTAAGTTGGTTGAAATGGGTGTAGGAAATAAGAACGCGGGTTATCATGCATTGTTGTCGAATATATACGCAGAGGAAGGAAATTGGGAATTTGTTGATAGATTAAGGAAAGAGATGTATGAAAAGGGAATAGTGAAGGAAACTGGGTGCAGTTGGATTGATAATGGCGGGCGTTCAGATTATTTCATGTTGAGAGAAAAAATTAACACTCATGATGACGAGACAAACGTCACACATCATATGCTGGATGTTCTGGATACTGACATGAAGAGGCAATGGTGAAGGAAACAACTCAGGTATGCTTACGCTTTCTCCAACTGCACATATCATGTTTTATGAGTTAATTTTCATCCTCTCTTTGTTGCTTTTGTTTTCGTCAATGCAAAACGTTTGTGATGGCTGAAAATCAGATGGACAGAGTGAACCCAAGATCCTAGTTATCTTCATAGTTTGCTAGTTGTGTTACCTTTTCGCTTGATTCTATAAGGGATATCTGGTTGTTTGCCTACTGTGATAATAAGTTTCTACGGGATTATTAAACACATCTATAAGACTAAAGTAAAATGGCAGACTTCTAGAAGTTGAACTGTATGCATTTGAGTTTTATTAATCATACTAGCTTATGTACATGTATTAAATGGAAAACTATGAAAATAGCTAGAACTAATGATGAGACAAAACATATGTTTTCAATTGACAGTTGTTTTCAAAACATATGCATTTGAGTTTTATTAGTCTTTGTATATGATGTGGTGGATTTATATACTATGCAATTGACAGTTAAAACTGACTCAAATTGCAGTTTAGTAAACCAGGAAACTACGTCACGCAGTCGGTTTTAATAATTGTTGATACCATGGTTATTTTGTTATACAAAGAAGTTATATCATATAACATGTTATTTATTTATAAACTATAAAAATAGCCAATATGACCTGATTGGAGACTTGTTTGACAGCTATTTTGAATAATATTTCTTCTTTTTTAACTTCTTTGTTGCAGATTGAAGATGCTCCAAGCTTCCAACAACTCTTGGACTCTTTATAATGTACAAAATAGTCCAATGTCGTTTTCACCAGCAACACGATTACATCAGCTAATTGGTACATCTACAAGGAATGGTGTATAAAACTCCAAAGAAACCATTCATGAACCAAAACAGATATGGCGAATGCAGTTGCAGAGCTAATATTCATCCCTACCCCTGGGCTTGGTCATATCATGTCAACCATAGAGCTCGCAAAGTTACTTGTGAATCGCCATCAACATCTCGCGATAACTGTCCTTGTCATCAAGCCTCCTGGCGCAGTTTCTGGCTCAGCTATCACCACCTACATAGAATCATTAGCGGAGAATTCCATGGATCGCGTATCCTTCATTCAACTCCCTCAAGATGAAACCCCACCAATTCAAGACCCAAAAGATCCGAGGAATTCCTTAACGGAGTTCATCAAAAGTCACTGCAAATATGTTAGAAACGCTGTTGCTGATTTGAAAAGTCAACAGGATTCGGGTCGGCTTGCTGGGTTTGTCGTTGACATGTTTTGCACCAGCATGATTGATGTGGCTAATGAGTTCAATGTTCCAACCTTTGTTTTCTTCACTTCTAATGCTGCCTTTCTTGGATTTATATTATTTATGAAAACACTCTGTGATGATCTGAACAGAGACGTTGTTGAGCTGAGCAACTCAGACACCGAGATATCGGTTCCAAGTTTTGTCAAACCGGTGCCAACTAAAGTGTTTTGGAGTCTTGTCAAGACTAGAGCAGGACTGGATATGTTTCAGTCGTTTGTCACGAAACTTGGAGAGGCCAAAGCAATCATGGTTAATACGTTCTTGGAATTGGAAATACACGCAATAGAGTCGTTGTCTACTGGCACTAACATCCCACCGGTGTATCCGGTGGGACCTATACTCAACCTGCAAGGTGGTTCTGGTACTGTGCAACATGTTAATGATGACATCATTAGGTGGTTGGATAATCAACCACCTTCCTCGGTTGTGTTTTTGTGTTTTGGGAGTATGGGGAGTTTTGATGAGGTCCAAGTCAAGGAGATAGCACGTGGTTTAGAGCAGAGTGGCCACCGTTTCTTGTGGTCCCTACGTCGACCTCCGTCAGAACAAACATCAAGGGTCCCGAGCGACTATCAGGATCCAAGTGTGGTACTGCCAGAAGGGTTTTTGGAGCGAACACGTGGAATAGGAAAAGTGATCGGGTGGGCTCCACAGGTGGTGGTGCTGGGTCATGATGCAGTGGGAGGGTTTCTGACCCACTGTGGGTGGAACTCATTGTTAGAGAGTTTATGGTTCGGTGTACCATCAACAACATGGCCGATATACGCTGAGCAACAGATGAATGCGTTTGAAATGGTGGTGGAGCTAGGATTGGCGGTGGAGATAAGGTTGGATTATGAGATAGATGTGTTTAGTCCTAAGGCTAATACGATCATTAATGTGACAGCTGGGGAGATAGAAAGCGGGATAAGACGAGTGATGGAGGATACCGAGGTTAGAAAGAAAGTTAAAGAGATGAGTGAAAAGACTAGATCGGCCATGGTGGAGGGCGGTTCGTCATATGCATCTGTCGGTCGTTTTATTCAAGATTTTATGAGGGACTAACTCTTGAGTCTCGACCAGGACATGTATTTTTCTTGTATGTTTCTAAAGGGTTGGAAGTATTGTTTTCAAATGTTGGTGTAAGAAGGTGAACCACAAACGTTGTCCATGTTTATATACCCAAGTTAGTATGGTATAATAATGATTAGTTGCCCTCTTGTCTTTTTTTTCACAATCAGCTGCTATACAATTTTTTACAGTAACCAACACGCATGTTTTTACTCTATCTTCTGTTGCAAATTAATAACAAGGTTTGTCAGTTTCTGGAACCAAAGCTAAAGGGATTTAACAGGAAATTGTGGTAGGTGCTTTGTTGGCTGTAGGAACGTTTGGAAGACAGAGATTGTCCGTTTTGTATACGGACGTGGCAGTAGATATATATTCAGTAGGTGCTTTGGAGAAGTTTAGATTTGGAGAAGTAGAGGTGCACAAATCGGGTTTTTGGGTCAAACTAGTTCTGTTTATAACCGGGTCGGGTTAAAGACGGTCAAACCGTTTTTTTTTTCTGTGAAAACAGTTCTGGTTCTAATCCGTTTTAGGGGGGAAGGATCGGGTTTGAACGGTTTGAAACCGGGTTCAAACCTTTTTTTAAATATAGGGTCACAAAAGCGCTTTCAACCCTATACTGTTAGGTAACCTAGAAACATACGTTTAAGAGCTTTGGAAAAACCCACATGATATCAAGGTACAAACACTAAACAAATAAACCAAAATGGCCCAAGAGTGTGACACTTTGAAATTCAATATAACATTTAATATTAGGGTGATAGTGAAGGTTTCCTACAATTGTAATAATGTTGAATTCAGACAAAAACATAGAAAACTTGGAATATAGTATTCTCCTATGAAACTTAAATGTTCGGGGGGCTATATATACATGTTAAGTGGTTAATTTGAAAATTTAAAAAGAAAAATAAAATGTTAAATCATTTGAGAGTTTGGGGTTCGCTTTTGGGTTCTTGCAGAACAAACGGTGAATTTGAGTTGGTTGAAGTTGTTGCCGCTAAGTTGGTTGCCGCTTTGGGGTTCTTGTGGCGGGCGTTCAGATTATTTCATGTTGAGAGACAAAAATCACACTCATGATGATGAGACAAACGTCACACACCATATGCTGGATGTTCTGGATACTGATATGAAGGCAATGGTGAAGGATCAACAAACTCAGGTATGCTTAATTTTCAACTGTTTCATCATCTTTGTTGGTTTTGTTTGAAAGGAATAAATACAGTTTTATAACTGAATTATTTAGAGTTAAGACTTAAGAAGACTCCATAGGCTAGTGTTATGACCCCCCAAAGATGTTACAGAATGACTACTACTTTTTACAGTTAAACCCCAAATATGTTATTTCTGAGTTCTGCCAAACCACAGAGACTATTTATATAATTTACTCTTTTTATTATATATTGTTTGAAAGGACGGTCGAGAAGAATACAATTGAAGTTGATAGTTGTAGCTATATTAGGCGGTGACAATTTCATCCCTGGTCATAAAGGAGTCAGTTTTGGTTGTCTTCCATCTCAAGTGGTCAACTGGAAAATTTTTGCTAAAAGAGGAATGAGTCGATAGGTGGTCAACTGGGTTGAAAGTCGGCCAAAGCCCATTTTAATGCATACAATCTTACAATCTTCTAAATCGTTTTATTAGAAGAAAATCAACACGTCATTATTTACAAGGAACTTTAGTAAGGACCAAGTGTGTCCAATTAACTCGACCCGTACCCATTCCTTTTGACTCACACTCTTGGTTTCATCTCATTGAGTATGCTGCTTCTAACAAAAACTTGTGATCGCTTTCATATATTCTTGCGTTTTGTTGCAGTATACATACGTCATCTCTCTCATAGTGTAACATCATATTTGTAGACTAGTTCAATTTCCATCTTTACTTATTATTTTTTATCAATATGTTTATTCTTTGTTGTTTAATACAGAGCCATGTCCAAACACATTTCTGAACTTTTTATCTGGAAGAGATGTAGCGATACACTTTCCGGTATGCTCACCTTCATTTATGTATTCAGTGTCTTTATACTTGAATTATAAAATGTTTTAGTGATTATCCACATTTCCCCTTATATGTGCATAATTTAAAAAATAGGCATGCCAGCTCATTTCTGCTGTTTTCTTTAATTTATTAACTGGCTTAATGAAGATTACCCCAGTTGATTTTTTTTAATTTTGTGTGACTTTTGCCAGCAAAGCAATGACATCAGCTAAATGATATCATCTACAAGGAATGATGGATAAATAGAAGATAGACTTCTAAGACACTATTCATGAACCAAAAGACATATGGCAAATAGAGTTGCAGAGCTAATATTAATCCCAGCTCCTGGGGTTGGTCATATTATGTTAGCCACCGAGATCGCAAAGTTACTTGTGAATCGAGATCAAGGTCTCTTCATAACCGTCCTTGTCATCAAGCCACTTAGCACGAACTCTGTCTCAGCCATCACTGCCTACATAGATTCATTAGCTGAAAACACCATGGGTCACATATCCTTCATTCTACTCCCTCAAGATGAAACCCGAACAATTCATGACCCAATAGAGTTCATCAAAAGCCACTGCAAATATGTTGAAAATGCTGTTGCTGACTTGAAAAGTCAGCCAGGCTTTGGGCGGGTCGCTGGGTTTGTCGTTGACATGTTTTGCACCAGCATGATTGATGTGGCTAATGAGTTTAATGTTCCAACCTTCGTTTTCTTCACATCTAATGCTGCTTTTCTTGGATTTACACTATATATGAAAACACTCTCTGATGATCTGAACATAGATGTCGTTGAGCTGAGTAACTCAGACAAGGAGATATCGGTTCCAAGTTTTGTCAAACCGGTGCCAACCAAAGTATTTTGGAGTGGTGTCAAGACTAGAGCAGGACTGGATTTTGTTCAGTGGTTTGCCCGGAAACTTGGAGAGGCCAAAGGAATAATAGTTAATACATTCTTGGAACTGGAAACACACACGATAGAGTCCTTGTGTGCTGACACCAGTATCCCGCCAGTGTATCCGGTGGGACCTATACTCAACTTAGAACGTGGTTCCGGTGCTAGGAAACCTTTTGATGATGACGTCATTAGGTGGTTGGATAGTCAACCATCTTCGTCGGTTGTGTTTTTGTGTTTTGGGACTAATGGAAGTTTTGATGAGGTCCAAGTGAAGGAGATAGCACTTGGACTAGAGCAGAGTGGCTACCGTTTCGTGTGGTCCCTACGTCAACCTCCGTCAGATGAAACATCAAGGGTCCCGAGTGATTATGAGGATCCCAGTGTGGTACTGCCAGAAGGGTTTATGGAGCGAACACGTGGAATAGGGAAAGTGATTGGGTGGGCCCCACAGGTTGCGGTGTTGGGTCATGATGCAGTGGGAGGGTTCGTGTCCCACTGTGGGTGGAACTCGTTGTTGGAGAGTTTATGGTTCGGTGTACCGTCAGCAGCATGGCCATTGTACGCCGAGCAACAGATGAACGCGTTTGAAATGGTGGTGGAGCTGGGGTTGGCAGTGGAGATAAAGTTGGATTATATGAAGGATTTGTATGATACTAAGGCTAGTACAATCATCGTGACAGCAGAGGAGATAGAAAGTGGGATAAGACGGTTGATGGAGGATAGCGAGGTTAGAAGAAAAGTGAAAGAAATGAGTGCGAAGAGTAGATCTGCTGTGGTGGAGGGTGGTTCGTCGTATGCATCTGTTGGTTTTCTGATTCAAGATTTTATAGGAGACAACTCTTGATCTGGACTTCTGTTTGTTGTTTTTTGTTGCTAAAGTTGGATGTGTTGTTTTCAAGTGCCGGTGTAACCACAAACATAGTATGTTGATAAACGATCTCAATTCAAATAGTGTATGTACCTTTCTGTTAGCAAATAAAAAGGTTGTCAGTTTCTATAACAAAAGCCAAAGGGATTTAACAGGAAACTGTGGTTGGTGGCTTGTTGGCTGTAGGAACGGTAGGACGGCGGTGCACAAATCGAGTTGGGTCAAAGAAAGTCAAACCCGCTTTTTGGGGTTTCAACCCGTTTTCTTAGACTATAAGGAGTGTGTGTAGGGGGGAGGAAGGTGAAGCGCCATGTGGCACTTGTGGAACCCATGTGAGAGGGGGGGGGGGGGATTGTGGGGAGTGGAGGGGAAAACGAGGTGAAAGGAATAATATTATATTGTGTTAAAGTTAAAAAAAAATCGGCCAATCAAATGAAGACACATGGCATCCCTCCCCCACGCCCGACTTCTTCCCCCTCCCCCCCCCCCCCCTCTCCTCCATGCCCCGGCGGGGCAGTGTTCCCCCCCATGAAAACCTTTCACGCCCCCCACTCCCGCCCCATTCCGTCTACTCTTAGGGGGAAAGACTTGAGGTTGACCTGTTTGAAACATGGCTTTAACCTGTTTAGTTTTGACCGGGTTCAAACCGGTTTCAACTCTACTGTTCGGTTTGGACTCAAAATTAGGTTTGGTTCCCAACCCGATTTTTTATGCACCTCTAACTCTAGAAGGACTTGATCAAGGTAGGATAAGATCTATTAAAGTAGGTAATCTATAAACACATATATTTGGTCATAGTTAGAACATTAAACAAATCAAACAAAATGGACTAAGAGTGTGACACTTTGGAATATACTATTAAAGAAATAGAAATCTTGGATGAATATAATATTTAAAATTTATCATTTTATATTAGACCATGGGTAGTGTAGGACTTTATTTATAAAGCCTCTGTTTCTGATTGGTCCATATGGCAGCTGAGTCAGCATGGAGAAATAAAGTGAAAAAAGGGTGTAGTGGTAGGAGCTTTATTTATAAAGCCCCTATTAATATTTTATTTTATCTTTTAAATTAAAAAAATAATAAAATAATAATAAAAAGATAGAGAGATGAGGTGGCAACCCATGATTAGTGGGGGAATTTTGTTTCTGGCGTTATTTTGGTCACTCCAAAACCTCTTTTGCAAATATAAAGCGCCCTTGTTCCGGTGTTTGGAGCTTTATTTTTAAAAATAGCGCCCACTTTTATGCTCACTACGATTGTTCTTAGACAGTGGTTAACTTGAAGTTCTCCTACAGTTACACTATTACATTATTATATATTACATTTTCAATAGGCTCTTAGGAATAGTGCCATTTTCTTTTTTTCTTCTTTTTTTTTATCTTTTTGTGTATTTTTGTCTTTTTTTCTTTTTTTTTTGTCTTTTTGTGTATTTTGTCTTCTTGCTGTAACGTGTTGGGCTTAGTCGATTGAATGTAATATATAATAATAATACGCTATTATTAGACGGCATAAATTCGAGTTGCGCCTCGCAACACGAGGAACTCTTTATATACGTATGTGTCGGTAAAAATTCAAATTGGCTTACGTTTTTAAAATGAGTCTGTTGAATATAATACGTTATTATTACACGGCTTAAATTCAAGGTGAACCTTTTTTTGTCTAACGTACGCGTCGGTAAAAAATCAAATTGTTTTACATTTCGACGTAAACTTTTTTTTTTAAATGAGTCGGTCGAATATAATACTTTATTATTAGATGACATATATTCGAGTTGCGTCCCGCAACGCGGGGCATGTAAAAACTAGTTACACTATATTAATAATCAAACGTAATGAATAGTGATTTTAAAATTGAACAGTGAACTCCCACCTTCTTCATTTGAATAGTGATTTCATTTAAGTCCATTATTAAAAATACAGGATGTTCTCCACCTCAATCATACATCATAATTTTCTCTTTCCCACATGTTCACCTATTTATATACATATTTTCTTTACAAATGTCGGCAACTTTCATCATCATCTGAACTCCCCTCTCTCTCTTTCAATCTCTCTCTACCCTTTTTATTCTCTCAAACGACCGCTCAGCACCGGCTCCAAACACCTTGCCTGCCACCACGACTAGGTCACACCCGTGGATTATGTTGTTATTTGTTGTTTGATCATTTCTTTTTGGGTTTTGCAGGTTAGATTCAGTAGCTTTCTTGGTGATTTAACCACAGATACTAAGGTAACATATAACCGCTTTCCATTGCAAAGTGCCGAAAGACCAACTTACCAGAATGATTAACGTACATCTTATGAAGCCACAAGGCCACAACACAATGCCAATGACTCTTTTGTTAACATTACTAGGGGTAGTTTTTTTTAATTTTATATTATGTGCTATATAATTGGTTAATTATCGGCTGCAGAATGCTTTATGCGAAAGATGTGGTTATCGCGTGGAGTCGTCGGATCACATTTTTGTTGGTTGCCTATTTGCAACATGCATTTGGTGGCGCGTTTTTCGTTTGGCTCTGCATACCATGGCATCCGGATCTTATTTCGCTCAAGGAAGTCATTCAACGGATGTCGAGCAGTGATGTGATACCGAAAGGATCACATTTATATAGTTTGATTTGTTATTTTTATTATCTTTTGTGTGTGGTTTCACCCGGAGTTAGGTACTTGTTCGTGAATAAAGAATGACAGGTTTTATGTGCTAAAAAGAGCTAATATTAGACGTGTTTTGGGAAAAATCGCGTCTCCAGCGTCCCTGTTCGGTCAGCACAATGCAGTTTAGTAAATTGGGCATATCCGAAGCTAGAAAATGAGTTACGAGGCTTATAATATATGGATTTGGGGTAGCTCAACCAGAGGAATCTAAATATAACATTTGTAAAGCCTAAATGCCAAGACCTATTCGGCTGAATATATGAGAATATCAAAAGACGAATCTTGGCACTTTTTGAGAGGTCTACAACATGGGGTATATGTGCTCATGGCTTTATGTCATGTGAACTTATCAATAATGTTTGTGGTGGAATATAAAGGAACGACCAAGAAGAACAAAATGATTGGAGAATGGGCCATCATTCAATAAAAAAGAAATATATTCACCTCAAATAAAGGGACGCACATTCCTTCACTGGAGAGGGGTGGAAAACACTCATTTAGTCTGAGGATGAACTCATGTCTTTGAAGGTATACGATACAGGAGGCGAAACCAAAGCTGTGATGACAAACAGAAGAGGCTAGAGCTTCTGTGACTTCTCCCGGGTGATTATTTGTATGTTTGTATCTGGTTGTTATGATTGTTGTATAAACTAGCTATCTTGACTACTTGTGTGTATTGATTAAACCTTGTTTGCATAAATCAAATTATCTATTAATTACGGTCTTTCGTATCCGACACCGTAAGGAGGTTGGTGAATGTTTGCATAGGGATAACTAGACTGATAATAGCTCACTAGTTATTATATCAACACCGATGTATAAACTAGCTATTTATTGATTAAACCTTGTTTGCGTAAATCAAATAATCTAGTAATTATGGTCTTTCGTTACCGACACCATAAGGAGATTGGTTTATGTTCTCGTAGGGATAGCTAGACTGATAATAGCTCACTAGTTATTATATCAATAAGGCTTCGTGACAGGAAGTGTTTAGAGGAACAATAGAAACTTGTCAGTAAAATATACGAATAGGATTCCGGGTGGAACTTACATTTATCTTTATTATTTATTTAGATTATTTTGTTATCATTCCCACATTTCTATAAAACAAACAAAAAGATAAAATTAGCAAACTTCATAATTGTATTTTATATATTTATTTTGTAACTAGTTTAGGCTAACAAACACTTAGTGTGAAACCAACCACATGCTCCTCGTGGATTCAATATACCCTACTTACCCTGGCTACCTACGTTATTTAGGTTTTGTATGACCCGTGACGACCGGTCATCAAATGGCGCCGTTGCCGGGGAGCTAGTGCGCTTGGTTTTGTATTAATTGTTTGTTTGTGTGTATTTTTATTAAAAAGATAAAAAAAAAGTAGAAAATTTGAAAATTAAAAAATATATATATATCAAAGTGTTATTTAATTTTATTAGATTTCACTTTGGGTGTTCTAGTTGTCCAGGTTTTTACTTTGCAGGTATAGAACAAGATGGATTAGGTTGATGATGAAAATGAACCATGCTATTATTGTGGAAGCTTTAGCCACTGGACCGAAAATTGTCCAAGACCTCCACTGATAGATACTCACTGTTTTTGTTGCGGGAGAATCCATAGAGATGAAGATTGCTCAGTATATTGGAGTGATCCAAAATAATGGGATGAAATGTGGGATTCTGGTTATAGGGCAAGACCACGCCACAAAAACTATCAACCCCAAGTTAACTATAATTACAATTCAAATTGGGACTATGAATATGATGAACCCGTAAGGGAGTCATTTTCAAGTTACCAAGAAGAATATAATGGGCATTATGATTTTTATCCTCAGGACACAAATGAAGAACCGCAAGAATCCACAAAAAGTATGGAACAGCTTAGGAAAGATCTAGAATTGGCAAAGGAAGCTCGTCAAGCTATGGAGAGACAGATGGCTCACATGGCTGTAGAACTTGCTCAAATAAAAGAAAGAGCCTTGCTGGTGAAATTAAAAGAAGAAAGCAAAGCAAATTTGCGAGCATATGAATTCATGGCTGAGCAGGTACGGTTAATGAAAGAGGATTTAGCCCAAATTAAAAATGAAAAAAATAAGTTGACTAATGAGGTTGTGTTTAATGAAATTGAAAATGTTATAAGTTTTCCTACACATGAAAATGGTTGTTTAAATCTTAATGAAAACATAACATTTTTCAAAGAACCAAAAAATGAGTCAATCCCTATGTGTCCCATTCCTCCTATGGTATCCAAAATTGAAATTAATGAAACCAAGGAGGAACAAATAAAAACAAAGGATCGCAAGGTGGAAAGGCGATTCGTCGCTAAAAAATTCCACAATAATCCAAAGCGCCTAATCCACATGCCAATCTTTAGACAACTGTTTATTTGGCATGTAAACTACCGAGCATACATTGGAAACTCGGTAAGCAAATGCGCTCTTAGACCACCTTGAAAGATATATGAGGTGAGGTCCGGCTGAAGACCCATAAACTTAGCGCTTTTGGGAGGCACCCCAAGTTTAAATTTTAATTTTTGTATGTTTTGTGTGTTTGGCGTTTTTGTGTGTTTGTTTTTATTTGTGTTTGATTCTTTGTTTTAATGGTTTTTTGTGATCATTTGAAGGCACAGATAAGCTGCAAATTGATATATAGGTGAATAGGGGTGCAAACGAGCCGAGCCGAGCCCGAGCTCGACCAGGCTCGAGCTCGAGCTCGATTAACTTATAAGAGCTCGAGCTCGAGCTCGGCTCGGTTCGAGCTTTGTTTTTAAAGCTCGAGCTCGGCTCGTTAATAGTTTCTCAAGCTCGAGCTCGGCTCGGGCTCGGCTCGTTTAGTGGTTATTAGTTAATATATTAAATTAAATAATATATATAATAGGCTCGTTTAGGCTCGATAAGTCAAAAGCTCGGCTCGGCTCGTTTATTACACGACTTAAAATGTGGGAAAATAATATAAAATATTAATAAACCTAATATTATATTAGGCTCGATAAGGCTCGACGAGCCTGGCGAGCTTCATATGCCAGGCTCGAGCTCGAGCTCGATAAGTAAACGAGCTTCATATTAGGCTCAAGCTCGGCTCGAGCTCGATAAGGCTCGGCTCGTTTCGAGCTTTTTACCGAGCCGATCCCGAGTAGCTCGCGAGCTGCTCGGCTCATTTGCACCCCTATAGGTGAACCATACTTGTGGGCAGTGAATTATAAGTTTTTGGATAGTTTTTGAAGGATATGGGCATGAAATTTTTTTTGCAGGAAACAGCTTCTGTACAGCAGCTAAACATGCATGATTTTTAGACCCCGTCGCGGACCGCTTTAGAATTATTAATTCCTAGGCGCTCCGCGACACAAAAAAAAACGAATTATTAATATCCACCCAGAGCGCGTGGGATTTTCTTAATCCTAGGCGGTCCGCGACATGAAGCTTAATTCAGTTTGCTCATTTTTCAGCCACAGGTACAAATTTTGATCCAGTTTGGGACTTTAACCCGTACTCAATCTCCATTCGGGTAATGATAAACAAAGGAGCGACACAAGAAAAGAACTATCATCTATTTTGCTTGCGAACGAAATGCTATACAAAGCAGAATGGAAATTTTGAAAGAAACGGCTTCATACACTATCACATAAAAGGGGAGTCGTTCTAGTTCTTTTTGGTTTGATTATTTCAGTTTTAATTTCTATTTCTACATTGAGGACAATGTATTGTTCAAGTGTGGGGTGGGGATAGTTTGTGTGTGATTTAAAAAAATTTTAAAAAAAATAAAAAAAATAGTCCTTGTTAAATATACCTTTTAAACGAAAAAAACAAACATTTAAAATTTTGTCACGGTCAAATTCAAGTTGTCTTTACTATAGATTCTTAATCATGGTTTAGTTGTGATAGGTAATATGAACCGTTTCCAACAAGTATTTTTAATAAAAATCTTAGAATTACATGATTAAGTTTAGCAAGCTAGTGGAAACAGTTATATGCACATATCGGTAACCTTAATCCCACTATTGGTGAGATTTTGAGCCTACTTACAATTGAGCATATACATATAAATTTCGTTTATTGAGTGTAGGCCACTGTTGCTTTGTTAAAAAACTTGTGTGATTTGATACATGCTATGTGAATTTACACTAAATGCTAAAGGCAAATTAGGATACCATTTTCGTTTACACCAATTTATGTGTTATACCATGTTTACCCAAAATATAACCATTAGTCGCCAATTTTGAGCCTAAACCTCTCGTTTGTTAAAACCATATGTTTCAACCAACCATCCAACAATTTTACCAAACTGTTATGAAATCCTAGTGAATATTGTATTGTATCTTTTTCTATTATTGCGAGAAAAGAAAAGAAAAAGAAGAAAAGAAAAGAAAAGCAATATATATATATATATGTGTGTGTGTGTGTGTAGTATTGTAAGTCGAGTTTGTCGACATGTTCTATTGTTCAATAAAGGATCAAAAGCGAGTTCGGTTGCACCACATTTTTATTTTAGTCATTTTTACCCGCATTTTTCTACCTTTACCCAAAGTCTAAAACCCATAAGTCCTTGACAGATATGTGTATTATTAATAAGTTTGATTGTCATACAATTTTATACTAACAAAGTTTTCAGTGTTTGTCTTTGAGTGAATAATACTAGCACATCTTTTGCTAGTCCATATATTATACCGAGAGGAATGAAGATTGCGAGGGGTGTGTTGCATATAAATGAGTTCAACAGGATGTTAAACTTAATCAAGTCATTCTATTTTTGAAACATATATATATATATAAAGCTTGTTGAATTAACACATCTAATGCTTGTCACAAATAACGTATGATTTTGAATCTTAAGTAGAACATTTTTAAAACGACCACATTATGTTTGTTAAAAATATTTTGTAGTGTTTTTCAGGGACTGAAAAAAAGATAAGTGTGGGGGTGTGATGTGATACCGAAAGGATCACATTTATATAGTTTAATTTGTTATTTTTATTATCTTTTGTGTGTGGTTTCACCCGGAGTTAGGTACTTGTTCGTGAATAAAGAATGACAGGTTTTATGTGCTAAAAAGAGCTAATATTAGACGTGTTTTGGGAAAAATCGCGTCTCCAGCGTCCCTGTTCGGTCAGCACAATGCGGTTTAGTAAATTGGGCATATCCGGAGCTAGAAAATGAGTTACGAGGCTTATAATATATATGGATTTGGGGTAGCTCAACGAGAGGAATCCAAATATAACATTTGTAAAGCCTAAATGACAACATATATTCGGCTGAATATATGAGATTATCAAAAAACGAATCTTGGCACTCTTTGAGAGGTCTACAACATGGGGTACATGTGCTCATGGCTTTATGTCTGGTGTTTTAGGCGTTTGGGGTCTGGTCGTGTATGATTCTTCTTGCTGGGCCTTTTATATATATATATATAGTTTGCGGCCGTTAAAAAAAAAAATCAATCATGGATCTATTTTTTATGCTTGAGAATAGATATGACATCTTTCTCACCCTCCACCAAGGATGCTTTTCCCCTTCTTTTATGCTTCTTATTTTCCCAACTTTCAACTAATGATTGTTTACATTATCTCCCCATCACACATGATAAATACACACCTCATATTCTTTAACTACTAAGTGACATTTAATATACATACATGTCAGCTTTTTAAGTCTAATCAGTTAGCGCACCACATGTTCTTTATGTAAGGGAGAAATAGTTAAATGCAAGAAAGTATGAAGACATATGGAGGAAAACCAGGGAAAAGGAAAAAATAAAATAAATAAAAGGAGAACGAAGTGGGAAAACTACGATAAGAAAACAATAGTTTATAAAGTGTTCAATTCAATAAGAAAAGCCACGAAGAAGGGAATAATAAAATAAATAAAATGAGAACGAAGTGGGAAAGGAATGATAAGAAGACAATAGTTTATGGAAATTAACTTATAAACTGTTCTATGAATACATTTTATTGTCCTGTAAAAAACGGATTTTTTAAACTTTTTGATGGCTTAAGTTTTTTTATGTTTGGATGTTATTTTTCTTTTCTTCTCTTCCATTTGACGTACCGGTGATATAACAAATTGAACCGACATGGTGTAATACACTAGTTATAATAATGTTCAATTGTGACTTTAATGTAGAAAACTTGGAATTATTATTCTGATTGGAGACTTGTTTGACAGCTCTTTTGAATAATATTCCTTCTTTTTTTTCATTTCTTTGTTGCAGATTGAAGATGCTCCAAGCTTCCAACTACTCTTGGACGCTATTATAATGTATGTCATTTTCACCAGCAACACGATTACATCAGCTAATTGGTACGTACATCTACAAGGAATGGTGTATAAAACTCCAAAGAAAGAAACAATTCATGAACCAAAACAGATATGGTGAATGCAGTTGCAGAGCTAATATTCATCCCTACCCCTGGGCTTGGTCATATCATGTCAACCATAGAGCTCGCAAAGTTACTTGTGAATCGCCATCAACATCTCGCGATAACTGTCCTCGTCATCAAGCCTCCTGGCGCAGTTTCTGGCTCAGCTATCACCACCTACATAGAATCATTAGCCGAAAACTCCATGGATCACATATCCTTCATTCAACTCCCTCAAGATGAAACCCCACCAATTCAAGACCCAAAAGATCCGAGGAATTCCATAACGGAGTTCATCAAAAGTCATTGCATATATGTTAGAAATGTTGTTGCTGATTTGAAAAGTCAACAGGGTTCGTGTCGGCTTGCTGGGTTTGTCGTTGACATGTTTTGCACCAGCATGATTGATGTGGCTAATGAGTTCAATGTTCCAACCTTCGTTTTCTTCACTTCTAATGCTGCCTTTCTTGGATTTATATTATTTATGAAAACACTCTGTGATGATCTGAACAGAGACGTTGTTGAGCTGAGCAACTCAGACACCGAGATATCGGTTCCAAGTTTTGTCAAACCGGTGCCAACTAAAGTGTTTTGGAGTCTTGTCAAGACTAGAGCAGGACTGGATATGTTTCAGTCGTTTGTCTCGAAACTTGGAGAGGCCAAAGCAATCATGGTTAATACGTTCCTGGAATTGGAAACACAAGCAATAGAGTCGTTGTCTACTGGCGCCAACATCCCACCGGTGTATCCGGTGGGACCTATACTCAACCTACAAGGTGGTTCTGGTGTTGTGCAACATGTTAATGATGACATCATTAGGTGGTTGGATAATCAACCGCCTTCATCGGTTGTGTTTTTGTGTTTTGGGAGTATGGGAAGTTTTGATGAGGTCCAAGTCAAGGAGATAGCACGTGGTTTAGAGCAGAGTGGCCACCGTTTCTTGTGGTCCCTACGTCGACCTCCGTCAGAACAAACATCAAGGGTCCCGAGCGACTATGAGGATCCGAGTGTGGTACTGCCAGAAGGGTTTTTGGACCGAACACGTGGAATAGGAAAAGTGATCGGGTGGGCTCCACAAGTGGCGGTGCTGGGTCATGATGCAGTGGGAGGGTTCGTGACCCACTGTGGGTGGAACTCATTGTTAGAGAGTTTATGGTTCGGTGTACCATCAGCAACATGGCCAATATACGCTGAGCAACAGATGAATGCGTTTGAAATGGTGGTGGAGCTGGGATTGGCGGTGGATATAAGGTTGGATTATGAGATGGATGTGTTTAGTCCCAAGGCTAATACGATCATTAATGTGACAGCTGGGGAGATAGAAAGCGGGATAAGACGAGTGATGGAGGATACTGAGGTTAGAACGAAAGTTAAAGAGATGAGTGAAAAGACTAGATTGGCCATGGTGGAGGGTGGTTCGTCATATGCATCTGTCGGTCGTTTTATTCAAGATTTTATAAGAGACTAACTCTTAGGACTTGTGTTTTTCTTGTATGTTGCTAAAGGGTTGGAAGTATTGTTTTCAAATGTTGGTGTAAGAAGGTGAACCACAAACGTTGTCCTTTTTTATATACCCAAGTTAGTATGGTATAATCATTGGTTAGTTGCCCTCTTGCCTTTTTTTCACAATCTCAGCTGCTATACAATAATTTGCTGGCTGTAGGAACGTTTGGAAGACGCCGATTGTGCGTTTTGTATGATGAACGTGGACATGGATGAAGCATTTGAGGGCCAGGGGTGGCCCTGGCCCCTGTTTTTTAGCGCAGCAATGGAATTTTGCGATTTTCATAGGTAAATCGGGTTTGAACGGTTTGAAACCGGGTTCAACCTGTTTTTTTTAACTATAGGGTCACACACCGCTTTCAACCCAACTGTTAGGTAACCTAGAAATATACGTTTAAGAGCTTTGGAACCCACACGATAACAAAGTACAAACACTATGGTCTAAGAGTCTGACACTTTGAAATTCAATATAACATTAAATATTGGGTGATAATGAAGGTTTCCTACAATTATAATAATGTTGAATTCAGACAACGTAGAACACTTGGAATATAGTATTCATTGAATACATTGTAATTACAAAATCATTGCTATGTAAACTATACAAATCATGGCTGTGAATACGCTATTAAGTTCATCCCATTTGGTTAATGGGGTCAATTGTACGTGGTTGTCTTTTTGTTTTTTTGGTTCAAACTTCAAACGGTTATATGGAAAAAAATGGCTAAAAGCGGGTCAATGGTCAACTTGGTCAAATAGGTTGAAAGTATAGATTATTTGTTTTATTGATCATACTAGCTAATCTACCCGTATTAGATTGACAAACTAAGCTATCGTTTGGTATCTTAGAATGGAAGGCAGAATGTAATGAATCACTACAAGGGAAGGAAAAATAGTGTATTTGGTTGGTCAATGAAATGGAATGGACTCATCCATTTTTTTGAACGCACAACTAAGTAGAAGCTGGGTACTTCGTATGCGGCTCCCAATGACCAAAGGAGCCCTAGCCGACCTTTACCCAGACGGACGGAGCCCCTAGCCCACCAGCCACCAGTTCCGAGGGAAACCCGACCATCCACATGCCCGAAGGCACGGCGATAGAGTAATCGGTAAAATTCGGTGCTCTTAAAAATCGAACCTGTGACCTTCAGCCATATGTCTTCTATCACTGAGCCTCACACCACTCCACCATACGGCGGGTGGTGGAGTGAAATCATCCATTACACAACTAAAAGTCATTTCATTCACCATCCACTACCCATGTTTTTTTCATTCAATTCCCTCTTTTACCATGAACACCAAAACCCACCACCCACGTCCTTCACGCACCCACTGCTGCCACCGTCCACCACCACCTATGTCGCAACCACCACCGACACCTACCACCTTTGTCCCCCTCACCCACCATCGCCGACGCCACCCACTATCCCCACGTCACCAGCACCGCTGTCGTCCACTCACCAACCACTGTCGCCACCTATCACCGTTGCCGCTGCCACCACCTTCCACTATCTCTGACGCCAACACCACCACCACTATCCACCGTCCATTATTGCCACCTACCAACCACCATCACCACCCGCCTTTACCGCCACTCACCACTGCCGCGGCCAACCACCCATTGTTGACAAACAAACATATAAAATATAATAAATTAATGACTAATTTTCTCATAATGTTGACAAACAAACATACCTAGTAAAATTCAACTCATATCAAGCTAGTGGTAGGGTATGAGGAGGATGAGTCGAGTACAAACCTTTCCTCTTTCAAGAGGACATAGAGATTGCTCCCACTGAGACATCCGGCTTAAAAAGCTCTATTTTTTTACATGTAAAGTGTAGTAAACCAGGTAACGAAAGAGATTATATAAAAATTGTAGGAAATGTTATTTAATAAAATAATAAAATTATATAAAGCATGGGTGGATTAGACTATCAGTCAAACCTGAAAACGAACCAAATATGACATGTTTGATTTTTCTTTAGATTTGACTGTGATAACGAAGAATGACCCAGTTGATTTTTTTTTTTTGGTGACTTATGCCAGCAATGCAATGACATCAGCTAATTGGTATCATCTACAAGGAATGGTAGTAGATAAGACTCCAAAGAAACCATTCATGAACCATAACAAATATGGCAAACACAACTGCAGAGCTAATATTCATCCCAGCCCCTGGGCTTGGTCATATTATGTCAACCATCGAGATCGCAAAATTACTTGTGAGTCGCGATCAGCGCCTCGCGATAACAGTTCTTGTCATCAAGCCACTTAGCGCGAATTCTGGCCCAGCCATCACTGCCTACATAGAATCACTAGCCGAAAAAACCATGGATCGCATATCATTCATTCAACTCCCTCAAGATGTAACACCACCAATTCATGACCCCAAACATCCATTGAATACCTCAATTGAATTCATCAAAAGTCACTCCAAACATGTTAGAAATGTTGTTGCTGACTTGAAAAGTCAACCAGGTTCGGGTCGGGTTGTTGGCTTTGTTGTTGACATGTTTTGCACTAGCATGATTGATGTGGCTAATGAGTTTAATGTTCCAACCTTTGTTTACTTCACTTCTAATGCTGCTGTTCTTGGATTGACATTTTATATAAAAACACTATGTGATGATATGAACATAGATGTTATTGAGTTGGGCAACTCGGACACCGAGATCTTGGTTCCAAGTTTCGTTACACCGGTGCCAGCCAAAGTATTTTGGAGTCTTTTCAAGACTAAAGAAGGACTGGATTTTGTTCGGTGGTTTACCCGGGGACTTGGAGAGGCCAAAGCAATCATCGTTAATACCTTCCTGGAATTGGAAACACACGCGATAGAGGCGGTGTCTCATGATGTCAAGATCCCATTGGTGTATCCGGTGGGACCTATACTCAACCTTGAAGGTGGTTCTGGTGATGGGAAACCTATTGAAGATGACGTCATTAGGTGGTTGGATAGTCAACCACCTTCTTCGGTTGTGTTTTTGTGTTTTGGGAGTATGGGAAGTTTTGATGAGGTCCAAGTGAAGGAAATAGCACGTGGACTGGAGCTGAGTGGCTACCGTTTTGTGTGGTCCCTACGTCGACCACCGCCAGATCAAACGTCAAGGGTCCTGAGAGATTATGAGGATCCAAGTGTGGTACTGCCAGAAGGGTTTATGGAGCGAACACGTGGAATAGGGAAGGTGATCGGGTGGGCCCCACAAGTGGCGGTGTTGGCTCATCATGCAGTTGGAGGATTCGTGTCCCACTGCGGATGGAACTCATTATTGGAGAGTTTATGGTTTGGTGTACCATCCGCATCATGGCCGATGTATGCTGAGCAACAAGTGAACGCGTTTGAAATGGTGGTGGAGCTGGGATTGGCAGCGGAGATAAAGTTGGATTATGTGAAGGATTTGCAAAATCCGGCTAATACAATCATTGTGACAGCTGAGGAGATAGAACGTGGGATACGACAGGTGATGGAGGATAACGAGGTTAGAAGAAAAGTGAAGGAAATGAGTGAGAAGAGTAGATCGGCCGTGGTGGAGGGTGGTTCCTCATATGCATCTGTTGGTCGTCTTATTCATGATATTTTAAAAGAGTTCTCTTGATCTTGTTGTGTTTTTATGTTGCTAAAGTTAGAAGTCTTATTTTCAAGTGTTGGTGTAACCACAAAAGAGTTGATAGGTGGTCCATTTACATATTACTATATATGGTTTGTTGCTCCCTTGCTTTTCTTCACAATCACATTCCCTTGTATGAATCGACATGATCATACCAAACTAGGTATCATATGGTTACAAACACTTAACAAAAATGGACAAACAGTGTGACACTTTGAAATTTAATACAATGAGGAAGAATATAGAGATTAACCAAGTGAATAAGTGAAGTTAATAAAAAAAAGCATATATACTACTTATCTTTAGTGGAAAACAGGTGTTCAAGAATAATCACTTCCACGTGTCAAACAAAACTGGAAAGACAATATAAATATTTGCTATAAAAACGCACATTGCATGTTTCGAACCCGGATCATTTACCTAACAAACAAATACTCCTACCACCACACCACCACAATAACATGTTATAAATCTGTAACTGCTTATACTTATTAACATACAAACTTAAAAAAAACAAAAAAAAAAAATAACAAAATATCGAACTACTGTTCAATAGCAGTCTAATATTAATATAGTGTAATTTATAATCATGAAAAAAATAGAAATCATGGATAAATTTAATATTTAAAGTTCATCATTTTATATTAGTGGATGATGGTGGTTAACTTGAAGATTTCCCTACAATTAGAATAATGTTCTATTGTGACTTTAATGAAGAAAGAAATCATGACATTTGCAAATATAAAGACAAAGTGTTCAACACCAAAAGATAAGTGATAATAAACTAAAGAGATGAGCTCCTTTTCTTGGTAAGTAATCATAAGCTAGGTTCCCTCTTCAAGTTTTCAATGGGCTTTGTTTATTTCATAGCGCCGCGCTGCACCGTGTCAACTCGTGCTCGGATTGATTTGTAAACGAGCAGAGCCGAGATGGTTTGTTAATTTGTAAACGAACCGAGTTGTCTCAGTTTGCAAACTAGCCGATTTCGAGCGAATATTTCACAAGCTATTTTTCAAGTGAGCATCGAGCGAGTTTCAAGCTACAAGCAACAAGCTATTTGAACAACTTTAGTTTTGTTTGTGCATGATGTTGGATCTATGAGCTGTCCAAGACATAACATATAACAATGTTGCTGGTGACATACATAAGATTTGGATAATTATTAGGACGTGTGTAGTGCACCGTTATGGGGGCGTTTTCAGGCCCCATAGCGCCTGGAACACCGCCCCCCAGGCGCTATGGGGGCGTTTTGAGGCCATCAAGCTTTACAGACAACGGCGTTGTGGGGTTTGTTTTGGTCAACATGACCGTTGCTTATTGAATAACGGTCGGATTTTTTTTAAAAAAAAAAAAAAAAATCTATTTCTATGTTCTATATATATATATAGATGTGCAACACATTCATACACACTCATTCACTCACACACCTACAATACATACATACAACTCAAAAAAATTCAACACACAAAGAAATCACCAAAATGTCGTCTCCTCCCTCCGACGATTCGTTTCTCGATCTATATAACCAGTTTTTTCACGATGACGGCGCGGAAGAGGAAGAAGCCGTTACGAGTGCGGCTACGCTAGCGACAAGCGCGATGCATCTTATAAATAATTCCGCCCCACGGCCGATATTGTCTAGGCAATATATAGAGCGAGACCGTGTAGCCGCCAATGAGCGTTTGATGAATGACTATTTCAATGAGAATCCGGTATACGGCCCTGGTATGTTTAGGCGAAGATTTAGGATGGGTAAAAACTTATTTTTGCGCATCACGGAAGATTTAGAGTCCGCCTATGACTACTTTAAGCAAAAACCCGACGCTAGAGGGTGTTTAGGATTCACCGCAATTCAAAAGGTGACTTCCGCAATACGTGTACTCGCCTACGGGAACACATACGATATCAATGATGAGTATCTGAAGATGGCGGAGAAAACCACACGCGATACTTTGGAGCATTTCTGCTACGGTATTTATAAATATACTTTTAATTTTTTTATATATACATATAGTTGATACATAGTTTTTATATATACATTTGATTTTTTTAGGTATATGCCAATTATATGGAAAAAGATACTTGAGAAACCCGACATGGAGCGACCTTCAACAACTATATGAAACGCATTTAGAAAAACATGGATTACCCGGTATGATTGGTAGTATAGATTGTCGTCAATGGCGATGGTATGCTTGTCCAAGCGCATGGCGAGGTCAACATACACGCGGTGACCAAAAGGGACCAACGTTGGTTTTACAAGCAGTTGCCTCACGAGACATGTGGGTTTGGTCGGCCTTCTTTGGTCTAGCCGGGTGTATGAACGACATAAACACTTTTCAGTTTTCGCCATTGCTAGAGTCTTACATTGGCGGAACAATACCGAAATGTGGGTTTTATGCAAATAATAATTACTACGAGCATGGATACTACTTGGCGGATGGTATATATCCGGAGTATTCAATGCTCGTCAAAACGTTTAGTCAGACAACAGATGAAAGAAGGCAATATTTTAAAAGAGCTCATGAGGCTGCAAGAAAGGACGTTGAGAGGTGTTTTTCCTGTCTTCAACAACGATGGCATTTTGTTAGAAATCCTTGTCGTATGTGGGCAAAAGAAAGGATTAGAATGGTGATGTATGCTTGTATCATAATGCATAATATGATACTTGAAGACGAAGGAAAGGCAATATGCTCAAACTATGTACCAGAAGAAGATGTTCCAGGGACGCAAGCGACACAGGAGGAGAGATTCCAAAACAGTGCCATGTTGCGTTCCAAGGAGATACATAACGCGTTGAAGGCGGATTTGGTGGAGGAAGCATGGTCGATTCGCCCGATTCATCACAACCAACAAGAAGAAGAAGAAGATGATGAAGAAGAAGAAGAAGGAGAAGAAGAAGCAGAAGAAGAAGAAGAAGAAGGAGAAAACGAAGAAGGAGACGACGACGACGAGTAGTTTTTTTAAGTATTTGTATTTTTTTTTTAGTATTTGTATTTTTTTTTTTAGTATTTGTATTTTTTTTTAGTATTTGTATTTTTTTTTGTGTTAGTATTTGTAATCTTTTTTTTTAGTATTTGTAATTTTTTTATATTTAATGAAATATTATTAAGCATTTAAAATTCTTTATTTAAATAAAAAACAATAATTAACCAATCATTACCAATCATTTATAACCCCCCTCATAACCCCTTTACCACTACACACTCTTTTTCCACAACCCCCACATAACCCCACTTCTATTACTTTTTAATATTTTAATACCACAACCCCAACATAACCCCTTACCACTACACATGCCCTTAAAAGCGTTATTATATATGGTTTGGACGTATGCAACTCGAATATATATATTTTTAATGCATACAATATTCCTTTTATTAATTTCTTTGTTGCAGATTGAAGATTCTCCAAGCGTCCACCTATTTCTGGACTCTATTGGCCAGCAATGCAATGACATAAGCTACTTGGATTCATCTACAAGGAATAGTGGATATATTTATAAGATAGACTCCAAAGAGACCATTCATGAACCCAAAAGAAACATCAAATATGGCTAATGAAGTTACACAGCTAATATTCATCCCTGCCCCTGGAGTTGGTCATATCAAATCAACCGTCGAGATTGCAAAGTTACTGGTGAATCGCGATCAACGTATCGCGATAACCGTCCTTGTCATCAAGCCTTCAGGCATGATTTCTAGCTCGGCTATTACTACCTATATAGAATCATTAGCTGAAATCACTATGGACCACATATCCTTCATTCAACTCCCTCAAGATGAAACCTCACCAGTTTTTGACCCAAAAGATCCAATGAACATCAAATGTCACTGCAAATATGTTAGAAATGTTGTTGCTGACTTGAAAACTCAACCAGGTTCGGGTCGGCTTGCTGGATTTGTCGTTGACATGTTTTGCACAAGCATGATTGATGTGGCTAATGAGTTTAATGTTCCAACCTTTGTTTTCTTCACTTCTAATGCTGCTTTTCTTGGATTTACACAATATATAAGAACACTTTGTGATGATCCAAACACAGATGTTGTTGAGCTGAGCAACTCAGACACCGAGGTATTGGTTCCATGTTTTGTAAAACCGGTGCCAACCAAGGTATTTTGGAATCGTGTCAAGACTAGAGTAGGACTTGATTTTGTTGAGTGGTTTCACTACTAGAAAATTGAGCAATTGCGATAGCGATTCCGGTCGCAAAGCAGTCGCAATTGTCCTTTTGCGACCGTTTTACGACTGTAAAGGTAGTCGGAAAAACACTCGACGCAAATGCCCTATTGCGTCCAAGTTGCGACCGTTGTTATCTTTTTCCGACCCACAATTTGCGACTATAACATCGGTCGCAAATATTGCGACGGCTGTGAGGTTATGTTTGTAACGAGAAACCTGCGACCGTTTTGCGACAGCTTTTCTTGCAACCGTTTTGCAACCGCTTTCCTTGCAACCGTTTTGCGATCGCTTGTCTTTTGCAACCGCTTTTGCGGTCGCAAAATATTTTTCTTATCTATTTGATTTTTAGCTTTTTGGAGCTATTTTCTATTTTTAGAATTTAAGCATTTATTGGGAATTCACAAAGTTATATAAAACATTCTACTTGAAACATCAATATCTGAGTTAACATAAAAAACACAATCAAAATAAAATGTTTATAGCGTAAGTCGATGATTAGACGTTTTGAAACCTAACTTTTAACATCGCTTCAATGTTTGCCATCCTTTCGTTCATAGCCTCTTTCTCCGCCTTATCTTTCTCTTTTTCCATCACCAACTCCGCAATAATTCCGTTCAGCCTTTCTTTCTCTTCTTCTTTTTCCTTCACTACATCTTGGATGATCGCGTTCAACTTTTCAATCTAATAAACCAATGCAAAGTGTTAAAGATCAAATTTATTAAATTCAAATTGGAAAAGCTACCCGAACCCAAACTAATGTAACCCGTTATGACCGACCACCCGACCCAAAAATGTTCTGAACCGACCCTGTTTTGACTCGACATGCCACCCAAAACCGTTCTGAACCGACCCGTTATCCCATTTCTCTATAACTGGTAGCTGCATATAGCCTATCAAGGTTTGCCTTGATATGAAGACATTTGAAGAGGCATTTAATGGTATTGGTGTTTCTTGGCAGTCAAAGAGGAAAGCTGGCAGGGGTGCCAAGCGGCAGTTGATGGTTCTCAGCCCTCGGATGTCGCCGTCTCCCCCTCCACCACCAGAGGTGGCTGTTGAGCAGAGTGTCTGTAGGGAAGTAGCGTTGGATGAGAAAAGTCTTAGCGGGTGGGGAAAAGGACGAGACGGCTGCCAAGGCAGAGATGTCAAAATGGTAATAATCATCAGTCTCTTGCTTTGAAGTGTTGAGTCAAACTAACCACCACTGCGCCAACGACAGCACCGACCAGCGTTGGTGTTGCGAGACCATTGCTGTACATAGTTACACAGTAGAGTTCTTTCATCATGTCTCCTGCACAAGTGATGAAAGTTGCATTCAACAAAGTTAGATTACATTTGGTAAGATGAACAGCATTCTGCTTTATGAATTTAATAGCTTTCGCGTTTTCGGTTTAGTGCTTGCTTAATTACCATCTTTAACTGCTAACACTTGTGTGATTGGTCAGTGTTATATTATGTATGGGATACCAACTTATAGCATCAATCTTGATACAATTATGGGGCAAAAACTTACATAATGTCATATTTGATGTAAAGAAAAACGTTTAATACTCACCATTCAACATACTTAATATTATTTTCTTTTTACAGTCCAAACTGTAATGAAAGTCTTAAGATAATATCCTTGTATCTTGTTAGCTCAGACATACCTGTTAATTACATATGCTCAGCTCCTGAATTAGGCGCCCCTGGAGCTATAAGTCGCTGACCAAATCGCTAAGACACTGAGTTCAAGCCATCGCTTTGAACATGGTCCCTATTGAGCAGTCAGCTACGGTTCTACCTGAGTACCTAGCTACATAAAATGTGAACAATCGTTAAGTGCCATGATAACCACACCACAATATGTGGAACACCAAATGACCAAATAACCTTAGACATGCTAATTAATAAATGTTTAATTTAGCAAACCAAATAGGACTAGTTAATTTTACCAAAGCAGGGCCCTTTTCTCAGCAGCAGAACAGTGCCTACTTTAATTACCCCTTAAAGATTTACCACAAATGGTAACTCCTTCAAAAATGGTTTGTGGACAATTTAAAGGACAACTAAAGTCACACTGGCTGGTCTTTGTACAATCTCTTTTACATATGAGCACTTTAATCAAATAAACCATTATCAATCTTACACATCAACCTCATATAGACCTTAGTTTGACCACTTTTCACCCTGATGTACATTAAGTGCAATCTAAAGAATCAAAGACACATTTCGAATCGCCTGGCATGCTTTTAAAAATCAAAACATCATCACACTTCAAATTCTTATCAGATAAAGCCTACGAAATCATTCACTAGCAGTTAAACATTTATGATCTTGAAACATTTCAGAAAATTACAAAAATGCCCATGCACATTCAAAACTTCTATTTTAACATTTGCATGTCACAATACTAAAGAAAATATAATACTAAAGATACCTTGACCACGACCCCTGCCGACCGCTGCCAAAAAACCGGGACCTCTACTAACATTTGCTGTACCACGTCCCATGATACCTACAAAAAAAAGTGATTAATACTTAAGACAAAAGATTACACAAAAATACTAGTTAGAATTACATATAAAAGTAAACTAATCATTGCATATAAGAGCTAAAAAAATAGAGCAAACTGTGTTATATATATGTTGCTTGTTTGTTTATGGTTTTCTAAATTCTAATTCTATAAATTAGTTCCACACAACCCTAACTTACTTCAAAGTCTAAACAGCATGTAATTAATAGTTTATGAAAAAATCTATTATTCTATATATGCAAAATGATAGACTGATGTATTTTTTTACTTCATCAATAAAGCTTCTAATGTAGACTGGTGGAAAAAGAATTGAATCATCAAAATTTGGCACCAGCAAATAATCAAATTCCTATAACTAATCAAGATATACAACAACAATAGTTTAACACACATGGTGGATCTACACTTTATAAAGGCCCCTAAGGCTACATCAACACTTATATGAATTAAAAGTAATCATAATTCCTACAATTAATCAAGATTTATAAAAAAAGAATATTGATTGTTGTATTAGTCTGTTAACAGTCTACCTTTTATTGTTCTATTCAAGCAATTGATAATACAGGTACACCAATCCATTTTGCATATATCAGCCTACCGTTTCTCACCTAAAATAGTGTTGTATCTCAAACTGGTCTACCTTAGAATCTACACCGCCTCTGCCAAGCTGCTGCCCCACCAACCCCTGCCATTGACATCACAAACAACACTACCACAACTTCAGTTTCATCAACACGTTCCTGCACAATTGCATCAACATTGCCAAAACTTCAGTTTAATCAACACATTCCCTTGATCAATAAATAAAGAAATTGATCAGCACTATCTTTCCTTAGTTCAATTTACCCACATCAACTATGACTTGTTGAGCAAATACCCACAACAAGTTCTTTGTCTCATGGCGGACATCAAAGTGTTAATCCTGCTTGTATTGAAAATGTTACATGGTACATAAACTATAACCTTGAGCTAATTGACAAACTTATACTTTACCCTATGAATTGAGCTAATTGGCATGGTAGCCAGCCCGACCCGCCTTTTAACTACTTATCATGTAGTAGTGATAATGGCCCATTTTTGTTAGCATTTATGTATAGTTCATGGGCTATAGACAATATAGATTAACCACTTAGCAGACCAGTAATGATGCTACAATAGTGGGAAAGAAGTGGTGATGATTTTCAATGGGTTGATCCAGTTCAACAACAATTCTTCTTTGTTGACAAACAAACTGGCCATTGTCACTATGGCAACTGCACTCACTTTCTATGTGTGAACTTTTTCCCTATGCAAAGTTACCATGTTTCATGCCTATCTTATTTCTTGTCTATTTTCTAAACTTAATATCAAACAAAACAACAAATAACGAGCAATCGTAACTGCAATCGTAACAACAAATAATTACAATATGTGAAACGACCTCTTGTGTTCAAGTGCCCGTTACTCTCTTTTGTGACAATGACGCTGTTGATCAACAAATAGCTGCAAACCCATGCTATCATGACAACACTAAACACCTAGACATCAATTAACAATTCACATTTTACAAACTGTTTATTACCCCACTCATCTTAAACTGGTTGGCCTCGTGACTAAAGCTTCGGGTCGTATTCAACAATCTTTTTTCATAATAACAGTTTAAATTCATCACAATCATTTCAAATTAAGGAAACAAACTACCAAGCAAAAGTTACAATTACAAGAATTTGTTTTCACCTCACATTAATCAAAACGCAAGAAGATTGTAATAGAATATAATATCATTAACATATAATGATTGACTATGATGATAATATAGCGAGTTGGAGAGGCTAAAACATCAAATTAATACACTTGCAAGGTTTGACAACGTTATAACATCACAACTATATAAACACTAATGTTCAAAGCATACACTTAAGTGTCAATACACTTGAATGTGGTTTGTCATGGCAACCTTGGTATTACTCAAAAATGCAATAAATAAAAATCATACGCTAGCCATATAATAGCACAAAATTAAGTAAAATTAAGAACTCTAGTCATATAAAAAAATCATAAAATTAAACAATAAAATTAGCAATATGTTGTCACACAAATCTATTATACAATCGCAACTTAAACCAATCGAAGTTAAAAATTAAATCCTGACAGCTACCGCCACTAATCGTGAGTGTTCTAATCGATTAACAAGCTAAATACATTTCTAATATCAACAAATTCACACAAATCTATTACTCTATCTCAACTTAAATCAATCAAGTAACAATTAATGTCCTGAAAGCTACTGTGAGTGCTCTAATAGATTAAACAAGCTCAATACAGATCTAAACTCAAGAAATTCACACAAATCTATCACGTAATCTCAATCTAAATCAATAAAAGTAAGAAATGACCTACTGAAAGCCATTGTTGTACCGAGCTCAATAAAGATCTAACCCTACCTGTCAAAATCATCGCGACAACATCAACGAATTGGATATGGTGTTGACGCTCTGTAACCCTCTAATGGAGATTCTTCTTCGATAATGAAGAAAGCGATGGTTTATTACATCTAATTGCGCCTGTAATAGTGTCTGTAATGAGGAAAGCAATGGTGAATTGGTAGGGTTTGGATGGTGGATTAATTTTGGGGATGAACTGGTAGGGTATGGGTTTAGAGGATTTAACACCTTTATGTACTAGCATGTCAAGTAAGCACTCAAAAAGGAAAAAATCAATATGGATTCAGTGAAAGGTATTCATAAAAGTAGGTCAACACTTGTTGACTAAGCCTTTTCAGTAAACTTCACGACTTTTCTTTTTTTTATATTCTTCTCATTTTTGCGGCCGCTTTAGACGGTAGCAAATTTTGCTTTTTATATTTTTCTAGTTTGTGCGACCGCTTTTGGCGGTCGCAACTTTTGTTTTTTGCTTTTTTTTCTTGTATTTGCGACTGTTTTGCGACCGAATCTGGTTTATCTTTAATTTCGCGACTGTTTCGGTTTTGGTCGCAAACTAGTTGCTAATTTTGCGACCGTCTTATGTAGGTCGCAAATTTTGGTCGCAATTGCTCATTTTTCTAGTAGTGTTTGCTCGGAAACTTGGAGAGGCAAAAGCAATCATGGTTAATACTTTCTTTGAATTGGAAACACACGCGATAGAGGCGTTGTCTCATGATGTCAGCATTCCACCAGTGTATCCGGTGGGACCTATACTCAACCTTGAAGGTGGTTCTCGTGATGGGAAACCTATTGACGATGACGTCATTAGGTGGTTGGATAGTCAACCACCTTCCTCGGTTGTGTTTTTGTGTTTTGGGAGTATGGGAAGTTTTGATGAGGTCCAAGTGAAGGAAATAGCACGTGGATTGGAGCTGAGTGGCTATCGCTTCGTGTGGTCCCTACGTCGACCACCGTCAGATCAAACGTCAAAGGTCCCAAGCGATTATGAAGATCCAAGTGTGGTACTGCCTGAAGGGTTTCTGGAGCGAACACGTGGAATTGGGAAAGTGATCGGATGGGCCCCACAGGCAACGGTGCTAGGCCATGATGCAGTTGGAGGGTTCGTGTCCCACTGCGGGTGGAACTCACTGTTGGAGAGTTTGTGGTTTGGTGTACCATTGGCAGCATGGCCGATGTACGCGGAGCAACAGATGAATGCATTTGAAATGGTGGTGGAGTTGGGATTAGCGGTGGAGATAAAGTTGGATTATTTGAAGGATTTGCTAAATCCTAAAGCTAATACAATTATCGTGACAGCTGAGGAGATAGAAAGTGGAATAAGACGCATGATGGAGGATAACGAGGTTAGAAGAAAGGTAAAGGAGATGAGTGCGAAGAGTAAGTCAGCAGTGATGGAGGGTGGTTCGTCATATACATCTATTGACCGTCTAATTCAAATTTTTCTAAGAGACAACTCTTGATCTCTGACTTCTGTTTGTTGTGTTTTTATGTTTCTAAAGTTGGAAGCCTTGATTTCATGTCTTGGTGTCACCATAAACATATAATGTTAAAGAGTTGATTTTTAAGAGTTGATGGGTGGTCCATGTACTCCCATATTACTATGGACAAAGAGACTAGCTAGGTAATAAATAAATGATCATAGTCCAAATGGCGATATATATGTCCTATTGTGTTACAAATACTACACAAATCAAACAAAATGGACAGAGTGTGACACTTTAAAATTTAATATTAAAGTACTAAAAAATAAAAATCGTGGATGAGTTTAGTATTTAAAATTCATCAATTTACATTAATATATGGGTGATAGTGGTGAACTTGAAGTTTTCCTCGATTATAAATAAATAATCAATTGTGACTTTAACGTAGAAAACTTGGAATATGGTATTATGGCATGAAACTTAAATAATAAATGATTGGTGGTTGAAAGTTGAACTTTGAAAATTTGAAAAGTATACGAGGGGTTGGCCCATTTTTTAACTTTAACAATTCTTTTAGGTCCAACCATCATATAACATTTTTTTTAGGCTCCGGTTATTCACACAACTAGGGTTTATATTCACACAACCCCTCAACGGGTCGTCTGGGCCTGGACGGCCCGTAGAGGGCAAAATGGGCATGTAGACGGGTCGTCCAGGCCCAGACGGCCCGTTTAAGGGCTTAAACCCTAAACCCGACGGCCAGTCAAGGCCAGGACGACCCGTCAAAAAGCATCAGTTCCAAAACAATCATTGGTAATCATTGGCAATGATTAGGTGATGATTAGGTGATGATTATTTTATTTTTTTATAAGTGTAGTGAGTGTGGATGTTTAAAATGGGTTTAAATGTTTGGTTTTTGGTTTGAATGTTTGGTTTTTGGTTTTTTATAAATGTTTAGTTTTTTATAAATGTTATTTTTTTTTATTTGTATAATCTGATCTTTTTTATATAATTGTGTATATGAATATGAACTAATATCGTTTATGTTGCCGAACTAAACAAAACCCAAGATACGAACAAGATGAACAATAAAACATAAATAAGCATAATATTCCAAAAATTTACATAAAAGTAAGAGTTCAAATGTTCAACCAAAATACTACCAACCCGTCTAACCCGACCCACCCTGCTGATCCGACCCACCCGGCTGATCCGACCCACCCGGCTGACTGGTGGACGCCCCACCATGCTGACTGCTGGACGCCCAACCCGGAAGTGGACGCGGCTCCAAACCAGCTTCCCGCCGTCTCTCATTCTCGCTCTCCAACATCCACCGCATGTCAGCCCGCAACGACCCTAACTGATCCAGGATCTGCTGAAGTACCTGGGTCGTGTCATCATGCAACCTGACAGCATGATAAACGCGGCCAGGACGCTGTCGCTCATCAATGGGAGCATCTGGCATCTCTATATCGACCGGTGGGTCGCCGCCAACGTGTGGCATCTGGACCTCAGGGGCATTCGGCCCATCGAGATGTACCAGCGGCTGTGGCACAAAATGCTCGCCACGGTCGCCAGCCTCACCGAAAGCACGCTGGTAATAAGCGGGTGGGTTGCTGCGCGGGACCCGTGCTGCCACCTTCATCTGCTGCATAGTGGTAATATTTAACGGCCTGAAATGCACAACAATAATAATATTAAATAATAATATATAAAATTAAATAATAATAATAAATAATATTAAATAATAATATATAATAATAATCTTACTTGGGTCTCATCGGAGGTGGTAAGGCATCCTCCTCAACATGCGTCCACAACTCGCCCGGGCAAACACGCAGCGCGATGGCGGTGATGATCCCACCAATCGGAATACCCCCCGCCGGGTTCCTGTGAGGGTAGGTCGCGATGTACTCGGCAAAGCACCTGTGTAGCGCAACCGGCCTACCCCTCAGGATGCAGTAAAGGAAGAAAAGGTCATTCTGCTGGACCCTTTCGTTACAGTTACACCGCCCGGCAATCGACCAGGTAACCAAACGGTGTATGTAACGGATCAGAGGGTCCCGAATGTTGCTGGCCCTATCCATCCTGCACAGAATAATACTAACATTAAAAAAATTTCGGCAGAGTTTCCTCTGTTGAGTCTCAACGAGCCTTAGATTTGGGCCTCCAAACGGGCCGTCTGGGCCTGGACGGGCCGTTGGGGAACAACAGGGACGGCCCATAATGGCCTGGACGACCCGTCTTAGACAGTTTTTGGGCCTTGGACGGCCCATCAAGGCCTGGACGACCCTTATATTTTTATTTTTTTTTTTAAAATTTTAGTGTATTTTATATATTTTAAGCTTGGTATTTGTAATTTTTATAAAAAAAAAGGAGTATATTATTATAATAAGTATAAATGAACACATACAACAAATTTTTTCGTTCGTCCGGTCCGTTAACATAAGATAAGCTAAGCTAAGTTAAGTCGCAGTATTGAGGTGGTCGAATATCAACCCTTTCTATACGGTCCTCATATACCGTCTCCCACTCGCTTGCCTCTTCATATCGCCACCTACGCCATGACGGATTCAGTTTTGGCATTGGGGCGCCTTCTGCTAACTCAATCTTAATGAAATGATCTTTGTTAACAAAAGCAAACGATACGAACTTATGTTCTTCGACGCTGTGTGGACCATCGAACATTGGGAAGTACGTCTCACTTTGATCATACGGAGAGAGAAATTGAACAATTTTCCCAAATTTCTGAGCAGCCAGTAATCCTGCGGCGGGCATCTCCATCCATTGGTCGCGCGTTGCTGGTCCCACTCCAGTATGATCTAATGAGTTGCAGACTCTGTCGTAAGTATCGTAATCTATTTCGTTTAAAATTGGCCTCCACCGGTCTTCATAATCGACGAGCTCCTCCTTAAGCTGGCTGCGGATGAATCCCCACATATCCTGGTGCCACCCTAAGCCCACAGCTATGGATCGAAACCCACAGTGACCGTCTCCATGGACATCCCGGATGTCTGTAATGTATCTATAATATGCAGGTGGAAGCCATTTCTTAAACCTTTTGATCTGCAGTTTGTACCTGTAACCATTAAAAAGTGAGATTTAATATGTGTATAAATATGTATGCATGTGTGAATTTATATATCAGTAGTTTGTACCTATCCCTTTCCAACAGTGAAAAATCTTCATCGTAAACAATCGGTTTGTCTGTTGATTGTTTACCTCTTCTGGAAGGCTTTTTGCCCTACGTTGAAAAAATTAAATTATATAACAACAACAACAACAACAACAACAACAATAATAATATTAATAATAATACTAACCGCAGCCTTATCCTCCTTTTTTTCCTTTTCACTTGTTGTTGGCCGACCCCGAGTATCCGTTTGTACCTCAGGAGGTTTATGTTTAGTCATAATCGGATTCAACACCTCCTTCATCTTCTGCAACATGCTTTTTTTCACTTGCACCGGTTGCGACCTTAGTTGCTCAGCGAATGCATTCATTTCGTGCTGAAAGTCAAACTCGGGATTCTCAGGTACTTCTGGCATAAAGTCAAGTCGTGTCCAGAAGATGTCGATATCAGCCAGTGACACTCGTGTATCTGATATATATATTCAATCACAACAACAACAATCAATAATCTACAAAAATTTCGGATTTTTATAAAAATTTCGGCAGAGTTTCCTCTGTTTTTGTACGAACCAGACAACACAAGTCGTCTACAAAACGCTTCAAACATTTATAAATTTGACTATTATATCCTAAAAAAAATAATAAGTCTAAAAAATGATGTTACCTTTCGCATCATACAATTGCAATTGACAGGAACATGGCAGTCCATAAGTCTTCTTGAGTCGGTGTTCACAAGACCTCTTACTAGTTGTATAATAATTTATCTTGTTGACCCCTGCGAGCATCAAATCAAGCGCTAGATGGGAAACCCTACCGATTACGTCTTTAAACAACGGTAGTTGATGTTCCCACATTCTTTTTGATCGGCTTTCTTCAAAGGAGTGCTTTATCGCTATGCGCCGTGACTCCATAACTTTGTCTATTTCCATCACAAGCGCGTGGAGCGAGCTGTTCGGGCCTTTTATGTACCTCTTAATCAGAGCATGCTGACTCTCGACCCTGTTGGTCGTAGTCTGACCGAACGTAAGGTTTTTATCTGCCCATGCTTCCACAAACATTTCTTTATAATCTCGGAGCCAAACTGACTCCATGTACTCGTAAACCCCTGTAAAAAACAGAATAGTGATGTCAATACAGAAAATATGTACGCTTGTAAAGCAAAATAAAGAATAAAATATATACCCGTTCGATCCTGCTCCCAAAGTCGTTTGTAGAGCGCTTCAAGATTCAATCTGTAAGCCTCTTCGTCAGGCGATTTACACAGTCGACCAAAATACTGCAAAAATATTTCCCATTCTTCTTTTGGAAATCCTGCTTTATGATATTTTGCAATATTTCGTTGAATATGATACCTGCAAAACAACAACAATAATATTAATAATAATAATAATAATAATAACAATAATAATAATAATAATAATAATAATAATAATAATAATAATAATAATATTATTATTATTATTATTATTATTTTGTTGAATATGACACCTGCAAAGCAATTTCGTAGCATCCGGGAAAACTGTAGCACATGCACTCATCAGAGCCAGATCTCTGTCTGTAACAATTACACGTGGCTCCATACTCTTCTCCAGCAAATCTTTCAGCCTCTCAAGCACCCATATGTAGTTCCTCGTTTTCTCTTTAACGATAAATGCATGGGCGATACAAAACGACTGGTTTGTCGACGTCATACCCACAATTTGAACAAACGGGATTCTGTACTCGTTCGTTTTGTAGGTGGCGTCGATCAGCATCACATGTGGAAAGGCACGCCAGAGATTGTAGGAGACCCGGTGTGAAAAGAAAACATTCTCAACAACATCTGTCTCTGGATTCTGGTTGGTGAAGTAGGTAAATTTCTTTTCAACCAGGATACTCTCGAGTATCTGCATAACAATAATAATAACAATATTTAATATTTAACAACAACATAAATTAGTAATAGTCTATGACAATAATAGTAATTAATAATAATACCTGCATTGGGGTTTTATCGCCGTAAATTCTACGTTTAATCTTGCTCACTGTATTGTGTATGTCTCGTAGAATACATACATTATCCGGGTTTTGTGCTCTGATGGCCAAATGTATGTTCGCCGGTTCCAGGCCTTGAAAATAAAGCGTTTCCACCATTTTTTCTTCTTGTGGTGTCAGCCGCCTAGCAAAAGCGTGCCCCTCAGCATGTATAAAAGGGTCGTGGTTATGATTTGCGTGTTTAACCTCCAACTTCCAACCCTCTTTGCGTAGCCTCCCTATTAACATAAACGGACAGTTAAGCTTTTTGCTACCCGTAGACCTTACTGTGGCTGTAGTATGGTATTCGCCATAACGGTCGCATCTCAGGTCTATCCTAATTTTTCTTGCATTATTTCCACTGCCTTTTGAAACAGAACGTCCTGTCACTAGGACGTAACCGCTAGCAAGGGCTCTATCGTAAGCCCATTGTTTCATGTCTTCAACAGACCCGAATACCTGAAAATTTATACAAGAGTCTAGTCTAAATTCATACTACTCTAAATTATATACTACTGTAAATATATACTAGTTCAATCCAGCAAACCCTAAAACGTGTAAAGATATACTAGTGTAAATAAATAAACGCACCTGCTCGGTTTCATACGAAACATCCGGGTTAGGTTCAACTTTTATGTTAACATCTTCATAAGCGTCTTCCTGGTTGTCATCATTCGGGTTAGAACCGTTATAATCTTCCTCTAAGTCATTAGCACGATTCCCGCGCGAATGGTAACTCCCGTACGTGTACTGCGGGTAGCTTGGTGGCACGAAAAAAGACTCCTGTTCCTCTACATATTCCTCGTTGAGATCGGGCAGCATGTTCCCGTCATTACCACGAACCCCGGATTTAACCTCCTCTTCACCAACTTGAACCCCGGGTTCATACCCTACGCTTTCAGAGACGTAAGACTCGTTCTCAGACAGGTCAACGGTTGAAAAGCTTGTTAAATATGTCATCGTGAGACCGGGAAGTCGAAATGGGTCGAGGGTTTTGGTGGTGGTGATGTTTTAAGGTTTTGTTGAAATGGGGAAGAAGCTGGTCGTTTGTTGGTTAAATCAGGAAATCTCAACGGGCCGTCGAGGCCTAGATGGGCCGTCGAGGGAGTAAATGCCCTAACCTAACACGTCTCTACGGGCCGTCCAGGCCCAGACGGCCCGTCCTAAAGCACCTTTTTCAGACTTTTCAGTCTGAACTGCCTGCTTTTGCAGGAGTTCAGACTGATCATTTATTACATCGTACTTATACGGGCCGTCCAGGCCTGGACGGCCCGTCTTTTTTGTCTTTTCTGCAAACAAACGGCCCGTCGTGGCCTAGACGGGTAGTCTTGAAACCCTAATTTTGCTTAACGGCCCATCTAGGCCTCGACGACCCGTCTAGAGGTTGTTTAGGGTTTTTTTGAGGTTGTGTGAATAACATCACCCTTTTTTTAACGGCAAACTTCATTTCATTAAAACACCCAAATATATACAATCATTTTATAAGCAAGGTGCTCAATAGACCAACATACAACCTCTATCCTTATCAAATTACATATCAAAAACTTTCCATTTGTCCCAGTCCCATTCGTAATTCTTTGCTCGAGCTCTTAACCACATGAATGCTAGTGACTTGATATCCCCCAATAACCGATCAAGGTTCGCTCTAGTTCCATTAAAAATCTTGTCATTTCTTCGTTTCCAAATCGTCCAACATGTGGCTAGTATGATCACTTGTAGTGCTTTTTTCTTCACTTTTCCGAGGCCGTTGATTTTATGGATTCTCAACAGATCCCTAAACGAAAATGCATAAATTGGTTGTATCTTACACCAAATGCTGATTTTATTCCACAAGTTTGCCGCAATGTAACAAGATGTAAATAAGTGATCAGCCGATTCCGTCGCATCCCCACAAAGATCACAAGTAGTTGACCCAGAGATGATGTTCCTTTTTACCAGCCCCATTTTCGTCGGTAGTCTCTCTTGTTCAGCCCTCCACGCAAACAGGTTGACTTTCTTTGGCACCCATTTATTCCAAATAAACGGATAAAAGGGTATTGCAGAGGCCGATAGCAGTTTGCGAGCAGAAGCTACAGAAAACCCATTAGCCGGTTCTGGAGACCAGCCCCATTCATCCATCCTGTCTGATACATTGCAGCCCCGAAGAAGCTCTTCACACGATTGCAGCTCCTGCACTTCCACATCTAACATAGGCTCTCTTTTCCAATCCCATGAACCCACAAGTTGGCTTCTGGCAGCATTCGTGCGAACAACAACCGAGCAGCCTTTTTCTTTTTCCAGCACAAAAAGTAATGGAAATAACCTCATTAGAGGGATTTCCGAGCACCAGCAATCTGTCCAAAACCGGATCGAGTCACCACGGCCCAGCTTACCTCTAAACAGTTCATCCGCTTGAATATTTAAATTGTCCAACTCTTTCGCCACTTTAAATATTGAACTCCACACCCCGGAGACGGTAGGTTTGACCGGGAGATAGGACCATGAACGGTTGTTAGTATGTATTGCCACAATTGCCTTCCTCCAAAGTTTTGATGGTTCCATTTTGAAACGCCACCACCACTTTAAGAGAAGGCTTAAGTTCATAGGTTTCAGAGTGCCCAACCCGACACCACCTTTATCCTTTGGACCAACGACCCTATCCCAGCAAACCCATGAGGTTGCCTTTTTGTCTTCATTACCCCCCAAAAAAAGCGTCTTCGGATACTTTCAAGCTGGTCTAAGACTCCTTTCGGGGCCAAGAAAAGAGAAAAATGGTATAATGGGAGGCTATCAAGTACCAATTTAAGGAGTACCAATCTGCCCCCCATGGATAGATTCTTTGCTTTCCATCTAGATAATCTTGTTTTGCAGACATCGATAACCTCCTTCCAATGCCTCACTTGATTCATGTTTGCGCCAATGGTGACACCCAAATACTTACATGGTAATGAACCTTCACGAACCTTGATAGTTCTTGCCGCCGTCTCAACCAGGTCTAGCCCGACCCCGATTCCGAACAGATTTGATTTATGGTGGTTCACTTTCAGCCCTGAGATTAAATGAAAACATCTTAAGAGCCGGGATACATTGATTAAGTTTTACTCGTTCCATTCGCCCAAAATCGCCACATCATCCGCGAACATAAGGTGCGATATAATCGGTCCATTGTTGGGTAAACTAATACCCTTGATGGAACCTAAGGCTTCGGCTTTTGACAGTAGACATGACAATGCTTCCATAGCCAAGATAAAAATAAAAGGGGATAGGGGATCCCCTTGACGTACACCTCGAAAGTATTGGATTCCCAAGTCGAGGATCCATTTAGAAGTACCGAGGCATGAGAGGATTCGAATATTCCTGCCACCCATCTTCTCCATCGAGTAGGGAAACCCATTTGTTGAAGGACCCTATCAATGAACTCCCAATTAATGCTATCGTATGCCTTTTCCAAATCCACCTTCAGTAAGAAATTTTGTTTCTTTGATTTCTTCGCCCAAGAGATTATTTCGTTCAGAATGAGGGGTCCATCCAGGATGTTGCGACCGGCAATAAAGCCGAATTGGTTCTCAGAAATCAGCTCCGCAACCACTAATTTAACCCGATTGGCGAGAGTTTTTGAAATAATTTTGGCAATACTACCCAAGAGGCTAATGGGCCGGTATACATTCAACGAGATCGGATCCGGGTTTTTGGGGATAAGCACGATAAAAGAGGATGAGCAGCCTCTACTTATGCTTCCAGATTCATAAAATTCATCCATAACGTTGATAATGTCGTCTTTGAGTAGGTTCCAGAAATGTTTAAAGAAGGCAAAGTTGAACCCGTCCGGGCCCGGGGCCTTGTCGTCTCCACAGTCCCAAATCGCCTCCCTCACTTCCTGAACTTTAAAACGACTAATAAGATTAGCAGCCATACCTTCCGATAACTTGCGGATGTTTGGACAGGAGAAGGATGGCCTGAGATGTGCGGTTTCACGGAACTTGCTAGCAAAGAACTTGCGGGTCTCCATCTTCATTCTGTTCGGTTCACAGCACCAATCATCATCCACCAAGAACCCAGTAATTCTTTTGCTATTATTAAGCTGATTGACGATGCCGTGGAAGAAGCTTGAATTTTCATCACCATCGATTGCCCACCTCATTCTCGAACGTTGCTTAAGATCGCTTGCCTCGTCGGCAAGGATTACTTCTCTTTCTTTTTTGTAATTCAACCAATTTGATCTTTCTTCTTCAGTGAGGTTACGGGTTTCTACCACTTTATCAAGGGTGTCCATTTTCTTTTCCACTTCAGTAAGTTTCAGCTTCCTTTTTTCCTTTTCCACCACCACCCATTTCTTGATAGCGTTTTTAATGCACTTTAATTTAGCAACCAGAATCTCATCACTCCTCCCCGCAAAGTTTTGCCCTTCAACTATCATATAACATATTGTGAACATTTGAATCCACCAGCATCAATCAAGGATAATCACCATACCACTATATTCTAGATCATAAGTTCACCCATACGAATTTAAGTGTTTTAGTGTGGATGTTGGATATTGTTGACCTATAAGGCCCGGTGATATGGGTACATGCCCCTCTCCATCTTAGCACAATAACGTCCCATGGTATTCTTACACTCATTTCCCAGGCGTCATTGACCTTGTTGCTAGCCAAATAACGGTGATCGACGGGTTGAATTTGGTGGGCCAGGCACATTTGACCGTTAACAATGGTCATTTTTTTTAAAAAAAAAATATTTTTTAAAACCTTACATACATACATACATACATACATACATACATACATACATACATACACATACATACATACACACACACACACATACACATACACACACACACATACATACATACATACATACATACATACATACATACATACATACATACATACATACATACATACATACAAGTAAAATTACAACATACTCTAAAATCCTCTAAAAAAATATCTATATTTATTTAAGAAAAATATCATGATACTCAGACTCGTGAATGTTCGATGGCTTGTTTATAACCGCTGCATAAGAGGCGGTTTGATACGTGCCACCTTACGCACATTCAAAATTGCATGCTTAGAAGTTTATTTCTTTTGTTGGTTATTTAATTTAGTTATTATTCTTAGTTAGTAATAGTGGGTAGTGTTTCCTTTAAATTAGTAAGTAGTGGGTTAGGTAGTTTATTTTGTGGTTGAGCCTATAAAAGGCATTAGTTGTTTTTCTTTTTGTTATGAATGAAAATGAATTAAGAAATGTCTCTCTTCTCTTGTATTCTTGGAGCTTGACCCCCTCTAAGGGTTATCTATCTTGGGAGATTAGCCTCCTCAAATTGGTCTCTATCATTTGGTGCTTTCATTCTCGAATTCACCTCCATCATGACCTCAAAAATCCAGTTGTTGCTTGACGAATGGTGGGATACTATCGAGGAAAACTAAAAACGCCTCGAAGAGTATACCGCTAGCCGTGGTTTACCCCCACCACCTCCACTACCCGCTCGACTACCACTTCCTAGACCGCCGCCCAAACCATTTGCCCCAAAACCATTCTTACATCAACTATCCTCATCCGCATCCAAAAAACGCACCATTCAACACCAACAAACGACCTACAAAACCAAACCCAAACGCCCCTCTTTGACCACATCGTCCGCACCACAAACCTCACATGTAACCTTTCAACACACCAAACCAGCCCCTAAACCCATACGCACACCCACTAGACATGGCACCCACAATAGCCGGTTCTTGCCCTTGAACAACGAGGCTCCAAAGGCATTCAAAAGACGTGAATGGAGACCACCGTGGCGACATCGTTCCGTTCTTGAGGACAAGAACGTTTTGAGGCGCGCGGGAATTGATACGTGCCACCTTACGCACATTCACAATTGCATGCTTAGAAGTTTATTTCTTTTGTTGGTTATTTAATTTAGTTATGTTGGGACAAAGAGGATTGACGAAACCACCTTTTGATAACCTTAGTCTATTTCATATCTGCCTAAGTATAGAACTGCTGAAGAACAAAAAGAAGAAGTACTAAAGAACAAACACAAAGTACTGAAGAGTAAACTCATCAGAAGTTCTGAAGTCTAACCAGACATTTCACTGAAGAACTGCTGAAGACAAACTACTCATCAGCAGTTTGTCACTCATCAGCACTTTGCATCAGAAGCTTCTAACCGACTGAAAGATCAGCAGTTTGATTATAATATAGTTTTGTTAAAGTCTTGATTTCAAGTTTCAATGTACAGACTGTAGTAACCTTATCTTAGCATAATATCTTTGTTAAATATCTTAGATTACTTCAGACTTCAGTTTAGTACATTAGTCTATAAATAGATGAGTTTGTTCATCTATTTTGATATGTGATTTTGTGTAATATCTTTGAACTTATATTGAAATCCTTCGGGCTTTAAACTAATAATTCCATTTCACATCTGAGAAACATAAATTGCTATTACTGCTTTATACTTAAACTGTTTATTGTTTCTCATTTATTGTTCAGTCAAGGGGGAGTAATAACTCCTCATCAAAGTGATCTTTTAGACCTTTGAACACTTGTATTTCCGCTGCTTAATAACTCATATATAAATCTGATAACACATAAGTGTTCATAAAAACAGCCACTGATCCAACAATTGGTATCAGAGCATCTGGTTAATCTGATCAAAATCAATCTAACAAATTGAGATTCAGACACAGGCTCAATATTGATATTCAATAAAAAGGATAAAAGGCTCACTTTTTAATCCATCACTTTAAGGAAGTATTGACAAATCCAAACTTCTTAAAAATGGATCCCTACAATACTGGATCTGCCAACAAACCTGCTATGTTAGTCAGATATGAATATAACATATGGTCTAAAAGGTTGGTACATACTATTTCACAAACAAACACTGGATGTTGGAGGTCTGTAGTTTTTGGACCTCACAAACCAGTTGTTAGTGATCCAGAGGGTAAGACTGAAAGACCAAAAGACCCAAAAGAATACACGGAGGAAGATTTCCAAAAGTTTGAGCTTGATGCAAAAGCTTTCTCCATGCTGGCTATGGCTCTCCCAAATGAAATTTATGCTGGCCTTTTACACTGTGAAAGTGCCAAAGAGCTGTGGGATTGCCTAAAAGAGCAGTTTGCAGGAACTGCTGAGGTGATAGCCAACATCAGAGAAATATTGGCTCAACAATATGAAACTTTTACTCACATAGAGGGTGAAACTTTAACTCAACAATTTGAAAGATTTTCTTCACTCATCTCTGAGTTAAAAATAAACAATCAGATCTATTCAAATGAGTCTATGTTGCATAGATTTTTAAGGTCTTTACCTTCAAAATGGGAAACTTACTCTATAGTCCTCAGAACAAGTTCAGATTTTAACACCTTGAACCTAACTAGGTTACATGGTAAATTACTAACTTTTGAGAGAGAGAAATCAATCAAAAGAAAAAGTTGCAAGAATCTGGTAAAACTGCTGATGACTATACTCCGGGTAGCACAGCCTTATTAGGACATGACTCACCATCCTGTTCTAATAATTTTGGTTCTTTTGACCACATTGACATAACAGCTGGGATCTCATCAGATGGATCTTTCCCAGCTTATGACAATGAAGAACTAAGTCAAACTGCTGACAACATGTGTTTCATCATGGATGATTTAAAATACTTTAGCAGTGATGACTTGGAAGAAATGGAAATATTGCACCAACTGGCCTTGTTAAGCTTAAAAACTAACAAATTTTATAAAAGGTCAGGAAGGAAATTTCCAGGACTAAACAATTCAACAAAAGTTGGTTTTGACAAATCTAAACTGAGATGTCATAAGTGTCAAAAGTTGGGACACTTTGCTAGAGAGTGTAGAAGCTCTAGCTATAACCAACCAATGTCCTCTGGAAATCAATATAACCCCTCATATGATAGGAATAATGGAACTAATGGGAGTGCTCATTTTGTACAGGCACAAGCTCCACATGTTCAATATGTGCCACAAGTACAATATGTCCAGATGCCTGCTCAACAACAACAGCAGCTCATGCCTCCATTTCCAACTGCTCAACAACCTGCACAAACTCAACAACCCCCTCAGCAACAAAGCTTATTTACCTCAGGGTATGTTGACTGGAGCAGTCTTCCTTATGACACATCAGAATGCAGTCAGGATGCAGACAATAAGGTCTATGATGTCAACTGGGGAGAACCTGATAATGGCAGAAAGAACTTTGCCTTAATGGCTTTTGAAGGATACTCTTCAAATTCTGCTCTCACACAGGTATCACAACAATCTCTGTTAAAGCTTTGCACTAAATCTTGCAAAGAATCATTTGCTTTAATTAGAGAAACTAATGTGCATTTACAAGGCAAATCCAATGACATGGAAAGAAAATACACACAAATGAAGTGTGATTTGGAAAGAAAAATTGCTTTGAAAAACAAAGAAATTTCCAAACTGAATGATAAATCCATTGAAACAGAAGCACAAATTAAAACAATGATAGACAGCCTAGGAAATGTCAGACAAGAGCTTGCTGACACCAAGGTTGATTGTGAAAAATGGGTTGAGTCTTGTAAAGGGTATCAAATGTTACTTAACAAACAAACTGCAGCCAATGTTAAGTTTGGCATTGGATATACCCACACTGAATCACCAACAGATTTCACCCACAAAACTGATAATGATGGGAAGAAATTGATTCAAACTTCTGATATGGAGGAATGCACATCCTACCATCAGAACTTCCTCAAAAAGGGAAGTACTGCAGAAGTTAAAACTACTGACAATAAGCCATCAGCAGTTTCAACTACATCAGGAGTTGAGACCCTGAAAACTGCTGATGACCTATTTCAAAAATCAGATTTTGTCAGTAAATTGCCTTCCAGTTCTCTTGTTCTATCTAAAAGGAAAGAGAAGGCAAAAGCATGTGAAATATGTGGTCTGTTTAACCACATAACTGAACTTTGCAAATTTAGAAAGGTAAATCAGTTAAATAAACAAAGACAACAACTGATTGTGGGAAAACAGATAAAACAAGATTATCAAAATACCTTTTTTCCCAACAAACAACAATCAAACAAAACCCTTTCTAAGAAGAAGCCTTTATCTCAACAAAGGTCATCTTCTCAAAGTTCAATTTCAGAAGTTTCACCTAACTCATCAGCAGTTTCACAAACTGCTGAAGTTAAAGATTTGATAAACCTGGTTAAACTTCTGATGACCAAAGTTGATGGTGGAAACCAAAATGAACCCACCATTGTTCTTAATGACAAATCCATTGCCAAAAAGACATGGATTACTAAAAATGGTCCACAACAAGCTGCACCTGTTCTCAAGAGCAAACCCAAAGCCAAACTGGCTTGGGTTGCCAAAACTAACTAATTTGCTATCTTGTGCAGAGAGTCTCCAGAGGTTTGAATAGCATATGGTATGTGGATAGTGGAGGCTCAATGCACATGACTGGATGCAGATACCTGATAAACAATTTTATCAGTCAAAGAGAAGGATCTGTGTCCTTTGGGAACAATGCCAAGGGATATGTGCTAGGATATGGCAATGTATCCTCAGGCAAAATGCAGTTTGACAAGGTCAATCTGGTTGAAAACCTTGAGTACAACTTGCTGAGTGTCTCTCAAATGTGTGACAAAGGATATTCTTCCTTTTTCACAAAGACAGCATGCAAGATCATATCACCAGAAGGCCAGAAGTTGATAGAGAAGATTATTGAAGATCATACTTTGCTGATTGCCAAAAGATGTGGCAATGTCTATGCAGTGGACATTGAAAAAGACAAAGTATTGAACAAAACTGCCTGTTTCTTCTCAAAGGCATCAACTTCAGAAAATGATCTCTGGCATAGGAGACTTGGCCATGTGAACTTTAAAACCATCAATAAAGTCACAAAAATGGGCTTGGTCAGAGGTCTACCTTTAAAGGAATATCAGTGCAAAGAACACTGTGTTTCCTGTCTTAAAGGTAAACAGCATAAGTCCTCCTATAAGTCTATTGAAGAATCAAAAACAACTGCATGTCTTCAACTACTCCATATGGACTTATTTGGACCAGTCAAGATTATGAGCCTTGGTAAGAAGAAGTACTGCTTGGTCATCATTGATGACTACTCAAGATTCACATAGGTCTTCTTCTTATATTCCAAGGATGAGGCAGCTGAAATCATCAAGTTCTTTATTCTACAAGTAGAGAAGCAATACTCTCTATCTGTCAAAGTCATCAGGAGTGACAATGGGACAGAGTTCAGGAACAAAACTCTGGATGAATTCTATCTGTCTAAAGGGATTGTTAGACAGTTCAGCATTCCCAGAACTCCTGAACAAAATGGTGTGGTAGAAAGAAAGAACAGAACATTAATTGAAGCAGCCAGAACAATGTTAGCTGATTCAGGCCTACCTTTGTATTTTTGGGCTGAAGCAGTCAACACTGCATGTTATGTTCAGAATAGAGTTCTTATCAACAAGAGACATACCAAGACTGCCTATGAAATTCTTCATGGCATTAAGCCCCTTATCTCCTTCTTCAGGGCTTTTGGATGTCAATGTTTTATCCTCAACATCAAAGACTCTATCTCTAAGTTTGCTGCAAAAGTTGACACAGGTTATTTTCTTGGTTATTCTCCTTTGAGAAAAGCTTACAAAGTTTTTAATTCAAGAACCAAGATAGTAGAAGAAACACTGAATGTCAAGTTCAATGTATCAAAACACACTCTTATTCCAGCAAATCCTGCTGAATTATTTGATCTTGACAATTTTCATTTCGGACCTGAAAAGACTGTTGAATCATCCAAACCTCCTCAAAATGGTTTTCAAGGATTTGAAGATGATAGTCCTGCACCATGGACTCCAAACACAGTCAGAAGATCAACTATCAAACCTTCAGAAGTTTCAATAGCTTCAACTTCAGGAACTACTGATGAACATTTTGAAACTACTGATTCAGCTGAACCTAAAACTCCTGAAGTTCAAATAACAGCTGAACCAGATATTATCAATCTCAGTGGTTTATTTGAAGAACCTGTAGAGCCATCATCCAGTACAGGTTTACAACAACTGATTGAACACAAGGATCATCCATTGGATCAAATCATGGGTGATATTGCATCAGGGGTACTCACAAGAAACCAGCTTTCCAACTTTTGCTTATTCTCAGCATTCATCTCTCAGTTGGAACCAAAGAAGTATCAAGAAGCCCTCAAAGACAACAATTGGGTGCAAGCAATGCAAGAAGAGTTGCTTCAATTCAAGAAACAACAGGTTTGGGAAATCTGTCCCTTACCTGAAAACAAGCAACCAATTGGAACAAGATGGGTCTTCAGAAACAAATCAGATGAGGCTGGTATGATCATCAAGAACAAAGCAAGACTAGTGGTACAAGGTTATTCCCAAGAGGAAGGAATTGATTATGATGAAACCTTTGCACCAGTTGCAAGACTTGAAGCTATCAGGTTATTTTTAGCTTATGCAATTTCCAACAACATTAAAGTTTATCAAATGGATGTCAAAAGTGCATTTTTGTATGGAAAAATAAAAGAGGAAGTGTATGTCTGTCAACCTCCAGGGTTTGAGGATCCTTCTCATCCTGATTGGGTTTACAGACTTGACAAAGCTCTTTATGGGCTAAAACAGGCTCCAAGAGCCTGGTATGAAACACTTTCAAACTTTTTACTTAAGAATCACTTCTCAAGGGGATCCATTGATAAAACTCTTTTCATAAAACATGTTGGAAATCATGTCTTACTTGTTCAAATATATGTTGATGATATCATTTTTGGTTCAACAAATTCAAAATTGTGTGAAGAATTTAAGAAACTCATGCAATCAAAATTTGAAATGAGTACAATGGGAGAATTGCAGTACTTTTTGGGACTGCAAATCAAGCAACAGTCAAATGGAACATTTATACATCAATCAAAATATGTTAAGGAATTATTAAACAAATTTTCTTTACAAGACTGTAAAACATGTTCCACTCCCATGACACCAATCACACAAGTTGAACCAGATGATCAAGGGAAACACATTGATCAAACCATGTATAGATGTATGATAGGTTCTCTTTTATATCTAACTGCTTCTAGACCAGATATCATGTTTTCAACTTGTGTCTGTGCTAGATACCAATCTGCACCAAGAGAATCTCATCTAATTGCAGTCAAAAGAATCTTCAGATATCTGAAAGGAACTCCTACTTTAGGAATTTGGTATCCTGCTTCAAGCAATACCAAGTTAACTGCTTTTCCAGATAGTGACTATGCAGGCTGCAAAATGTCAAGAAAATCAACATCTGGTGGTTGTCAATTCTTAGGAAACTGTCTGGTGTCCTGGCAATCAAAGAAACAAACATCTGTGGCAACTTCAACAGCTGAAGCTGAATACATTGCTGCTGCAAGCTGTACTTCACAGATACAATGGCTCCAATATCAACTGCTTGATTATGGAATCAAAGAGACCAAGACCCCACTTTTAGTAGACAGCAAATCTGCCATTAGCATCATTCAAAATCCTGTTCAGTTTTCAAAAACTAAACACATTGAAATCAGGTATCATTTCATAAGAGATTGCTATGAAAAAGGCAAGATTGAGGTGAAGCATGTCACAACAGCTAATCAAATAGCTGACATTTTCACCAAACCCCTTGATTCAACAACTTTTCAGAGGTTAGTATCCATGCTTGGGATGTTAAACCTAGAAGAAAGTCTGTAAGTGTTTCACTTTTTAGTTCTGCACATATTTTATTTTTCACTTACATACTTATCTGTCACAAACCTCTGAAGACCAAAAATTTGAGAAAAAGAAAGTTCTGATGAACAAATTTTGAAAACTACTGATAAACATCAAAATAGGATATTTTCAAAATGGATATAACTACTGATGAAAATCAGAAGTTAGAAAAGTGTTTTAAAAGTCATTTGCATCAGCAGTTGAAACTGCTGATGAGATAACTAAAACCACTGATGAAGAAACCTTTCTTCTTCAGCAGTTTGACTAAAAGGGTAAAACAGACTTTTCACTCATCAGAAGTTTGACCTAGTCGGTTAAAAACTTCTGATAAATACCCTGTTCCAACACTTATCCATTCAAAAAGCAAAATTCCCTCTTTCTCTCTCAAATTCAAAGCAAAACCCCTTCTCTAAACCTAAAAATCACTGTTCGATCAAAAACATCCATGGCTCTCGTGTTAAAACAGGGACACAACCAAAGAGGCTACTTTGTTAAAGATGAAGCCTGGTCCCAGTATGATGAGATACTTGATCTCATCATGAAATCCCAATACTATGATGCTTTCACCATCGATCCACCCATTCATGAAGAAACTCTTAATGAGTTCTGGGCAAATTCAGAGACGGTGAAGGTAAACAATGAAGTGATTTCCCTCAAATCTTCCATAAAAGGGAAACTGATGGCCATCTCACCAGAAACACTAAGCATCAGGCTTGGTTTGAAGGATTCTGAGGCACCTGAGCATATTCCAACCTCAGATATTCATCTAACCATGACAGAATGTGGCTATCAAGGTACTTTGGCACAAGCAACAGTTTACAAAAAATATTTTGACCCACAATATAAACTGTTATTTCATTATATTATTATGTGTCTTAGTCCAAAAACTGGGTCAATAGATCAGATGCCTTCAACTTTTCAACCTATTTTTCATTCCATCATAAATGAAACCTCTTTCAAGGCATCAAAACTGTTTTTCAATGAACTGGTTTTACATCATGAAAATGATAAAAAGAAATTTTTGTTGTATCCAAGGTTTGTTATGCAATGCATAATAAAAGAACTTGGAGAGGGAGTACTTGAGGGAGAAGCAACAACTTTAAACCCTTTAACTGCTCAAGTATTCTCTAGGCACAACAAACCAGCACTTTTGCTAGAAGATGACCAAGGGGAAGAACAACCCATCCCCAAGGAACCCACATCTTCCAAACCCAAAAAGAAAACTAAGAAGCCTAAACAACAAAAACCAAAAACAACCAAGTCAGTGAAAAAGAAAGTTCAGGAAGTGGAGAAACCTGAAACTACTGATGTGCAATCTGCACTTGAAAAGGAAGTGGCTGAAACATCCTCTCAGCACACTCCTTCTCCACCACCCAAAAGAAAACCTGTCACAGTTATCTTTCAAAGAAAAAGATTTAAGAAACAAATAACTGTTGACCCTGCTTTTGAAACTGCTGAAACCATCCCTGAACCCATCCAAACTCCTGAACACCAACCCATCACAACTACTGAACCTGAACCCTCACATACAACAATAGAAATTGCCCAACTTCTCTCAGGACTTAAAGGAACCCATTCACCACATGTCACTCCCCTAGCAACACATCAAATTGGGGAGATGCCTTCAGAAGTTGACATGAATGTGGATCCTCTTAGCCCAACCCAGAGAGATGAGGATGAACAAGAGATTGTAAGCCCAAACTTGCAAACTTTTGATACTTTTGAGGCTGCTACTACTCACTTATCACCCAGTGGTGAACCTGAGGACAGTAGTAACATAGCTAAGACCTCAAACTTGGCAACTACTGATGAAGGCCTAAGGCCAGAAGTAGGAAAACCTCAGAACCAAGACAAAGAGGTTCATGAGACTACTGGTTTGAGTCCAGCTCATGATATAACTGATCCTGCCCTCTCTGAGGACACTATCAGGGATTCAGATGATTCCATTAATTTGGTTGATGAATCAAACATTCCACAAACAGAATTGACGGTTGATATTGAAGGTCCTGCATCTAAGGTATCCAAGCTCAAGAAGCTGGTCACCAAAGATCAGGTTAAAGACCAGTTAGCCCAAAAATCCCCAAAACTGGCATCTTCAGAACAATCTGAAGATCACCCAAAAAGCACCCCTTCACCAAAACAACCTACCCAATTCACTGGGCTCACAAGCATAGATCTGAACCAACTATGCAGCCCAGATGGTCCCCTGTATCAGGCACTCAAACAAATCATAACTGATCAACTCAAACCCTTCACAACTGCTTGGGAGTTAAAAGCTAACAATCAGTTTGGGTTGATCAACTCGAGACTTGCTGAGTTGAACAAGAAAATGGATCAAACACAAGATCAACTAGCAAGGTTGTCTGCTGCAACATCTCATTCTATTAGGCTTCCAGAAGTGGATGAAGCCAAAAAGGGGGAGATGATTAAGGAACCAACTGAAGTTGCTACACAAAGACAAACTCCTGATCAAGAAGCTGATATACCAACACAAAGACCAGGAAAAGAAGTAGCACCAGAGTTCAAATTGTCTAAGGCATCAGAGGGAACTGCTGACCACATTTCTCAAACTACTGAAGACAATCCTTCAGCAGTTGTGACTCCAATTACCACATCAGCAGTTTTACCTCCTAAACCATCATCAGAAGTTCCTAAGGCAACTGAAAAAGAACCTGCTCCCACTCCTTTGCCTACAACAACTTCCACAGCTGTCTTAAACCCTACTCCAATCAGCATGTCAAAAGATTTATTGGAGAAGAGTTTAAAAGAAGCTGCAAAGAAGGCAAAAGAAGATAGAGTATGGAACAGCCTAGAAACCAGAGATGACTTGAGCTTTGAAGAAAAATTGATCAAGTACCAAGAGAAACTTGATGAGCTTGAGGCTGAAGAGAGAGCACTTGAAGCTGCTGCTGAAGAAGACAAAAGAGCACAACTTATAGCATTCATTACAAAGAACTCCAAATCAAAGCAAGTGGCCCTCAAAAGACTCTCAACACAAGAGCTGACCAGAAGAGCACAAATGCTATCTGATAGAATAGCAACAGAAAATGAGAGGAAAGCCAAAAGAGCTGAGGTGATTGAAGAATTAGTGGCAAATGGCTATGGTTCAAAAGCCTCAATCAGCAAATGGAAAGAACAAACTCTCTATGAGGCTTACAAGAAATTCAAAGCAAAGAAAGTTGCTGAACCAGAGAGATTTGAAACTCCAGAAGTCCAAACAACTTCTATTGTCAGGAGATCATCTGGTGCATTAAGAAGGCCAGCCACCAAGAGAAAAGCAGATGGAAATCCCATTGTCAAGACTGACTTCAAAATGATTTTGCTAGAAGGAGATCAGCTTGTACATGGTGATTTTGATGTTGAAGAGAAACCCATCTTGACCCAATTCAGAGACAAGGCTACCTATGCTTATCAGTTACAACAATCCATCCAAGAGAAAACACATACAAGGGTTGTTACAGAGCATCACCTGCCCAACATGCCAATTCAAGGTGCTGCTGAACTACAAGGAAGTCAAGAATCTCACCTGAGAGTCACTGAAATAGAAGACATTCCTCAATCAGGTCAACCTAAGGAAACAGGCTTGGTTTCCTATGCCTCTGACTTTGACAGGTCAAAGGTAAACATTGTGAAATGGTCATTTACTGAATCCAACTCAGTACTTGTGACCAGGAGAGACCGTTCAAGTAAGGTCTATAGAAACTCAAAGGAGTTGAGTGTTTTATCGTCCAAAGACCTTCTCACCATTCAACAGTTAACACCTGAACTTGGTCCTCTCACTGAGCAACAAAGATGTACTCTTACCACCCGGATGACAGCAGAGATCTGGAGGATGCTAGAAGAGAGAAAAGGACAATAATAAAGGATAGATAAGGTTTTGGCTTCATCAATCCAGGGGGAGATTGTTGGGACAAAGAGGATTGACGAAACCACCTTTTGATAACCTTAGTCTATTTCATATCTGCCTAAGTATAGAACTGCTGAAGAACAAAAAGAAGAAGTACTAAAGAACAAACACAAAGTACTGAAGAGTAAACTCATCAGAAGTTCTGAAGTCTAACCAGACATTTCACTGAAGAACTGCTGAAGACAAACTACTCATCAGCAGTTTGTCACTCATCAGCACTTTGCATCAGAAGCTTCTAACCGACTGAAAGATCAGCAGTTTGATTATAATATAGTTTTGTTAAAGTCTTGATTTCAAGTTTCAATGTACAGACTGTAGTAACCTTATCTTAGCATAATATCTTTGTTAAATATCTTAGATTACTTCAGACTTCAGTTTAGTACATTAGTCTATAAATAGATGAGTTTGTTCATCTATTTTGATATGTGATTTTGTGTAATATCTTTGAACTTATATTGAAATCCTTCGGGCTTTAAACTAATAATTCCATTTCACATCTGAGAAACATAAATTGCTATTACTGCTTTATACTTAAACTGTTTATTGTTTCTCATTTATTGTTCAGTCAAGGGGGAGTAATAACTCCTCATCAAAGTGATCTTTTAGATCTTTGAACACTTGTATTTCCGCTGCTTAATAACTCATATATAAATCTGATAACACATAAGTGTTCATAAAAACAGCCACTGATCCAACAAGTTATTATTCTTAGTTAGTAATAGTGGGTAGTGTTTCCTTTAAATTAGTAAGTAGTGAGTTAGGTAGTTTATTTTGTGGTTGAGCCTATAAAAGGCATTAGTTGTTTTTCTTTTTGTTATGAATGAAAATGAATTAAGAAATGTCTCTCTTCTCTTGTATTCTTGGAGCTTGACCCCCTCTAAGGGTTATCTATCTTGGGAGATTAGCCTCCTCTAATTGGCTTCTATCACGGTTCAAGCTTTAAAAGACAACACCATTTAAATCCGGAGGGGGGCTATTTGTCTACCGAACTTTAAACAATACCATTTAAATCGAAATATTAAGTAACATGGCTTTTAATAACAAGAGAGTTATTTGTGCATGTTGCGACGTAATAAGTTTTATTTTGATATGCATGGTTTGCATTGGTTTATGTAAAAAGTGTTTTATACTTGTGGGTCATCGAGCCCTTTGAGGAGTAAAGATAGGCATGTGTGAGAAATTCTTCGTAACCACTGACCATCTACACAGGATGCCTTTGTACCGAGTTGGTGTTGATGTAGATTCAGTTTCATGTTCCTTTCCCCCTCTCTTTCTAGATGAGGATGGGGGAGCCATCGATGATTGAGTGTCGACATTCGACGATCAAAAAGTACGCAACGCCGCCAGGATGAAATTGTGCACTAAAAAACCTCCTTGTTGAATTTATTAACTAAATTATATTGCGGATATGGTGTGTAACCATATCTAGGTAGATTAGGGATGAGATAGGTGTCATACCCGTACCCGTACCGAATATACTGATACGATACAGGTATGGGTATCGATACCGATTTTGAAGATAACTTACCCACACCTACTACAAACCCTTTCAAACATCAACTACATCTTCATATGTTTCTAAACTTTCTCTAACCAATTTTAAAGATAACTTACCCACACCTACTACAAACCCACATATACCTCCTGTTTTACCAACTCCACCTCAAGTCCAACCTTACACCTCTTGCCCCACACATTTTACCAAACCGAATACTCATTCCTCATCTCCACCGAACTCGACACCAAACTCCACCCCATCCTCGGACCTACCCAATATCGAAACCCAAACCAACAGCCCACAACACACCCAACGGCCAACATCCCACTTCTCCTCATTCCACACTCCAACAGCCCCATACGGCCCATCCAACCCCTACATTTAGCCCACCCAACTCGGCCCACACATCGGTGCCTCCCTCCAGCCCAACTAACTCTTCATCCACACCCACTGCTCCGCCTATCAACTCAACAAACCTCGGTTCGAACCCCTCTCAAAACTATGTTCAAACCACAAACAATCATCCTATGATAACTAGATCTAAAGCCGACATCTTCAAACCTAAATACTATGCCAACCTCTCTCAATTCTCCACCCACAAACTTCATCATTCGCTTCTTTCCTCTCATGTGCCTAAAGGCATCAAAACCGCTCTCAAATATCCAAAATGGGTACATGCATAATGAGTTAATCGCATTGAATGGTAATCATACATGGCATCTTGTTCCACGTCCATCTAACACCAAAATCATCATATCCAAATGGATTTACCGAATCAAATAAAATTCCGATGGTTCTCTTAACTGTTACAAAGCAAGACTTGTAACCCAAGGCTTCACTCAAGTACCGGGCCTCGACTTCTCTCATACCTTCAGTCTGGTTGTCAAATCGTCAACCATTCGTGTCATTCATAGTCTTGCTACTATTCATAAATGGGATTTGCGACAATAATGCCTTTCTAAATGGACACCTTACCGAAACATATGTTTATGGAACAACATCCGGGCTTTGAAGACACAACTCGACCAAACCATGCGTGTAAACTAAATCGTGCCATCTATGGATTAAAACAAGCACCAAGTGCTTGGTTTCAACCATTAAGCACATTTCTCATCACTCTTGGATTTAACTGTAGTCGGGCCGATCCATCTTTATTCGTTTATAACCAAAAAGGGATATTGATTTATCTCCTTGTCTACGTGGACGACATAACTATCACAAGAAATAATGAGAATTTTATCTCTAATTTCAGTATTCGTCTCCGCAAAAAGTTCAAAATCAAAAGACCTCGGCCTTTTAAATTTTGTCCTTGGTTTGGAGGTCACCCACACCAAATCCGGTTTTTTTCCTAAATCAATCTAAATATTCCTATGACATACTCTCTAGAGCCGGGTTACTTGACAAAACCTGTTCACACCCCCTCACACCCAAAGACATCTTCAGTTCCACCAGTCAACCTTTTCACGATCCCACTCTCTATCGATCTCCTGTGGGTGCTCTTCAATACCTCACCATTACCAGACCCGATCTATCCTATGCTATCAACCAAGCCATTCAATATCTTCAAAATCCTACCACTACTAACTTTCAACTTGTCAAAAGAATTCTTTGTTACATCAAAGGCACTTTATCTCATGGACTAACCGTTGATAGACCTTCTAACACTGTTTTACGATGTTTTTCTAATGCAGATTGGGCACGATGCATTGACACCCGAAGATCAACCTATGGTTATTGCATTTACTTAGGTGGAAATTTGGTATCTTGGAGTGTAAAGAAACAACCTACAGTAGCACGTTCAAGACGTTAGTCGGAATACCAAGCTATGGCGAATACAGCTTCAGAAATCATCTGGTTAATACATCTTCTTCGTGAGCTCCACGCTTTGCCACTGGGACCACCAACATTACTTTGTGATAACAAAAGTGCTCTATTCTTAAGTCAAAACCTATTTCTCACAAGCGAGCCAAACACATTGACATCAACTACCATTTTGTTCGGGAATTGATTGCTGCTGGTCATCTTCACACAAAATTCATCTCCACGGATCACCAAGTAGCGGACATATTTACAAAAAGTCTTGCTTAACCATTATATGAAAAGTTTTGATCCATGCTTCATCTCAATCCACCTCCATCTCGCATTGACGGGGTAATAGGCAATCTCTTAATGATTGCCCCACAATATTCCATTCTCAATTAGTGTTAATACTCATCTTTGTATGAGGGGACCGGACTGTTCCTCTCAATACAATTGTCTGAAGCTTGATTATTTTAATTGTACAACCCTCCAATGCAACTTGGTCACCTGCTAAGCAGGTTGTAGGTGGCCTTCTTTTTGGGACTATATATGTCAATCAATTGGAAGTCTTTCAATCTAAGATCATTGCCACGAATTTCTCTCTCCATACATCAACAAGCTTCTTCTCTTGCTAAAAATATGAAGCTATGCGTCTCTCTCTTTATAGATCCATTCATTAATTCTCAGCTAAAAGTGTTTTCAAGTAGAGAGACATAGAAGGGGCTTAAGAAACTATTGGCTATGGCGATTCGGTGGTGATGAACTCAGATCTGGGTTTGTCAAAGGAAAAAATGGTGGATCTGGACATTGACATCGGTGACGAAGTGGGATTCGGTTCGTCACTTCTATGTTTTAATCTTTGTATCACTTAGCCACAAAATAAAAACCCTAAAACAAGCTTCAGCTATCACAGACCAAACATTAATTTTTGTATCTACGTTTGACTTTATTGTGCTTTTGTGTAGCCGTGTAGGTCACGGAGATGACAGATTCAGGTTGTTGGGTTTCTGATTGAAGAAGGTGATGGCGAGGATAGACCACCTTGCGCTGGCATCGGCTACGGTTCGATGATGGTTTACAGTTGTGATGGTGACCCTGGGTTCTGTCGTCGTGATTGGGGTTTCGGTGGTCAAAGCGTCGCTTGCATCTCCCCTTTTCTGACAGCATCCCCTTTATCTTTGATGTTTTATGAGGAAGCTAGGTAAATGGAATTTTCCCTCTGCTCTTATTGTTTGGTTTTGTAGTATTTTGGGTTTTTTAAGGTTTAAAATTTATTAGTTGAATTTATCACATGTTCAGCTATTACTCAAAATGTTGTAGTGTTTGCACTTCAACCATTTGACCCGTGTTACTTTCATGAATACAAAAAATCACTATTGGAACCTTGCCTGTTTCTTTGATATTAGTTAGGTTGTATTCCTATTAGTTGGCTTCAGGTTGTTGATGTGGGAATGACAGTGTGTTGTTCCTGATTTTGATGTTACGGTACGTGCAGTACTTGCATAATTACCTGTATTTTCGTAATCACATGGTGGTCGTGAATCAGTTTTAATTTGCGAGGTTTTGGGTTTGATGCAGTCAACCATTGTTTATAAAAGTTAGGCAACAGTATCGTCCAGTTGTTGTTCAATCAACCAGAAAAGTGGTACGTGTTATAGGTTGTTACAATGAGGGAAAGCGGACTACTGAAACATTAGCCATGGATTACCATCGCGCTGCTGCTGATGAGGTCAGTTCACTGACGATTAGTGTTTGACTTGCGGAAAGTTTGAACTATTGGTTTGTTAAAATACTTATTAGATGATTTTTGTAGCTAAGGCTAGCCAGGATCTTTAACACATATGGTCCTATAATGCGCGATGACGGGTGTGTCATTATTAACTTAGTTGTTTAGATAGATTCTTGGTCATTCTCCGATTCAAATAACGATCACCACCACCGTACTAACCAGAAAAATCATTTGGTGTTGCCGCGGCGGGTATAAAACTAGTTTAGTACATAGAGTAAAGTAAGGGCACAAGGGTATTCCACTGAAATTGTTTTCACTTCACTGATTTCTACCAATCCTGTACTGCCACATTTCTTCACTGATTTCCTTCACTAAAACACTTTTTTGTAAGCAACACTCCACTAATTCTTTACCCAACTATCCATTATTTTCCCACATAATAATAATAATAAGACAAAATTACAAAAAACAACCTTTATGTTTGCCTAAAACTACAACCTATACCTTTCAGTTTAAAAAGCACTCAAACCAACCTTTATATACATTTTTTGTTACATGTTGCAACCTTTAATACAAACTCAGTTAGTTAGTGTTGTTAAGTCTAGGGCAAATAAGTCATTTTACCCATCCCTTATCATCTTCTTCCCTATACCACCTTGGCTACCATAGAACGCCACCATCAGAGCCCCTTTTCATCTTCTTCCCAAGTCCGCACCATCACTGTGATCTCAACGACGAACGACAACCACTGGCTTTCTCTCTCTCTCCTACACCCCCGCCACCGACTCTCTCTATCAGTCAACAGCATCACCATCGGCTCTCTGTCTGTCCATTGCATCACCACAAACGACTATCTGTCTATCGCGCCACCACACCAACTACTGCGGTAACATCAATTGTGTTTTTTATTTCTTTTGATGAACAATACTATGAACGTAAGATTTTGGATTAAATTGACCATTACCATGTTATATCTTTGACTGATTATTAATACCCACAAACTTTGCCCAGATGGTATGAATTTAAAACTTAAGTTTGGGTTAAATTGACCATTGTCATGTTATATCTTTGATTGATTTATTAATTCCTACCAACGATTTGATAAAATTTCCCAATGAACGTATCAATGAGTTTGGGTCTTTGGCACCATACAGTCTATCTTTAAAAATAATTAATCAGCAGGCTTCTTAATTGCCAATTTGCCACCATACATTTTGAATATAAAGTTATTAAATTGATTTCCTATGTTGTGCAAATCAACATCTTGATACTTGGAAAGTCATTGCAATACCTTATGTGTTTGAATTTTAATTAAAATGTAAGTTTAAAATCAGAATTCATGGATGCTAAAATGTGTTGTGTTTAAATTATAATGCAAGTATAGTGTATTTACGGTGGTGTTTTAATGGTGATCAAAGTGGTGGTGAGATGCAGAGTTGCTTTAGAGAAGGAAGAAGTTAAAAAGAGGGGTAGAAAGACCAATTTGCCCTTGACTTAACAATAAAAATTAACTGGGTTTGTGTTAAAGGTTGTAACCTGCAACAAAAGATATACATAAAGGTTCGTTTGGGTGCATTTTAAACTGAAAGGTATAGGTTGTAGTTTTGGTAATACATAAAGGTTGATTTTCGTAATTTTGTCTAATAATAATAATAAAATTTTGACTAACTTCCAAATTCCCACCAAACACAACCTCTAGTATAATAATAACAATATCCATCTTCTTCTCCCTTCACCTTTTTCATACTCTGTTTTTTTTTTTTTCTTGAAAATCTTCTTCTCCTCAAGAAACCATCTCTATTCGTTTAATTATTGGAGTAAAGGAATAAAGAATAATAAAATTGTTTCAAAGTTTGTGCCACATCCGTGAACCAGCACGGTAACTGGAACCTGAATTTGGTTCACGGGACCACTACCAGCATAGGTGGCGGCGGTGTTACCGTGCTGGTAGTAGGGTACCCGTGACCAATTCTGGTAGCACCCCGTCCCCCCTAATTTAGGTTATGAATATTTATTTTTAAATTACGTTAAACTGACTTTTAAACAATCAAAATAATTAGTAAACAAGATATGAATCAATGATGTAATTTTTTCGAAATGATAAGAGTCGTTATTTTATTCCCGTCACCGGTAGATTAGTTAACCAACAAATGAACAACATAATTACAAAACATAACTACAATATGTCTGATTTAGATTATAACGAGATCACAGGTTTTTTGTTTATTTGGGTACGATATAGATATGTTTTGCTTTCTGTTTGATAACTTCTTGTTTCTTTTAATATGTGTCGTTTGAAGTTCAGCCGGCATATTGAGGGTATCAAAGATAAGGGTTTGTTTGGTATGGGATAGTGGAATACTGGAATGAATAAGGAATGGAATGGACGGGGTAACCGAATAGACAAAGGAATGAAGTGGACCATAACTATTCCATGGTCTTGTTAATTTGGTTACCATGTGAGAATAGAATGAACCATTACATTGTACTGTTTGGTAGGCGGAAAAAGACGAAGGAATAAAGTCGACGATGGGTGGTGGCGACGGTGTCGGCAGTGGTGGTGGCGGCGGCGGTGACGGTCTTTGGTGGCGACAGTGGTCGATGGGTGGCAATCGATAGCGGTGGTGGCCTGTAGGTGGAGGCGGTAATCGGTGGCGGTAGTTGGTATTGGTGGTGGTTGGTGGCGGTGGTGGTGACGGTTGTCGGTGGTTGGTGGCGGCAGTGTGGGTGTTGGTGGTCGGTAGTGGTGACGGTGGTCGGTGGTAGTGAGGGCGGTGGTCGGTGGAGGCAGCGATTGACGGTCATCGGTGGTGGTGATCAGTAATGGTGGTAGCGCTGGGTTGCGGTGGTGATGAAAGGGGACAAAGGGAATTGAATAAAAAAACATGAGGTGGATGAATGAACATTTTCAAAGAGAATGAAATGGAGGTAATGGATGATTTTACTACCTTGACCATTCAAATACTAGTTCGTTAATCCATTCCATTTTATTTGTATATCAAACACTACTTAAGTGAAAGAAAATTAAACGGTGTGATTAAAGTTAAATAAACTATTATGCCACTACTAAGAATTGGTCCAGCTAATGATTCCATCAAGCACGCTGATGGTATTGGTCTCTATTGTGAGGTACAAAGATAAAATGTTTCATGTGGGTATATAACTTTATAAGGAATGGTAGATAAGCCTCCAAAGAAACCATTCATCAACTATAACACATATGTCAAATGCAATTGCAGAACTAATAATCATCCCTGCCCCTCGGATGGGTCATATCATGTCAACCGTCGAGGTCGCAAAATTACTTGTGAATCGAGACCTCGCCATAACTGTCCTTGTCATGAGACCTCATGCCGCGAATTCTGGCTCAGCTATCAACGACTACATAGAATCACTAGCTGAAAACACGATGGATCGCATATCCTTCATTCAACTCCCTATATATGTACCCCCATCAAGTCCTGACCCCAAAGCGTCTTTCTTTGATGAATTCGGCAAATGTCATTGCAAATATGTTAGAAATGTTGTTGCTGACTTGACAAGTCAACCCAGTTCGCGTATGATCACTGGGTTTGTCATTGACATGTTTTGTACCGGAATGATAGATGTGGCTAATGAGTTTAATGTTCCAACCTACTTGTTCTTCACTTCTAATGCCGCTTTTCTTGGATTTGCAGTTTATGTCCAGACACTTTGTGATGATCTCAAAGAAGACGTTGTTGAGATAAGCAACTCGGATACTGAGATATCGGTTCCAAGTTATAACAAACCGCTACCAACTAAACTCTGTTGGAATCTTGTCCAAACTAGGGAAGGACTAGATTTTGTCCTGAGGACATTCAAGAAGCTTAGAGGGATTAAAGCGATCATGGTTAATACATTCATGGAATTGGAAACACACGCGATAGAGTCATTGGCATCTAATGTTAGCATCCCGCCGGTTTATCCGGTGGGACCCATACTCAACCTAGAAGGTGGTTCTGGTGCCAGGAAACCGTTTGATAATGATATCATTATGTGGTTGGATAGTCAACCGCCTTCCTCGGTTGTGTTTTTGTGTTTTGGGAGTATGGGAAGTTTTGATGAGGCCCAGCTAAAGGAGATAGCGTGTTGTCACACCCTCAAAATCCACTTGCGGAGTTTTACCGCGAGGCGCATGACAAACCAGGATCCAAGTCAATGATCACAATAAACAATACTAAATGAATTTCAAAAACATAGTTTAAAAATCCCAAACATCAGCGGAAGCTAAATGTCGTTACATAAACAAAACAAAACCAAATGTTTAATGTTCAAAACCATGCAACTCTAACTAGACGCCGTGCAGACGCGTGCGCCCTAGTTCCATTTTTGCTACCTTAGCGACCTGAGAAAACATGTAAGAGTTTACGTCAGCACAAAAATGCTGGTGAGTTTACAGGTTTGTAATCAAAGTTCCAAGTATAACCTGTCCATACTATAACAATTGTAAACCAAGTACGCTAGCTAGGCGCATGTACTATTACTACTACGATTGGAAAACCATTACTAACTCGCAAACCAGATGTTGTGCCCGAATAGTAAACCTGTTCCTGTTTGAGACAATATGCACCCGCCCGGCGCTCCATGCCGACGGGTGGGGTTGGTCACTCCCAATAGCGCTATTCACATTTCCCCGTTGTGCAAACCAGCACATTCATGGTTCCCCCCGGGACTTCCAAAGATCGTATAGTAAACCGTTTGAAAACCCATAGTATGACAGTTGTTACCAAATAGTTGTTTAACACATGTTTTCTCCCCCGAAAACGAAAACCAAGTAAAGTGGGGCCGTAAACTCACCTTAGGTTGCGTTAACTTCAGATAATAGAATAGTTCAACAAGCTATGCTAGTCCCGTAAAACAGCGACCTAACATATGACAGTTACAAGTACTTAGACTAATAACCCTTAGGTTAGTTAGTCCCTAGATGTCCAGACCATAACCAAGTTTGTTTGAAAACACGTTCACTGTTAACATGACCAAATGTACAAGACTCGACATCCCATTGGTGACCCGAGACTTCCCGTGTTACACTAGTACTCACAAACACACAATCATGCAGTCACACTTAACATACGTTACAGTCCAACAAGTTCTAGCACATAGTTCAATTAACGCGTTACTGACCCGAACACATGTTACTGAGTTATTAGACATGTTACGGGGTTCCTAGCATGTTCCTAGATGTCAAAACGAGTCTCGGAATGCTAAAATATACATACAGCAGCAGTACAGGCGATTAGGAAAAGTCAACTAGCAATTACGTTGGTCAACAGGCAATTATGGATGCTAATCGCCTACAGTGTAGGCGATTAGGGTCATGTGACATGCAAATTTTTGAGTTTGCATGCAATTAGGGTCATGTGACATGCATTTCAGAACTTATCAGGCGATTAGGGTCATGCAGCATGCAAAAACACAACATAGCAGGCGATTAGCCCCTAATTGCATGAAGATCAGGCGATTAGCCTATCATAGCAGGCGATTAGCCTGCTAATCGCCTGTACCTTAGGCGATTATGCTTGCTAATCGCCACCTGCACCCCAGATTTGGTTTTTCGCGCGTTTAACACTCCAAATCAACCCTAGAACGTGTGTAAACCTCCAATATCAAACAAACAAGTATCCTAAACATGTTTAGATCAAAATACATCATTTAACCTTGTTCTAGCAGTCCTGGATGCAATCATGTTTCTAAAACATAACACAAATATCACGTAATCATCACACTAACATGCGTAAACACAACCCTAATGAACAATCAATCAGATTACTATATCAAACCATCACCATAGATCAGTAACTACCCTAACATCATGTTAATAATCCTTCTTGATTCATAAAAATCCAATCTTTTAATTAAAACCTACACATACAACATGCATAGCATCTAGAATCAACACAACAACGATTATTAATGATTTTCAGAAGATACAATTTTTTGAAACCAGGTCTGGAACATTAGGGTTTTGAATAAAAACATTAACAAGGTTGCATGGATGAAAACCACACCTTAGGATTGTGAAAGATTGATGAAATATGCTTGAAATCGAGTTGTTTGATCCAAAATCGTGTTCCAGAGGTTATGTGGGTGTTGGGATGAGTTGTGGGGCGACTAGGGTTAGTGTTATGAAGTTTAGGAGGTCAAATATTGTATTTATAGTCGTTTTTAGTCGTAACCCACGTTGCAGGCGATTATGGTCCAGTTGCAGGCGATTAGGGCTGCTAATCGCCACCCCCTTAGGCGATTAGCCCCCTAATCGCCTAAAAGGAGGGGCTACTCGCCACCTGATGTGGCCTACTCGCCACCTGGGGTGAGCTAATCGCCACCCTATAGGTGATTAGCTCACCCTAATCGCCTATAGTGTCCCGTTCCAAGTATTTTGCGCGTTAAACCCCGTTTTAACATATGTTAACACATTTTCACATACCGACCAGTCACATAATGATTGTAAACACATAACACTTGTAAATAAACACATTCACACTCGTTCACCAATTCCCGGGACTCGAGACTTGCATGTTCCCTATGCTTTGACGATTCTCCGAATCGTCACTCCTTGTACACTTGGTTAAGGACTGACATCTAACGATCCTCTAGGCCAACATCTAATGATTCCCTAGACTCACATAACAGTTCCCGAACCATAACCCGACTCAACTAACCCAGTTAAGTACAGAATACGCGTGACTCGCTAAGGTAGACTTTAATCTAGACGACGTTGTTAACTTGAATTTGCCGGGTGTCACATCATCCCCACGTTAAAAGAATTTTCGTCCCGAAAATTATGCAAGTACCAAGAGTATGAACAAAAGAAACAGACAAAAGATAGAAACCAAGAGAGAGAATTACCCGAGTTGTCACATCATCCCCACGTTAAAAGGAATCTCGCCCCGAGATTCATTCCGTTGCAGTGGTAACGTGTCTCGATTCGAATGCCTCTTTGGGAAAGAGATGAGGATACTTAGACTTCATCTGATCCTCGCGTTCCCAAGTGTATTCCGGTCCCCGGTTCGAGTTCCATCGAACCTTAACAATGCGAATCTTACTGTGACGTAGACTGCGAATCTTGTAATCAAGGATCTCGACAGGTTCCTCCACTATCCGAAGACGATCATCAACCTTGATCTCTTCTAGTGGAACAATGAGAGACTCGTCAGTCAGACACTTCTTCAGGTTAGATACGTGGAAGACGTTATGTACGTTACCGAGCTCCGTCGGTAAATCAAGTCGATATGCCACCGGTCCGATCCGTTCCAGGATCGTAAATGGACCGACATACCGCGGGTTAAGTTTGCCACGCTTCCCAAAGCGTATGACGCCCTTCCACGGTGAAACCTTTAGAAGTACTTTGTCACCAACTTGAAACTCCAATGGCTTACGGCGATGATCAGCATAGCTCTTCTGTCGATCCCGTGCCGCTGCCAATCGATTGCAAATCTGTACGATCTTTTCAGAAGTCTCGTACACCAGTTCTGGCCCAGTGAGCTGACTCTCACCCACTTCGGCCCAACAGAGAGGAGACCTGCATTTCCGTCCGTACAATGCCTCGAACGGAGCTGCTTTGATGCTCGTATGATAACTGTTGTTGTAAGAGAATTCTACTAACGGTAAGTGAGCTTCCCAACCTTTGCCAAAATCGATCACACATGCCCGCAGCATGTCTTCAAGAGTTTGAATTGTACGCTCACTCTGACCGTCAGTTTGTGGATGGTAAGCTGTACTCATGTCCAACTGGGTACCCAAAGCCTTATGCAAAGACTTCCAGAAATGCGAAGTAAAATGAGAATCACGATCCGAGATAATAGAAACTGGTACCCCATGCTTAGAGACAACTTCTTTCAGATATAAACGAGCCAACCGATCCATGGTGTCGGTCTCCTTAATAGCAAGGAAATGGGCTGATTTCGTCAAACGGTCGACAATCACCCATATCTTATCATTCCCGCTCGGTGACTTAGGTAGTTGTGTGACAAAGTCCATTGTAATCCGTTCCCATTTCCACTCTGGAATTTCGGGTTGTTGCAATAGACCCGACGGTTTCTGGTATTCCACCTTGACCTTAGCACAGGTCAAGCACTTACTCACGTATGAGGCTATATCCGCCCTCATGTTTGGCCACCAGTACAGTATTTTTAGATCCTGGTACATCTTGTCTGAACCAGGATGAATGGAATACCGAGACTTGTGAGCTTCATCAAGAACCAGCTCCCGAAGTCCCCCGAATAAAGGAACCCAGACGCGTTCTGCGAAGTAGCGCAGGCCATCAGGCCTTTGCTCGAGGTGTTTGTCGGCACCGTGCATAGTTTCAGCCTTAAGGTTTTCCTCCTTCAAGGCTTCTAACTGAGCAGAACGGAGTTGATCAGGTAGAGAGGAATGGATTGTGAGTTGCAACGCCCGAACGCGACGAGGGTTTGTCGATTCCTTCCTGCTCAAGGCGTCTGCCACAACATTCGCCTTGCCAGGATGGTACTTAATGGCACAGTCATAGTCGTTCAGGAGTTCAACCCAACGGCGCTGTCGTATGTTCAGGTGCTGTTGGTCAAAAATGTGTTGGAGACTCTTGTGATCGGTGTAGATGGTGCATTTGGTACCGTACAAGTAATGCCTCCAAATTTTCAACGCAAACACCACCGCACCCAATTCCAAGTCATGGGTAGTGTAGTTCCTCTCGTGCACTTTGAGTTGACGAGAAGCGTACGCAATCACCTTCTCGCGTTGCATCAACACGCAACCGAGACCATGAATAGAAGCATCACAGTAAACAACGAAATCCTCAGTGCCTTCAGGCAAGGACAAGATAGGAGCAGAACAAAGCTTAGTCTTCAGTTTTTGGAATGCTGACTCCTGTGGTTCACCCCAGTCGAATTTTCTATCCTTCTGAGTAAGAGTGGTGAGGGGTTGAGCGACCTTCGAGAACCCCTTAATGAAACGACGATAATAACCCGCAAGGCCTAGGAATTGCCGCACCTCAGTTGGCGTCTTCGGTGCTTCCCAGTCCTTGATCGCTTCGATCTTAGCTGGATCGACATGGATTCCCAGTTCATTGACTACATGCCCTAGGAATTGGACTTCGCGTAACCAAAAATCGCACTTCGAGAACTTGGCGTACAGTTGTTCTCGTCGTAAGAGTTCCAAAACTAACCGTAGATGTTCCCCATGTTCGGTCTCGTTCTTGGAATAGATCAGAATGTCATCAATAAACACGATAACGAACTTGTCAAGATACGGTTTACAAACGCGGTTCATCAAATCCATGAAAACCGCCGGTGCGTTAGTGAGACCAAAAGGCATGACCAAGAACTCGAAATGGCCATAACGTGTACGAAAGGCAGTCTTAGCAACATCAGCTTCCCTTACGCGCAACTGGTGATAACCGGACCGTAGATCAATCTTGGAATAGTAGCTAGAACCCTGGAGTTGGTCAAATAGGTCATCGATACGAGGAAGGGGATAACGATTCTTGATGGTCACCTTGTTCAACTCTCTATAATCCACGCACAGTCGAAAACTGCCATCCTTCTTCTTAACAAACAAAATCGGGGCTCCCCAAGGGGAAGAACTAGGTCTGATGAAACCCTTATCCAAGAGTTCCTGTAACTGGTTAGACAATTCTTGCATCTCAGGAGGTGCAAGACGGTAGGGGGCCCGAGCAATAGGAGCAGCGCCAGGTACAAGATCAATACCGAACTCAACCTGACGATGGGGAGGAAGACCAGATAAATCATCAGGAAAGACATCAGAAAACTCGCGCACTACTGGAATATCGTCGATCTTCTTCTCGCTGGTAGTGGAAACAGATAAAAGTGCCAGAACAGCCGAATAACCCTTCCGAAGATACTTAAGGGCTTTCATGCTAGAGATGAGACTTAGCGGAGCACCGCTCTTGTCCCCGTACACAGAAAGAAATTCTCCATCAGGGAGAGGAATCCGGATGACCTTGTCGTAACAAACGATTTCAGCGAGATACAGAGACAACCAATCCATGCCTATAACCACGTCGAAACTACCCAAAGGTACCGGCATAAGGTCGATAGGAAAAGACAAACCCGACAACTCTATGTGACATTCCCGAAGAACGCAAGTAGCTTCTATCTTCTTACCGTCAGCCAATTCTATAATATATTTAGCCTCTAGAGGAACAGGTACTACATCTAGTAAACGACTAACTTCCACAGATATGAAACTCTTATCGGCACCAGAATCAAATAAAACACTAACAGAGCGATCGTTGAGAAGAAACGTACCAGTGACTGTGTCAGGGTCCTGTCTTGCCTCTGCAGTCCCAATAACGAAGGCATGTGCGTTCCTGTTTCCGCCCCCGTTGTTACCATTTCCATTCCCATTACCATTCCCGTTCCCTCCCTGTTTCAGCTTTGGACACTCTTTCTTGTAATGCCCCGCTTCCCCACAGTGAAAACATCCCTGTTTGCCCGCAGTCCCCTGAGTAGCAGAAGTCGGAGTAGTGGTTGGGGCCTGAGTCGATGGAAGAGTCGCCCTACAGTCTTTGGCAAAATGCCCCAACTTCTGACAGCGATGGCAACGATTATTATCACAACCCCCATGATGATGGCGTCCACACTTATTGCATTTTGGTAACTTCCCTACATAACCACCACTTGGCTTAGAACCCGATGAAGACGAACCCCCACTATCAAACCTTTTCCCCTGTTGAGCTGGTGCTGGTGTAGAACTCTTCACATCATTATCCCACTTTCGCTTGTTGCTCTCTGGAGCCTTAGCAGTTGAACCTTTGGCAGGCAAGATACCCTCACTCACCTTCAAGTTAGTCATCCTATGAGCAGATCGGACCACCTCCGCGTAGGTAGGAAGATTCCCTGCAGCCACCAACCCTGCGATTTCTGGCACAAGACCCGAGATATAATGCTCAATCCTCCTATATTCCGGCACATGTAGATCAGGACAAAGTACAGCCAACTCATTCCGCCTCACAGTATACTTCTCAATTTCCGACCCAGACATTTTGAGGTTCCACACCTCGTGTTCCAGTTTTTGAATCTCCTCCCTGGGACAGTACTCCCTCTTCAGCAGTTGCACAAAGTTCTCCCAAGGCATAGCATAAGCCTCCCCTATACCCATAGTCTGGGTGATATCGTTCCACCAGGTCAACGCAACATCCTGGAGCAACCCAGCAGAATACTTGACTCGATCCTCAGGGAGACAGTTACACATCAGGAAAACAGACTCCACTTTCTCCAACCACCTGAGCAAACCTACTGCACCCTCAGTACCCGAGAGCTCATGGGGCTTGCAGTCCCGAAACATTTTGTAGGTGCACATGGGTGGTGGTGGTGGATTAACATGACCACCTGTAAAGAAACACGTAAGAAAACCACAGGAAATGTAAACAAAGTTCACCGATGAGATGGAAGTGGTTAGGTCAACTTACCGCCATTTTGCCCTAGCTGGAAGGCAGCCTGCAGCAAGTTGTTCAAGTCATCCTGCGTGAGGTTCACACCCCCACGACCACCATTACCACGCCCACCATTGCGACCACCTCCACGTCCTCCTCGTGCTCCAGACATGATTCTGGCAAAAAGGACGAGAAAATTTAGTTCCACAGCCAATGATAACCACTAGCGTTTACAAGATCAAAGCTAGATCCAACCCAGGACTATCCATTCGAACCCAGAGCTCACTAGGGCTTTCATGCATTTCGGTTTATGATTTTGTGTGCACCCAAAATGATAAACCGCTCTACATGGTCCTCCAAGTGTTCTCCTAGTTCAAAGTTCAAATCACCGGACATAGACTCTTAGCTATACACCGTAATACTACGGTAGTTCATGACAAGGGTTTCTATTGGGGTAGGAAGGGAGATGTCCGAGTCTTGGACCAATCTCAAGAGTATACAGTTAACCCCAATGTACCACACTGTCTAGTAAGCAAGTAACCCAGTAAAAGAGAATGGAAGATGTAACACAGAAGGGTAAGATGATTTAGAGACACCCCGACAAGTCTATAAGTAACCCAGTATAAAGTTTAGTACCATGTGATCATCTAGTGTGTGCGACTCAGTTATAGACTAGACTCTACATGCAGTCCTAGTTCACTATAACCATTGGCTCTGATACCAATCTGTCACACCCTCAAAATCCACTTGCGGAGTTTTACCGCGAGGCGCATGACAAACCAGGATCCAAGTCAATGATCACAATAAACAATACTAAATGAATTTCAAAAACATAGTTTAAAAATCCCAAACATCAGCGGAAGCTAAATGTCGTTACATAAACAAAACAAAACCAAATGTTTAATGTTCAAAACCATGCAACTCTAACTAGACGCCGTGCAGACGCGTGCGCCCTAGTTCCATTTTTGCTACCTTAGCGACCTGAGAAAACATGTAAGAGTTTACGTCAGCACAAAAATGCTGGTGAGTTTACAGGTTTGTAATCAAAGTTCCAAGTATAACCTGTCCATACTATAACAATTGTAAACCAAGTACGCTAGCTAGGCGCATGTACTATTACTACTACGATTGGAAAACCATTACTAACTCGCAAACCAGATGTTGTGCCCGAATAGTAAACCTGTTCCTGTTTGAGACAATATGCACCCGCCCGGCGCTCCATGCCGACGGGTGGGGTTGGTCACTCCCAATAGCGCTATTCACATTTCCCCGTTGTGCAAACCAGCACATTCATGGTTCCCCCCGGGACTTCCAAAGATCGTATAGTAAACCGTTTGAAAACCCATAGTATGACAGTTGTTACCAAATAGTTGTTTAACACATGTTTTCTCCCCCGAAAACGAAAACCAAGTAAAGTGGGGCCGTAAACTCACCTTAGGTTGCGTTAACTTCAGATAATAGAATAGTTCAACAAGCTATGCTAGTCCCGTAAAACAGCGACCTAACATATGACAGTTACAAGTACTTAGACTAATAACCCTTAGGTTAGTTAGTCCCTAGATGTCCAGACCATAACCAAGTTTGTTTGAAAACACGTTCACTGTTAACATGACCAAATGTACAAGACTCGACATCCCATTGGTGACCCGAGACTTCCCGTGTTACACTAGTACTCACAAACACACAATCATGCAGTCACACTTAACATACGTTACAGTCCAACAAGTTCTAGCACATAGTTCAATTAACGCGTTACTGACCCGAACACATGTTACTGAGTTATTAGACATGTTACGGGGTTCCTAGCATGTTCCTAGATGTCAAAACGAGTCTCGGAATGCTAAAATATACATACAGCAGCAGTACAGGCGATTAGGAAAAGTCAACTAGCAATTACGTTGGTCAACAGGCAATTATGGATGCTAATCGCCTACAGTGTAGGCGATTAGGGTCATGTGACATGCAAATTTTTGAGTTTGCATGCAATTAGGGTCATGTGACATGCATTTCAGAACTTATCAGGCGATTAGGGTCATGCAGCATGCAAAAACACAACATAGCAGGCGATTAGCCCCTAATTGCATGAAGATCAGGCGATTAGCCTATCATAGCAGGCGATTAGCCTGCTAATCGCCTGTACCTTAGGCGATTATGCTTGCTAATCGCCACCTGCACCCCAGATTTGGTTTTTCGCGCGTTTAACACTCCAAATCAACCCTAGAACGTGTGTAAACCTCCAATATCAAACAAACAAGTATCCTAAACATGTTTAGATCAAAATACATCATTTAACCTTGTTCTAGCAGTCCTGGATGCAATCATGTTTCTAAAACATAACACAAATATCACGTAATCATCACATTAACATGCGTAAACACAACCCTAATGAACAATCAATCAGATTACTATATCAAACCATCACCATAGATCAGTAACTACCCTAACATCATGTTAATAATCCTTCTTGATTCATAAAAATCCAATCTTTTAATTAAAACCTACACATACAACATGCATAGCATCTAGAATCAACACAACAACGATTATTAATGATTTTCAGAAGATACAATTGTTTGAAACCAGGTCTGGAACATTAGGGTTTTGAATAAAAACATTAACAAGGTTGCATGGATGAAAACCACACCTTAGGATTGTGAAAGATTGATGAAATATGCTTGAAATCGAGTTGTTTGATCCAAAATCGTGTTCCAGAGGTTATGTGGGTGTTGGGATGAGTTGTGGGGCGACTAGGGTTAGTGTTATGAAGTTTAGGAGGTCAAATATTGTATTTATAGTCGTTTTTAGTCGTAACCCACGTTGCAGGCGATTATGGTCCAGTTGCAGGCGATTAGGGCTGCTAATCGCCACCCCCTTAGGCGATTAGCCCCCTAATCGCCTAAAAGGAGGGGCTACTCGCCACCTGATGTGGCCTACTCGCCACCTGGGGTGAGCTAATCGCCACCCTATAGGTGATTAGCTCACCCTAATCGCCTATAGTGTCCCGTTCCAAGTATTTTGCGCGTTAAACCCCGTTTTAACATATGTTAACACATTTTCACATACCGACCAGTCACATAATGATTGTAAACACATAACACTTGTAAATAAACACATTCACACTCGTTCACCAATTCCCGGGACTCGAGACTTGCATGTTCCCTATGCTTTGACGATTCTCCGAATCGTCACTCCTTGTACACTTGGTTAAGGACTGACATCTAACGATCCTCTAGGCCAACATCTAATGATTCCCTAGACTCACATAACAGTTCCCGAACCATAACCCGACTCAACTAACCCAGTTAAGTACAGAATACGCGTGACTCGCTAAGGTAGACTTTAATCTAGACGACGTTGTTAGCTTGAATTTGCCGGGTGTCACATCATCCCCACGTTAAAAGAATTTTCGTCCCGAAAATTATGCAAGTACCAAGAGTATGAACAAAAGAAACAGACAAAAGATAGAAACCAAGAGAGAGAATTACCCGAGTTGTCACACGTGTGGATTAGAGCAGAGTGGTTACCGTTTCGTGTGGTCCCTACGTCGACCTCCATCAGATCAAACATCAGGAGTGATGACGGATTATGAGGATCCGAGTGAGGTATTGCCGGAAGGGTTTATGGAGCGAACACGTGGGATAGGGAAGGTGATCGGGTGGGCCCCACAAGTGGCGTTGTTGGCTCATGATGCAGTTGGAGGGTTCATGTCCCATTGTGGGTGGAACTCGTTGTTAGAAAGTTTGTGGTTTGGTGTACCATCAGCAGCATGGCCAATGTACGCGGAGCAACAGATGAATGCATTTGAAATGGTGGTGGAGCTGGGATTGGCGGTGGAGGTAAAGTTAGATTATAGAAAGAATGCGTCAAATCCTAAAGCTAATACAGTCATTGTGACTGCTGAGGAGGTAGAAAGTGGGATAATACGTGTGATGGAGGATAACGCGGTCAGAACAAAAGTGAAAGAGATGAGTGCAAATAGCAGATTCACAGTGGTGGAGGGTGGTTCGTCTTATGCATCTGTTGGTCGTCTTATTCAACAAATTCTAAGAGACATCTCTTGATCCGGAGTTCTATTTGTTGTGTGTATTTTTGTTGCATTTGTTTATCGATCTCTCGTTTTCAATTGTAAGGTGAACCACAAATGAGTTGCTGTGCATGAAATGAAAACATGCATTTTAATGAGTGAATATCACCATGAATCCACATAGTAATTTAAGCAAACTGTTGGTGTTAATGATTATATATTGCAAATATTACACTACCATTGCTCAAATCATTGCAGCCCTTACATTTTAATTTGGTTTTCTTTTGATTTTATTTTCTTAATCAATTTATTTTTATAATAAAAACTAAATAAACAGATCTCCTCTTTGTAAATTGATTTAAAAATTAAAAAAAAATAAAAAGAAGAAATTTAACCCTTACGAATGCCAGTGGGTTCGCCAAAACCTTGGCATTCATGTTAGCAGGAAAAGTAATACACATGTCAAGTCTTTTAAGGTGTCCTTGTGACCGTACGTGAAGCATGGTTAGGGCCATGGTGATCCCTGCACCCAGAATGTTCGCTCATTATTTTAGACCGAAAAATTTCAAATATTTGTATGTATTGAGTTTGTTTGCATGATAATTTGAGTCCGGACTTCCTTATTTGTTAAAAAAAATTAGTATAAATCTCAATAACTAAAAACCTTTTACCTAATAGTTTAATACACCTAATTAACTAACACTATGTTCCAGAGTTTAATAATAGAAGGAAAGGAAAGGAAGCGGAAAGAAAGGGGAACAATTTTGTGTTCCAGAGTTTCATTAAAAGAAAAAAATGGAGAGAAGAGGAGGGAAAATTCTCCCAAATAACATTCCTTCCAAAATGGAAGGAAGCGGAAGGAAGGGAAAGTAAAAAAAATTTAAAGAATATCATTTACCAATTTACCCTCTCATTTAACATATAATTAAATCTTACAAGGGTATAATTGTAAAATATACGTTTCTTTTCACTCCGTTTCAATTCGGGAACACATAAAATCTTTAGTTTCTTTTCTTTTCCTTTCGACTTGGGAACACGAAATAAAATTATATATTTTCCTTTCTTTTCTCTCCTAATATCTCTTTCTCTTATTTTCTTTTATTTAGTAAACTCGGGAACACAGTGTAAAAGCCCAATATAAATAAAAAAGGAAAAGCCCAATGTTCCAATAACTCAAGCCCATGCTTACAAATAAAAAAAAATAACAAAACAAAACTCGCTATTTCTCTCGCATCTTATTTATGTTTGTTTAATATGATCACTGAAACAGGGGAGTTTTATGTTTTTATAATGATACTACTACTACCACGACCACGACCACTACCACAACTAAGACGACGACCACCACCACTACGAATATGACTACTACTACGACCACTACCATAGTAATGACCACCACTACTACTTTGAGGTTTTTTACTAACTTATTGAAATTTCATTTTAGTATTTGACATCAGTTTCATTTTGTATATAACATTTATGTAATTTTATTTTCCAAATCAATTACAACATGATCTGGTTTTTAATAAGAGCTTGTTCGATAACCAATTCGGTTTTAACCTAAGCATGATTAAGATGCCTTATCCGGCTACTTTTGGACTCTATTGTAATGTACAAAATGGACCTTGTGGGCATAACTTTCCTTGTGACTTTGGCCGGCAATGCAATGACATCAGCTAATTGATATTATCTACAAACAACTGTAGATAAACATAACATATGTAAACTCTAAAGAAACCATTCATGAACCAAATCAAAAAATATGGTTGATACATATGCAAAGCTAATATTCATCCCAGCCCCTGGGGTTGGTCATATCATGTCAACAGTCGAGATCGCAAAGTTACTTGTGACTCGCGATCAACGTCTCTCGATAACTGTCCTTGTCATCAAACCTCCTAGCGTAGATTCGGGCACGGCGATCAACTTGTACATAGAATCATTAGCTAAAAACACAATAGATCACATATCTTTTATTCAACTCCCTCAAGATGAGATCTCATTAATTCATGACCCAAAAGATCTAATGTCTTTCTTCAATGTTTTTATCCCTAGCCATTGCAAATATGTTAGAAATGTTGTGGCTGACATGACAAGTCAACCGGATTCGGGTCGTGTAGCTGGGTTTGTCATTGACATGTTTTGCACATGCATGATAGATGTGGCTAATGAGTTCAATGTTCCAACCTATGTGTTCTTCACTTCTAATGCTGCTTTTCTTGGATTTAATTTTTATATTCAGACACTCAGTGATGATATGAAGAAAGACATTATTGAGATCAAAAACTCGGATACCGAGATATCGGTTCCAAGCTTTGTGAAACCGCTGCCAACCAAGCTCTTTTGGGATCTTGTCCACACTAGAGAAGGGCTAGATTTTGTTCTACGGTCCTTCCGGAAACTTCGAGAGGTCAAAGGTATCATGGTTAATACATTCTTGGAACTAGAAACACATGCGATTGAGTCGTTGTTCGATGACATCAGCATCCCGCAAGTGTATCCGGTGGGACCCATACTCAACCTAGAAGGTGGTTCTAGTGTCAAGAAACCGTTTGATGATTACATCATTAGGTGGTTGGATTGTCAACTGCCTTCCTCGGTTGTTTTTTTGTGTTTTGGGAGTTTAGGAAGTTTTGACGAGGCCCAAGTAAAGGAGATAGCACGTGGACTGGAGCAGAGTGGCCACCGTTTCTTGTGGTCTCTACGTCGCCCTCCATCAAATGATCAAAAGTCAATATTCCCGAGTGATTACGAGGATCCGAGAGTCGTACTACCAGAAGGCTTTCTGGAACGAACTGCTGGAACAGGGAAAGTTATAGGGTGGGCCCCACAGACGGCGGTGTTGGCTCATCAAGCAGTTGGAGGGTTCGTGTCCCACTGCGGGTGGAACTCATTGTTGGAGAGTTTATGGTTTGGTGTACCATCGGCCGCATGGCCGATGTACGCCGAGCAACAGATGAATGCGTTTGAAATGGTGGTGGATTTGGGATTAGCAGTAGAGATAAAGTTGGATTATAGGAAGGATGTGTTTACTTCCAAGGATTATAACACGGTGGGTGTTGTGACAGCCGAGGAGATAGGAAGTGGGATAAGACGAGTGATGGAGGATAACGATGTTCGAAAGAAAGTGAAAGAGATGAGTGCGAAGAGTAGATCGGGAGTTGTGGATGGCGGTTCATCATATGCATCTGTTGGCCTTCTTATTCAAGATTTCTTGAATCGTTGAACTCGTAGTTAAAACCTTCTTAAGTTGTGGAATTCTAGTTAAATATGTGAAAAATCCAAGTCTCTGTGCATTCATATATCATAGTACTACATGAATGATGTTGAAGTCGTCATTGTCAAGCACTCGCTTAATGATCCTCGAATGCCTTTCTCTTGGGAATATTGAACGTAGGGGTGAGCTAGGGACGGTATCGGTATCAACTGATACCGATCCCGAAAACTCCAAAACCCAATACTGATACCGAAAACATACGGTATCGGTATCGGTATCGGTATGGTATCGGTATTTTACCTTAAAATACCGATACCATACCGACCCGTACCAATACCGAAAATACCAAAAACCTAAAACCTCTAAATGTGACCGATACCGAACACCCCCGGTTCGGTACGGGATCGGTATCGGTTCAGTATTTGGTGCAATATGCAAATGTATACAACAATCATAATGTCATCGTATCGATTGTGCATCCTCATATACCATGTTTTTAAGATCTTGGCGTCTAGGCTGGGATCCCACTAATACAGCCCCTGCGCATCTATGCACACAGCCAGTTTTGATGTTAATGACATAAAATTAATATGCACAACACTAACACTGTTAAATATGTGCTTACACAAAAGTGTTGCTACTTATCTTGACGCTTTAGCTCATGTATGTCCTTCCAAGTTCCAGTAAGCTCAAGGTTCGTCGTCTCTAAAATAAATTCAAATGTTAAACATATGTTAATATAACCAAAATACCACATAAATATGGGTCAAACATAGGTTACTCAACAAATTCATCCCAAATTCACAAACCTTCATCGGGGAGCTGAGGTGGAGGTGAACACCAAAGGGGAACACCCTCCCCACCCCTTTTGTTTTCGGTAAAGAGGGGGATATTTCCCCTCCCTCCCCGAGCTCCTTTTTTCGTCCTTTTCCTCTTAAAAAAATAATAAAAAATGAAAGGGGAAAGAAGGGGGAACCATTTCCCTCGTTTGGGAAAGGGAAAGGGAAAATGATGTGGCGATAATGTGAACTTGGGGGTAGAAGGGGGAGGGAACACCCACACCCTATAGCCTAAAGTACCAATCTAACCAAATCAAAACATGTCAATACAATTGATCGGTTAACAAGTAATATCAACAATCAGGTACCAAATCGAACCAAATGAAGTCGGTTAGCTCAAATTAGTGAGAAATTGATCACCTAATAGGTGGTAAACAAGAAACAAACTGGTTAACTATCATAGAAAAGAAACAAAAAGAATTAATTACCTACAACAAAAGGCAGTAGAAGACATGATTTCTAATTTTTCATCAAAGGGCATTTTGCCTGTCAGTATCGGGTGTTTAAAATAGTGCATCTTTCATGAGGTCGAGGGTTCAAATCCCAAGGATGATACAACCAAATGATGTGGCGCATTACTAAAAATCAAGAACCAAACACTACTAGAAAACATTTTTTTCATACAGAAGTTTCTGCCAAATTTCTCATGGCTTTATAAAAACCTAAAATTTCCCACAATTTTTTATTTTAACTCCCAAGCTGTGGATTTTGTTTCCATGCTATGTGACGTCTACTAATTGGATGAAATTTTCTCCTTTCAAGATTTGATCAAATAGCCAATTATTAGTCTAGTGGGTATGGAGACGGCGGGATCCCTCCACATAGGGAATCATGTCAGTGGGGACCAAATATTAAGAAGGAAGACACCCCAAGAGGGCGGTGTGCTCCGTCAAATAGGCTTAGACACCACATCCAATGGATGACAATTTGGCTCTTTCCTTGCCTTAAGTAATACCTTTTGTTTAAGTGCCATTTTATTTTATTTTTTATTTTTATTTTTTTAGCCTTCCTATTGGTCCATGTATTTAAAATACAATTAAACAGGTTTGTCCTCCATGTTCTCTCCGAGTCGTTTGAGACGAAGGACTACCCAAGGGGGCGGAGTGCTCCGTCCAAAAAAACCCAAAACCCAGGGATGAGCGCCACACCCCATAGCCTTATTTGAATAATTTTTCATTCAAATTAGGAAAAAAAATTGTGTGATTTTCCCCGGTTGGTCTGTCTATTTTAAATACTAAACCCTAACTATAAAAACAAATCAATTAAAGTTTTTTTTAAACGGCCAACAAATCAATCCCGAGCACTCTCGAAGTATCCACTGAACAAAGGAGTACTCCGAGAGTAACCCGGGTCTACCAGTAATTTCACACCAGTTCTCGGGAAAAACCCGCCGCCCGAAGGCCCACTGCGGTAAAACCCGGCCCACTAGTAACATTATGGTGCCGGTAACACTCAAACTCCTCAACTTCTATAAGGAAAATAAGGAGGATGCCACTCCATCACAAGAGGATTGGCATATCAATTAAAGTTTTAACTTAGAATTTATTATGACATGTTAGACTGGTTGGTGTGGGGGGGCGGCATAGGGGAGGCATTGTGTTGCCGGGCCTCGCTACACCACCCCCCTGAGGCGGCATAGGAGGCATTGTGTTGCCGTTCATGCCGGGCCAACAATTGAGAAAGGACCGTTGGGGATGTGACCGTTTGAGGGGTATTCGACCGTTTAAAAAAAAACTTTTTTAAATCCTATATAAACCTAACATATATTCCATATTTCCCCACAATCAACCACTCCTTTTATAAAAATACTTCTCTCTCATTCATATTTTTTATATTTTGCAATGGATCCCTACCAAAACAACCCAAACCCGAATCAAACACCACAACATAATCAAAACAACCCGACTCCAAAGCCGTTCACGACACCGGGTTACACGATGCCAATTGATCCAACTTGGGCTACATTTTCGGGTTTCCAACAAAGTCCCAACCCTTTCTCCCAATATTCCCAAATGCACCAAAGCCCCACTACTTTTAACCAATTTAGTCATATGCAAATGTACCATAACCCTCAATCTTTTACCCAACTTTTGCAAACTCCGCCATTCCACCCATCTCTCCAAACACAAACGTCACACCACAACGACAACCCATTTTTTAACCCGAAGATGAAGAAGAAGATGAGGTGGAGGAGGTTGTGCCCGAAACACAAGTCGAACGTTCGAAGGGGAAGGGGAAAAAAAGCAAGGTCAAGATAAAGAAGAAGGGTCGTCCAAAAAACTCCCATGGACGAAAATAGAAGAAGAAGCTTTAGCGAAGGCGTATTTGGCTACTTCGAAAGATCCCATAATTGGTAAAAAAAAATTACGATACTTGTTACATTTAATTTTTTTATCACTATACAATACTTGTTACATTTAATTTTTTTATTACTATACAATATTTGTTACGTTTAATTTTTTTATTACTATACAGTACTTGTTACATTTAATTTTTTTCTCTAATATACGTTTTATTTAAAAATATAGGTACTAATCCAACGGGAGATAGTTTATACCTTGAAGTAGGAAAGAAATTTCACGACATGATGGAGCAAGGAGTTTTATCGCAAACAAGAGGCCATAAGTTCTAAGTAGAGGAAAATGAATACTACAATCGGGAAGTTCATCAAGTTTTATAACCCGTTGTATATGAATCCTCCAAGTGGGTTTAATGAGAAAATGATTTTCAAGGAGGCGATGCGTAAATATGAAGACAAGCATCGCCATGTTTTTCCCCATGTTCGTGCATGGACGGTTTTGAAGACAAGTGCCAAATGGGCACCGGTTCCAAACGAGGTTGCAAGCGCCAAGCGAACCAAAACTTCGGAGTCGGGCGATTATAGCATGGGAGGCGGGTCGACCGGTCGTTGTCAAATAAATGTAAACGACGACCCAGACCCAGAGTTGGAGGATAATACCGTTCAAGTTCAAGAGGAGGAACGACCCACAGGGAGGGACAAAGCTAAAAAGCAAGCAGCTGCAAAAAAACAAGCCGCGTCAGGGAGTGGGAGCGGGTCAATGCTTGAAGGTTTGGTCGCTGAATTGGCATCTTTCAAAAATACCTTTAGCGAAACTCAAGCAGAGAAGATAAAATTGAAGGAACGCGAAGTCGAAGAAAAGCTTCGCTTAAAGCAAAAGAGGGTGGAGGAAAGCGTTCGCCAAAAGAATGAAGATAGGCAAATAGAAGAATGGCGAATAATGACAGCAAACATCAACGACTACCCCGAAGCAGACCGTCCCGTGTTGCTCAAGATGAAGGAGAGCATCACAAAAAAATATAATTCGTAGTTTTTTTTATTTTAAGTGTTCGCTTTGTTTTTTATTTTTATTTAAGTGTTTGTTTTTTTTTAATTTGTAGTGTACCTTTGTTTTTATTTAAGTGTTGGATGTTTTAAAAATTTTAGGAGTACTTTTTTTTTATTTAAGTGTTTGTTTTTTATTTAAATACATATTTACTTTTTATATTATTAATAATATTATTTAATAAAAAAAATAGCATTAAATGATGATGGGCCTCTCCACACCCCTAGGACCATCATCTCATGGATGCTCCTACCCCACGCTGACGTGGCAGCTGAGGTGGAGGAGCATCATAGTCTTAGCCCTTAAACTTCTATTTTGAATGACGTTTAACCTTTTCATGTAATCATGATTTGTGAGCTCATTGTCTATCTTTTTTTTAATTTGAATGACATTTAACTGGGTTACATTAAATGATGGAGCATGTGATGTAATATGGAGATGTGGTCCAGTAATAAAGAATGGGCCCAGTACGTTAATTTATCTTTGTTGCATATTGTGATGTACAAAATGGTCTTTGTGGGCATAACTTCGCCAGCAAAGCAATGAATTCAGCTACTTGCTATTGTTTACAACTTCAGCAAAGCATAAACATAGATAAGAACCCAAACAAACCATCCATCAACCAAAACAAATATGGCTAGTAAAGTTGCAAGGCTAATATTCATCCCTGCCCCTGGGATGGGACATATCATGTCAACCGTCGAGATCGCAAAACTACTTGTGAATCGCGACCAACGTGTTGTGATAACCGTCCTTGTCATCAAGCCTCCAAGCTCGAGATCGGGCTCAGCTATTGAGTCTTACATAGAGTCATTAGCTAAAAGCAACATGGACCACATATCCTTCATTCAACTCCCTCAAGATGAAACCCCATCAGTTGACCCCAAAGCTCCCATGTCTGTGTTCAGTGATTTCATCCCTAGTCACTGCAAATATGTTAGAAAAGTTGTGGCTGATATGATAAGTGAACCGGGTTCGGGCCGGGTAGCCGGGTTTGTCATTGACATGTTTTGCACATGTATGATAGATGTGGCTAATGAGTTCAATGTCCCAACCTACATGTTCTTTACTTCTAATGCTACTTTTCTTGGATTTAAATTTTATATCCAAACACTCTGTGATGATCTAAACCAAGACATTATCGAGCTGAGCAGCTCGAATACCAAGATATCGGTTCCAAGTTTTGTGAAACCGCTGCCAACGAAAGCCTTTTGGAGTCTTGTCCAGACTCCAGAAGGACTGGATTTTGTTTTAAGGTCTGTCCGGAAACTTAGAGAGGTTAAAGCAATCATGGTTAATACATTCTTGGAATTGGAAACACATGCAATGGAGTCGTTGTCTGCTGACAACAACATCCCACCGGTGTATCCGGTGGGACCCATACTCAACTTAGAAGGTGGTTCTGGTGGGAAAAAACCGTTTGAGCATGACATTATTAGGTGGTTGGATAGTCAACCGCCTTCCTCGGTTGTGTTTTTGTGTTTTGGGAGTATGGGAAGTTTTGATGAGGCCCAAGTGAAGGAGATAGCACGTGGATTGGAGCAGAGTGGACATCGGTTCTTGTGGTCCCTACGTCGACCTCCGTCGGATCAGGAATCAAGGGTCCCTGGCGAGTATGAGGATCCGAGTGTGGTGCTGCCAGAAGGGTTTATGGAGCGAACACGTGGAATAGGGAAAGTGATTGGGTGGGCCCCGCAGGTGGCTGTGCTGGCCCATCATGCAGTGGGAGGGTTTGTCTCCCACTGTGGGTGGAACTCATTGTTGGAGAGTTTATGGTTCGGTGTACCGTCAGCAACATGGCCAATGTACGCTGAGCAACAGATGAATGCATTTCAAATGGTGGTGGAGTTGGGACTGGCGGTGAAGATAAAGTTGGATTACAGGAAGGACGCATTTACTCCTAAGGCTAATAATACTGTCGGTGTCGTGACCGCTGCGGAGATAGAAAGAGGGATAAGACAAGTGATGGAGAATAACGAGGTTAGAGCAAAAGTAAAAGAGATGAGTGCGAAGAGTAGATCTGCGGTGGTGGAGGGTGGTTCATCGTATGCGTCTATTGGTTGTCTTATTGAAGATTTTGTAAGAAACGTATCTTGAATTGGATTTTTGTTTACCTAAAGTTGAAATCTCATTGTCAAGTGTTTCTGCAAGAAGGTGAACCACAAACGTAGACTGTGTTGATAGGTGGTCCATGTGTTGTCCTTCTAAAATTGTGTCGAATAACATTATTGTAGACGTGATTAATATCCATCTATTTTGTTCATTGGTACATTGTTTGTCTTACTTTATACATAAGTCTATTAGACTATCTCCAACCCATGGCCGCCCGTCCGACCCCGGCTCAATGCCACCTCATCTTGCCCGTCCATCCTCCCTATCCCCAACAACGGGCGCCCCAGCTCGTGGCCCACCTCCCCTCTCACAATTCCCGGTCTCTCTCCTCCAAGGGTGTGCCCTTGACTACAGTCGGCTCCCCTCCCTCTCTCTTCCACCTCACCGTCTACGCTGGTCCACGTCGGAGAAGACTGCTACTACAGGTGGCCAGAGTACAGGCACGATGAAGATAGTCTTATCTTCTTCACCATTTCACTACCTACCATTTAAAAACAATCTTGAAAACTATTGATTCTCTTGGTTATATATATCAAAGAGTCTTCATGTCGTTGAAGCAAGAAGCCAAGAATCTGTCACATATGGGCTCGGGATTGATAAATATGTATATGGAGTATAACACTACAACTAAGGAATGTACGCTCTCTTGTAAAACAGAACACCAATAGCCACATCAGAGTGAGATGTTTTTTTCTTTCCTGCCACTAAGTTATGACGTGAGAATAACGTGAGAATAAGTATTCGTTTGCTAGATAGTGTCAACATAGAGTGATACATGTACCATTTTTTTCCTTCACTAGAGATGGGTATTTAATTATTTATACTAATTACTTCTCACCGGTGACGTGACTTTTCTAGCAATTAAGTATAATATTTTGAGCCACTCCAACGTCGCATCCACAATGCACATCATAACAAACCACTTAAAAACCGCCACGTCATCGTGCCACATCATTTCAAACCATTCCAAACCACAACCCACTTTTTTCCTGCAACCATAAATCATTCCAAACATCCACCTCATTAGTCATCACATACTTTTCCTTTTTTATTCATACCCTACACACAAAATACCTTTTTTGTTTTATTTTATTATATGGGCCCCACCAACCCCCAATGGACGATCCGTTTGAGCGGACCTTCCCCAACAAACCCAACAAACAATGGCTGATCTTGAACGTAAAACCTAGTAGGGCCGGACTCAATCCAGTAGGGCCAGGCTCAAAACATATAAAAAAAATCGATACGAAGCGAAAAAGGCTGGTTGGGCCGGGGCAACCAGGCCTGTATGAAGATCCGTCATTGCCAACAAACCCAGCCCCTACAATGGGAAAACATATTGGTCCGTTGGATTTGAACAAACCGTCCGAAGCATCACATTGTAGTCTTGTAGATGCTCTTATGGGCTTCTATGGTGTCCGTCACTTAATGCGAATTGGGTCAGGCCACAAGAGAATGGGTTGGAGCGTAAATTTAAGTTACATTTTTTAAACTATAAATGAACTTTCTAATTTCTATTCATTCACCGTATATTCTCAACCAAAATTGTAGCAATATCTTTCTTTTCAAGGTTTCATGCAAAGGTCATTGACACTCATTTGTTTAGTTACACTGAGCCAGGTATTCATTTATTCTTCGGTGACTTAGTTGGTATTGTTTCCATTAAGACCATGCGTAATGGGTATTATAGGAGCATGAATAAGCATGATAATGCCCCCAACACTGTCCCTTTAGGCATTATATGGGCATGGAGAGGGAGTGACATTTCTAGTATAATGCGCAAATAGGATAAAAAATATGGAAAGTAATAACTAAAAAAGGCATTAAGTGACTTTAACCATTACACGTTTTTTTGAGGGGCCTAACTATAATGATGTGGCGGAAAATACCCCTTAAGAGGCATCAACCATTACTTTTGGTTACTTATGGTCTCAGTGGTAAATGGTATGTATTTAATATAATTATCTAAAAATCATAATTATAATTAATTGTACCAATTGTACCCGATCATACAAATATCTGATTATTTATTTAATGACTACAATAGTTTCTAACAATAACAATTTGTAATGTACAAAGGGCATTGATTAGTATGGCTCGCTTTGAGGTCAAAGGTTGGGTTTAATTAACAAAGTCATTAGAGTTAAGGTGTTGCTTCTAATGTTTTAAAAACCGGTTTATATCGGCCGGTTGTACCGTTTATCGATGTCTTGGCCCGAATGAATCAGTCCGGTATTTTAGAAAAATGGTAAACGATTTGAATCGCCGGTAAATCCCGGTATACCGGTTTATACCGCTATATCGATACCGGCACAAGCTTAAACTTTGGATTTTATCGGCTCATAGTGATGATATAAATAGCATGTGTGGTGAGAAAGAGCATTAAACGGTTTCTTAGACATAAAGTTATTTGTTATATATGTTACTTATCTTATGTAATTTTAGTATATTTTGATTATTGATAACTAAAACTTCATATCAAAGATTGTAGAAAACAAAAAATGGTTGTGCTTTTGTTGATGAGGATGGCGATGATTATGAATGTTATCTTTTAAACAATCATAAACTTGATGCATTCAACACTCCAATGACATAAACATAATATACCCTTTCATATATAAAAACTTTGTTGAAAAATTGGGTATTTTTGGATTATTTTTTTTGTTATGGATTCACTTTTGAATTATTTTTTATTATGGAATCATGTACTATTGGATTACCTTTAAATTGAAGTTGTATTTTATAGAATTAAGGTTTAGCTAGTCAATCCGGTTAAACCGCCCGATACAACCAGGTTCAACCGATTAAACCATTTATGAGTCGAGTGATTAAACCATTTACGCCTCCTAAAACAAGAAGAGGGTGATGTACAACGTGATTAATATTTCATATCACCATTAACTTCCCAAATGTTAGAGTACACCGCCTTATATTATCCTCAAGCATATGCCCTTCTTGCATAATTTGCATTTAATATTCAATATTGTTACAATAATAAAAAAATGTATCAATAAAATTCAAGATAACAAACCAAACAACAATAACCATACCCAGTAATTCCTACCAATATTAAAGTATTGATAGGGTCTGTGGAGGATGGGATGTAGACAAGCCTTACCTCATCCTTAAGGATAAAGATACTGCTTCCAGAGAGACCCTGGCTTCAAAGAGATCAATAAAATTCAAGATAACGAACCGATTTACATTATAAATAAGATAACTTTCACCTACGGATACCGTTGTATATCCGTCGGAATGTGTGCGTGGTAAACACTTTACTAACAGATTAAGAACCAATATTACCGAATGAATGTTCACCGACAGATATTGATGCTTCAGTAGGTGAAACTATAAAATCATTTAAATAGTAATACTTTTAAATTTGGCATAAATATAAATTTGATTGTAAACATGGTAATTATATCCCAAATTTTACTTCTAACAAATCGTAACAACCAACATGGGTTGGTGGACACACATCGTCAACCTTTCACTTTTATCGTCACTTATTTGTATTGTATTACGAGTGTGAGATCAAGTAGAAAAAGTATGTTTTTTGGGAGAAGGCTAAAAAATAATAATAACAATAGAGTGACGTGACAAAAAGAAAAAAAAACAAGGAACGTGATTTTAGTCAAATTTACATCATCTCTCTTTACCGTTCGCCATTTTACAAAAACCCATTTTCAAAATCACACAACCAACCATCACCACCGGTCACCACTTAAAATCGCCACCATGTTTCCAGAAATCATATCTGAAAAAGTCATCAACAATTAAAAAAATGGGGCAAAGTGAAGACAAAGGAATATTAATGCATGAATCATAATACCCCCTGAATAACCGTGTGCCTACACTTTCTACTTATTATCCAGACTCTTAATTACTCAAGCTGATGGTCATAATTATTTGGGGAATTGGAATTAAATAATCTCAACTTTGTCGTGTTGGAAGACAATAATTCTAATTTGAAAATTGGAATCTAAGATGCACAACTTGTCTTGATTTTTATTTCACTGGAGCAAAACTAACAGGTTTTAACCCAATTATATTTATGCCTACGTGGCATGCCACGTGGCAGATGATCATTCAATTTATTTAAAAACTGTAACTTTTTAAAAGATGAAGGACCGTTTCTGCCCCGAGCTCTGTGACTGGAGGGTCACAACCTCCGGTGACCGGTGCTCTCCTTCTCCGGCGACCACCTCTCTTTCTCCAGCAACCACCCCTCTTTTTCCGACAACCATTCCTCCAATGACCGGCTCCGACGACCAACGTTTTTCTACCCATTAGTCAAACTTCTTGTATAACCCAATAAGAAGTTGGCATCAGAGCATTGGTTTTAAAGCCGTTCCATCTTCGTTTCAAGAAGAACACAAGCGATCCGAACATTTGAATAACGATTGAATAACGAATCATAGGACGTGTATTGGCCAATCAGGATAAAGAAAGATCCTTACTCAAAATCCATAACTGTTATTTTGAAAGAAACAGACCGGAACAAAGGATTCCGGCAAGTTCAGAGGATTCCAGTGAGTCACCAGAAATTCACAAAAAAAAAAAAAAAAAAAATTAACTCGAACTTTAAACAGTTATGTATGTATCCCTGCCTTTGCATATTATCATAATCGAATACATAAGTCTTAATCCAATCAAAGACCAAGCCAAGCGACATACTCTGTTTTTGTTCGGTATGAACTTTTCCCGGCAAATTTTTTTTTATCAAACCAAAACAAGTTTTAGGAATCAAAACTTTAGTCCAAACAATTATTGATACAAATCAGATTTAGTTTTATCAGATTTAGTTTGTTATCAAACCAAAAATGAATACCGATAATATTTATTTTTACTAATTTCATCTTAATGACATCATTTTTAGTAACCATGTTATAATTGTGAAGTATATGAAATTAGTAAAAAATAAATAAATAATCCATTGTTTATTAGTGACTACTGGATTTAGCCAATATAATACATGGAACCATCATTCATTCCAAGTGCATTTTTGTGGATCATCGGCTAAACTTTTGGTCAGGTGTTTGGTACCATAGCTCTCACATGGGCTTCATAAAAGGTAGCATTTTTTCAAGGCTTATTTACACCTTAAATACAATCTCTAGAAGTAACTTTCTTCAATAAACTACAAAACATACAAAAATGACTCCTATACACTTTCTAGTGACACTTTTTAGTTTACTTATATCATCCTCCAACCCTTCCTTGGCCAACCCTTTTCCACAGATCTATCAACACCCACAACCATTGCACCTCCAACATAGACAATCGGTGGTTCCGGTTGTGGCAATGTCATTTTCGCCTAATCCGATACATGACTTGCTACCAACAAGACCTATTGATCAACAATCACCTTTACTTGATCCTCTCGATGATCCACCTATCGATGAACAACTGCAGCAAACCTTGGTCGACATACAACCATCAGTGGATCAAGAACCACCTATAATTATAGATCCGATTGACGATCCACCCTTTGAGGCAGAACCACCAATTAGTCCAATTGACATGCCACCACCAAGTGATGAACAACAACCACCAACTTCAAGTGATATGCCACCACCACAACCTATGGTCAATATAGCACCTTCAATTGATAGACAACCACCTATAGTAGATCCGATTGACGATCCACCCTTTGAAGAAGAACCACCGATAATTCCTATTGACATGCCGCCACCAAGTGGTGATCAACCGATACAAACTTCAGTCGGTATGCCACCACCGACTAAGGATCAACCACCACAATCTTTAATTAGCATGCCACCATTAGTTGATCAACAATCACTTATAATATATCCTATTGATGATCCACCCTTTGAAGATGACCCATCACTAAATCCAATTGACATGCCACCACTAAGTGATGATCAATCACCACAATCTCCCCTCGATATACCACCACTAGTTGATCAACAACCACCTATTATGAATCCAATTGGCGATCCACCTATTGTTGATGATGAATCATCACATAGTCCAATTGACATGTCACCACTAAGCGACAATCAACTACCACAAGCTCCATCTAGCATGCCACCTTCAAATAACCATCAACCGCCACAAGCTCCCTCTAGCGTGCCACAAACTTCCTCTAGCATGCCACCACCAAATGACGGTCAACCGCCACAAAGCAACAATCAACCACCACAAGCACACTCTAGCATGCCGTCACCAACCAACCATCAACCGCCACAAAATCCCTCTAAATTGCCACCATCAAGCAACAATCAACCGCCACAAGCTCCATCTAACATGCCAGCACCTAATGGCGATCAACCGTCACAAACTCCCATCATCCCACCAAGTGATGAACATCCATCACATACTCCAACCGCCAAACCGCCACTATCAAACGATCTACCACCACAAACTCCCACTAGAGTGCCACCAATCACTAACTATCAACCACCTATAAATCCAAGCTTTATGCCACCATCCATTAAGAAACATCGACCGATAATTACTATTCCATACAAACCAATGCCACGTGGTTGGAGACCATTTGCACCTCGAATTCCTTTCCCAAATCACCCTTCACGCAGATGGCATCCACCTAGCACTAATGATGATTTGTCTGTCGAACCAGGTCACTAAAAAGTGTTGATGACTTGATGCATGCATTATTCATTCATGCTTCGTTTCTTTTGTTTCAAATAACGGTGTGGTATCTTGGTGTGCAAAAAAGACGTATGTTTGACACAAAGTAAGGTGTTGTTTTCATTAGCTACTATATGTATTAACTTCATATTGTACGAACTACGAAGGAACGAACTTTTGCACATCAGTGAGTGATTAATAAAATTTTATGACATTTGCATTAACTCTCCAACACTTATATTTTTACTAATACCTTAAGTAAAGAAAAGTAAAAGTTATAAATACTCTAATGTAAAAATGAAAACTCATTAAGTGTAAGTAGGTGTGTTCATCGAATCGAATAACGAATTTTTAAATTATTTGAATCGAATTTTTCGAATAATTTATTTTTATTACTGAATTCGTATTCGATTCGAATTCGATTAAAGCTGACCAATTCGATTCGAATTCGTATTCGAATAAAAAACTCATTCAAATTCGATTCAAATTTGTATTAGAAACTCAAATTCAAAGCAAATACGAATAAATTTGTTTAATGTTAAGACTTAAGTTATGGGCTTTAGTTAAGCTTGGGCTTGATAATGGGCTAATTTATGATTTAGGTCAAGTTCATAGATTAGCCCATGTTCTAAAGTTATAGGTGCGTGTGTGTGTATGTATGTATGTATGTATGTATGTATGTATGTATGTATGTATGTATGTGTGTGTGTGTGTATGTATGTATGTATGTATGTATGTATGTATGTATGTATGTATGTATGTATGTATGTATGTATGTATGTATCAAAAATATGTATTATTCGAATTTCGAATCGAATTTAAAATCCTAAATTCGTATGCGATTCATATTCGATTTACTGAACTCAAGTTGAATCAAATTCGAACTCTTGATCATCGAATCGAATTCTTGATATCGAATCAAATTAAATTGAATTTCGAATTTTTCGAATTCAAATCGAAATCTGAATATCCTAAGTCTAAGAAAAGAAAAGTGAAAATAAATGAGATATGGTACAAAGTACCATGAAATTCAATAGTAGATAAGTAAGTGGAACCCAATTTAATAACTAATGCTTTGTTAACCGTAATTATTAAGGAATAAACTTTAAACTAGATACATTTAAATTCATGTAAGCCAAACCTGTAAAGTATACACTATGTATTCTAGTTTTAAACATGTGTTTAATTAAATGGGTTAAATAGGCTAAGCTCAACCACCATTTAGGGACTGTTTGGTTGATTAAGTGCTGAATCATTAAGATGGTCTGAATGGTTAAGAGTTGAATCATTCAGCATCCTATATTAGCTTAATGGTTCAGCACTTAATCATTCCATTCAGATGCTGAAACAAACAGTCTGAATACTGAATGATTCAGACCTGAATGATTAAGATGCTGATTAAGAGGCTACCAAACAGCCCCTTAGTCCAATTGACATGGCACCGGCAAGTTACGAACAACGCCCACAAGCTTCAGGCCACATGCCACCACCAATTAAGGATCAACCACCACAAACTTTAGTCAATATAGCACCATGAATTGATCAACAACCACCGAAAGTATATCCGATTCACAATCCGCCCTTTGAAAAAAACCACCAATAATTCCTAGACATGGGTTAGGATGGGCCTATAAGAGGGATGGGGAGACGCCAATAATTTTATATATATTGACATTTCTTCTCCTCCCCTATATTTTGTCACACCCCAACCCGGCTAGGGCCGACGTGTCACACTTACAGATATCGAATACAAAAACCAATCCAAAATAAATAATTTAAAACGATCCTAAATTACATTTTGTTACGTTTCAAAGATAGATAATAGAAACTTGATCTCCAACTTCTTTTAACGCTCTTCACTGATTCCCCAAAATCCCATATTACCTGCGAAACAAATAAGACAACACAACAAAAGAAAATACGGCTGAGGCAAAAATTGCCCAGTAACGGAGGAATCAACGGTACAAGTAAATTCAACGCAACAGAAAAACAAGACATAATGGAACTGAGACCGAAGTCAACATACGAAAGGGAATACGAAAACCAAACGAACTGTATTTCAAACTCGAAACCAAACTTTTATATCGAAACAACTGACGAACATAATCCGACGCAAAACCTGATACTTAACCGGAACATAATCAGACACATACCGAAACATATGAGAACAATATCATAAACTTATCAGAACAGATACATACATCAAACTACGTGACTATTCATAACAATAAATTAAGTCACGTCAAATGGAAGCACCCACGAGCCAAAACAAACTTACAAACTGGTACATAGCTAGCTAGGCCATGCACCTATGAGATGGTGAGTGTGGCGTACACCCATTATTCCAATCTCCACAAAACAAACTCAAACATATATCAGAAGTCAGAATCAGATCTAGGATATATCCATACGCCTCTAAGGGACCATGTAAGAGACGCCGTGATTTTGATTACGCACTGTCACGGAAAGTGTTCATGTCGCTGACACCCCAACGACAAGTCAAAAAACAGAGTGCTCGGGTGACAGAGTACAAAAGCTAAGGCCATGTAAATAATTACAGGCAAATAAAACTGACACTAACCGGAACATGCGACCATGAGTACAAGTCAGAGGTATGGCATGCTATGACACACTAACACAAATTGACAACTACACACCGACCCAAATAACGAACCAAAGGCGAACCGATGATACGTATAAAACGATGACAGACAGACTCTAAACATAGATGTAAGTCCGTACTACAAAGTAACGGATATAAATTTATACTATGATGAGAAGAAAACAGAATCCGTACCTGATTTAGCAAAGCGAAACAAATTGTCTTCAACGAATACGCGAACCTATATTTTCATTTTATGTTGCATTAAATGTATGGAAGACTAAGTTGGTTAAGTGATTCATTGATGTGTTGATTTCACTACTAGAAAACTGGGTATTTCGGACTGCATTTCCGGTCGCAAAACGGTCGCAATTGCCCTCTTGCGACCGTTTTACGACTAGAAATATAGTCGGAAAAACACCCGACGCAAATGCCCTATTGCGACTAAGTTGCGACCGTTGTCACTTTTTTGCGACTAACATTTTGCGACTATAAGAGCGGTCGCAAATATTGCGACTGCTTCTGGTTTTTATGAAACTTGCTTTGTGGTGAAAAATCTGCGACCATGTTGCAACCGCCCACCTTGCAACCGTTTCGCGACCGCTTGCTTTTTACAAACTTGCGATCGTTTTTCGCGGTCGCAAAATGTTTTTCTTATTCATCTATTTTTTTTAGCCTTTTTAGCTTTTTAGGTACTTTTTATACTAATTAACTTGCTTATAATGGTCAAATTTTTAAAATTAAAGCATTTATCGAATTCTCAAAGTTACAAATAAAAAACATTCCACTTGAAACATCAAATATCCAAGTTATCATAAAATACATATTCAAAATAAAGTGATTATAACCTAACTAGATGATTAGATGTTTTAAAACGTAACTTTTAGCATCGTTTCAGCCATTTACATACTTCATTAGAGTATTAAGATGTGCTTAGCCAAAGAATGAGATCTACAAGTTGTCCTTGATCCAATTTAAACCTCCATTTACTAAAAAGCTGCACCAGTATGGAAGAAGCATATGTTAAAGATTCAAACTTTTCATCATCCCCTGCATTCTCCCTGCAATGCATTGCACATATAAAGAAACAAAATCAAATCTTTAATCAGCCCTACGACCCTATGGATTTGTAATTAAAATTTCCATATCAATTAGTTATTTAGTTATAACCTACATCTTCAAACAAGAAAAAATTAGGTGCGAGGACACCTACTTGTGATTACACCTCCCGACGTGCAGGGCACAAGGACATCACATTTGAAAACTAGCAGCTCATCTCCATTCATCTCGCCTGCGCCCTCAAACCCCATTATGCATCCAGTCTTCTTGTTGTGCTCCAACAGTGCGGGTATATCAATACCCTTTGAGTTTTGAACAACTCCACTAGCATCGCTCACTGCCACCAGCTTCATGAACCAGCCTCGCGACCCATGCGCCGATGTTTCCAAAGTCCTGAAAAATCATGTATAAATCAGCAACCACTTGCCAACTAAACTCACGGAAAGCTTGAGCATTGGCCCGTGAACCGATCTGGACCTACTAAAAGATATACGAGGCGTTCCGGGTTCATCCTCTTCACTTGATCCACTTTCAGATGGCTTAGGAGCTGTAGTTGGTACTCCAAGTGGCGTGTGTGACAAAATTTTACAAGCTCATCTTGCCTCCAAAATGGATGCAATTCCACCTAAAAAACCGCAAAGCAGTCAGATTATAAAACATAATATTTGGGGATTCAGCTATATAACAAAATGACTTTCCTACATTTTTCCTGGGTCCACTATAAATATACCAGCATAATATACATATACACATAGATACATACATGGAATCCAGACTACTTTCATCTGTTGTAGATTAAAAACTTCATATATATTGGAATCCAGAATTCTGTCAGTTTTCAAGAAACTTATAAAACATTAGTATGATAACTACAAGCTCTATAGACAAAAAGAAATCCACTTTCTGCTAACATACCAATAACGCAGTACGCAGACGAAACAAATTAAACAAAGCGCGAACAAGGCCTGATTAACTGCAGGTACAATTTTAGCAAACTTGAGCAGTTCTTTCATCTGTTGTATATTAAAATTACTAACTCCAATAGCGCGAACAAGGCCTAACTCAACCAATCGTTCCATCGTTTTCCACGCCGTTTTCAACTTACTCAAAAACTGTCTATACTCAGAACCAGAATTCGCAGCATCAGCGTTATCTAATGCGACAATATAAAGTTCTCTTTGTGCGTTCATTCTCTGGGCTCTTAGCTGTTGGCAAAGCAGGTGGGACCCATCTAGACAAAGCAACAATATAAAGTAGTGGATATCACTAACCATAAATCTATTTAAAAATACAAAAACAAAGACTATGCTATGTTTTAGACATTATTACCTTCCACTAACAAAGACACATTGTACACAGGTGTACCTGCAACATCGAGCCAGTTTTGAATAGCCGTATTATAAGTTGGATTCTCATCATGTTTGACCTGTTCTTTTACTGGACATGCAGAGCGATTTGTCGAGCTGTTAACTGTTGGATATTGTACATTTTTTTCAAGCATTTAACATACTTTTAAATAGATCAACATAGCTTATATTATTACATATGCCTTCAGTCACTGTTTAACATCTAAAAATACAAACAGATATTACAACAAATTCATCCCAGGAACAAACCTAGGTTTATAAACTCTTGCTGTTTCTTTCAGTCCTTAATTCACAAATGCAAGGGCACAAACAAATTTAATATATTATTTTTCACAAAAATACCTCATTCGCCTTTGCTCAAAATTGGGACGATCAGAGGATTCATCTGGGCCAGGTATACAATCGCCCACCTGCACAAACCCCGACAAACATTAATGAATTTTGGATAGACTTGGCCTATTTCAATCCGTTTACTTATAAACGGGATAATTAGACTATTTGGGTTATGCTTTATCTCTAATGAGTCAAAAGGCTGTGTTCAAACAGTTTGAAATTAAAAGACAACCCCAAGACAATCAAGGCGTGCTAAAGGCTCAAGGCACACTATAGGCAAAGGGTGAGCCTGTCAATTAAAAGACAACCCCAAGACAATCAAGGCGTACATCCGATCAAGCCATTTTCAGCTATTTATACTGGTTTTTGGCTTGTTTAAACTAGTTCAAACAGTTTGAAATTACTTTTGGACGGTTCAGTGCGCCTTGCTGCACTAAAGGCGTTCTGTTGCACCTCGCCTTTGGCGCCTTTAACTACATAGATGTGGGGTTGTGTATCATCGAAGAGTCAGATGTTGACATATTCGGGAGTGACAGTCAGGTTTTAACAAATATAAAAGCTGAAGCTCAATTTTTGACAAATTTAGGCACTCGAATATATTTCAAATGTGACAAAGCTTCTTTGAATTAAATTACACTCCACTATGACGGGAGAGAAAACTACTCATACCCACATTTCAGTATTCCACGTTGTCAATTAGGATATCCGGTTACCTCTACAATAGCAATTTTTAATCAACATAAATAAACTTTCGAAATAGTGTAGATAGTTTTTAATCAACATAAATAAACTTTGAATTAAATTACACTCCACTAGACATGTTAGATGCAATATAACATATACTTGATTAACAAACTTTCAAAATAGTGTAGATAGTTTTTAATCAACATAAATAAACTGTAACTAAGAATGAAGGTGGGAAACTTACATCAGCCAACAGCATACTGTTGCTTGCCCATGTACAAGCGGGGCTCCCGGTGAGGACGCTTCATGACTTAGGCGGTCAGAAGCGCAGAACCTTGCGCCTCACGACTAGGCAAGCTTTCTAATAGCAAGTATAGAGGAGACTCAAAGGTAGCCAACCATTTACAAAGGGCTCGTAAAGTCAACTATAAATTAGTGGAATACAAGTGATCAGTTTGATCAGTTTGATCGATACGAAATCATACAGATCAATCTTGGTTTTAAGCCTTGTGTTCTGTTCCTGCAGTACCAACCTTTCGAATTCCAAGCTTTCAACTTTGGTTTGTAAGACCTTGTTTTGCATTTCAGCTGATTAGTCTTTGATGCCATCTGAAATTAGATCGCGGCAGGGGCGAACATAAGGTTCACAACGATAAACACCATTCATCCTGACGTGTTGTCGCGGCTTCTTTGAGTGCTTTCATCGACGGAAACTGAGAACTATTGATGGAAGCAAATGGTCTACCAAAATAGCCTGCAAATCTCATGAGCCGTATTCGGTTGCAATTTATACAGTTCCTTCACAAAAATAAGTTATCTGCATATATAATAGACCAAACTTCAATTATAAGTCAACAATTATTGCATGACTAAATCACATTATACAAACATTGACAATCAAATTATCTAAGCATATTAAACATGATTAAACAGCCCCTACCTGTGAGAATCATATCTTCATGGAGTGAAAAGTGGCTAAGTAAACTAACAAACAGTACCAGCTCTTCACAAAGGAATTTGATAATTGTATCTGTATATAAGTCTATTGACATCCGAATCGTTTACCCAAGCATCATAGGCAACCCTAAGCTCTTTACAGTTAAGAAATGATAACAATCAACCAATATTAGATCTTAACAAACCAAAGCTCTTTACAATTAAGCAATAGTAACAGTTAAGCAATTTTTTAACCAACTATATTGATGTTTAACTCAAAGGCTAGATCTTAATAATCAAGCTCCATCTAGAGTAACAGAGCATTAATGGTGAAATCGCACAATAAAAAATAAGCATCGGAATCGAGTTAGGTTTACCTTCATAAGCTTCGACCAAAGTGACAGAGCTTTAATGGTGATGTACAGAGCTTCGATGGTGATGTATAGAGCTTCGATGGTGTTCAAGCGGTGATAATGGTTTTCATTAGGGTTTTCATCAAGCGATGATAATGGCGTTCTTTAGGGTTTTCATCAAGCGACGATAATGGTGTTCATCAGGTCAGAGCTGAGATGTACGATAACGGTGATGTACAGATTGAATGGTAAAGGTGCCCAAAATGTGAGCCCTAACAGACACACAAGAAGCTGTTAAATGAATGATGATAATGGTAATGTAAATGGGGTAAAGGATATTATATAATATGGGGTAAATAGGGTAAAGGAGCCAACAAAAGTGAGCCCACATTTTCTTTATTGTTGCGACCGCCAAGATGGTCGCAAAATAAGCGGTCACAACGTGGTTGCAAATTCCACAATGGTGACCATAATTTAAGATTTTTCGATTGTTTAGCGACCGAAACTAATCGGTTGCAACATTTGCAACCGTTTTATGACCGTTTATGGCCAATCGCAAATATTCCTACCAATAATAGATCGGTCAGAAAACGATTGCTAATTTAGCGACCGTTTTTTACGGTCGCAAATTCTGGTTGCAGTTGCTCATTTTTCTAGTAGTGTTTCCTGACGACAAAGGTTTTCACGGCCATGATGAATTATTTGAATGGGTTAAAGCGGTTTTATATTTGTATTATATATATATAAAAAAATCGTATTCATCCCAAAAAGAAGTTTTGGGCACCATGGATCTATTAACAAAAGACAATCTAAAATTATCTATATACTTCGATATGTATTTTAGAGTGTAAAAACATATATACTTCAAAATTAATTAATGCATAAACCATACCAACTATTTTATTTACATAATTATTATTAAGCATTGATGGTATTTAGATAAGTTACAAAGATATATACTAAATCACCATGTGTTTGTGTAATGCTGTGCAAGTTAATAAAATAAAAGCCTATGAGCCAATCTCTTCAACTGTTCTTCAATTTATGGATGACTAAAAAAAATCTACTAGCAAAAGACTAATGGATTAAAAATATTATAATTCATTAAGGTAATCATCATATACACATATAGATTCAAATTGAGATTAAAGATATATCATAAGGTACATGCATTCTTAATTGCACAAAGCCACATTATCAGGTCAAATGTAAACGGAGGAACAAAGAAGCATAACTTGATTTTTGTATCAAAACAAGTACTCTTGGGTTCATATTCTTTTAATGGAATTTCGAATTATAAAAGCCTTAGTCGCCAGAACAATCGAGACGGGTCGAAAGTCAATGACTGGAGCGTTAAAACGATCAACTAAGTGAACCAAAGTGAGCGGTAACAATGGTTCACGGTTTCGCATGTGCCGGCCTCGTGAATATGAGCAGATCAAGAGTGTAAATCAATAGTGGCAAATGGTTGGTGTCTTCGTCTGGGACATATACTAGTGGCGGAGACTTCTGAAATACCGATCTAGAGCGGCGCGACGGAGGTTCAAAATAATTTGCGAGAGAGAGAGTGATCGAGTGTTAAAGGATCCAAATTATGTTAATCACTTACGTAACCGAATAACATTCATCTGATTATCTAATATCAAACCCGTAGGTTACGGAAAATTGAAACGGAAATTGTAACGGTTTACAAAAATACTAGGAAGATGATTATGTGAACTCATTAAATTCATATTTTCAATCTCTTAGACACTTTACAGAAATTATAATAGCCCTAAACTATTTATATAAAAATATTATTAGTAGTAGTATTCTTTTATAAAAATAATAAAATAAAACGGTCAAGCAATATTTAGTAAATAAAACATTCGGTTAATTTAATCGATTATATAACGTATTATATCCATACAAACTCTCGCATATTAATTCCATATTTAATACTTTAGGGTTTTCGAACTTTCGGGTATTACATATTTACTCAAAACTCAGATCAAGATCCGCTAATAAAGAGATGGATGGGGAGACGTTCTTGTGCTATGAGTTGTGGTAAGGTCCTTGGTTGACATGACTTTGTCCGTCTCCCTTCGCATCGCACGTACCCTTTGAAACTTGAAACTATTGAATTGTCATAAGTATGTTTGAATATTTTATATTTAAAATCAAATTTTTTAGTTGAGTTCAAGATCAAGTTATGGTAATGGGCATCCAATGAGTAATTTTTAACAATATAAGGCGAAAAAAAGTACCCTTGATACCTGTGAACCTTATGGGTGACATGCACTAGATGAGTAATGTGTAACAAATGCTGGATGTATATGAAATTGGTCCGACTGGATATAAAATATGGTTTTATAATCGAGTATAAGATTGAGATTTAAAAAACTCTTCGCATACATGGTCCATGGCCATCCTTATTAACGCTATAAAACAGAAAAGTCGATGAGCAATATCGAATAGTATTCGAATGATATGTTACTTTGGTTTTCTCCTTTGTATAGTTGTCAAGCAGATGTAAAGTACTCGACCATCTCCGATTACCTTAAACTACTTGGGTCAAATACTCAACTTGTAAACCTATATTTGTAAGACATCTTTTAATGTAAAGTAAATTATATTTATTCTTTAATTAATTTTATTTATTATTACGAATTTCGCTCCTATTTTTATTATTGCTTCACATTTAGTTTGTAATTACAAAATAAGCGGTCTAAAAGAATGCCGTGTAAGATTTAAATTACTAAATTAGTAACGTAAATGAGAGTGAAATTTCATTTGAGGCTCTTTTCGACATAATCCAAGACTTTGTTTTGAGAAAAGGACATGAATATACGAAGAGTTGTTGAAGTGGCCACATCAGTCTTTTTGTGGTTCACGTATTGTTTAAAAATCGAAGCTTTTTAATTGCATTTAAGCTAAATTTTTTAACAGAATTTTCTTTCACGCACTATATGTAATTCCCTTTTATACAATACGTATACTAAATTATAAAGTTCTTTTTGTTTTATACTTAGAAGTAGTTATTAACGACTCTAGTATCATATTTACCTGGTAAACTTATTATAGTAACAGATATTCCATTTTCATACTCTTCATTACATATGAGAGTTTGGAATATAATTAGAAAAGTAAAGATGTAATGGTAATACTATATTTTTTATTTTAAGATATAGATAAATGTTTGATAATAGTTTCAAATTGATATATACACGGTTGTGTTGACTTAATAGGAGTATCCCCTCTAGCTGGTTTAAGAGACAATGGGTTCGTATGAGAATTTTGGTGGAGAGCATTCGATGCCCTATAACTAAAATCAATCCCCTTTATATATTAGGAGAAGATTTGTACAAAAGACTAAAGTAGCCTTCTTAATTCGGTTCGAAGGGCACAAATGAAGAAAGTGGAAAAGTATGGTAAAGCCTGTGAAGATAACCAACACGTTTTTATCCCCCTGGCTTTTGATACCTTTGGGTATCTGGCGCCGGGAGCTATCCGTTTTTTGACCAGAGTCCAACGGGTTATACATAGTAACGTCTCGACTCTGGTGGGGAAAGGGGTTGTTTTCAGTAGACTTGGGTTCGCCATACAAAAAGGGGTGGTTGCGCAACTTGTTGCTCGTCTGCCTACTATTTTGATGTAATTTTCGTTTTTATGGAATAAAATTATCATTCATTACGTAAAAAAATCAAACTCTATAAATAAGAAGATAAATACAGCCAATGACCTCCAGCCCAGCTGGGGAGAGGTGGGAGGATTTACCTCTTCTGGGGTTCCCGCCCGGGCTTGGTCTTGAGTTCGAATCCTGCACACCACGAAAAAATTCCCTGTAACGGTTTGAGATAACTTCAAAGTGGACACTGGTGCGTGGGTAGTGATTCAAACTCAAGTCAAGGGGTTGTCTGTCGATTGGTTTCACCGCTGAAGCATACATTCCAAAAAAAGAAGAAGATAAATACATTTTTTTAATGAAAAGTGAACTTCATTAAAAACACCAAAAACACACCCTCCCTCGAGTAGAGACAGAGCCGCCAAAACCAACAAAATTCCAATTCAGATTTACACCACTTCCTTCAATCAACTTCCTTATTCTTGTGTTTATTGCTAAACCATAAAAAAAACAAGAGTCTTCACGTCCGTCATAATTTCTCTACTTTAATCTTCTTGAAGAAACAATAGGTATCACGGAGATTAAGACTAATCTACGTGGGGTTAATACTTATGTTCGTCAAGATTAATCCTTTACCCAATCCGTTAGGTCAAACCCGGGTGAGAATTGTGAGTGTGAGTGTGTGTGATGCAACGTAAATGAAGACACGAGATATAAGTGGTTCGGTCTAAGAACGACCTACGTCCACTGTAACTAGCCGGATTCTTATTAAGATTCGAGTATGAAGAATTACAAGAGAGAGTATGCTAGGTTACAATGAGAATTTCTGGATGCTTTGCAAGGAGATGTCTTCTTTTATTTATAGGAGAACTCATGGGCTTAGCCGAGGAGCTCATGAGAAACAATCCTTAGTTGGGCCTGGTCAAGGCCCGAGTCCAAGCCCTTCCATAGAAATGGCGGGAAAGCAGTATTACTGTAGATGACGTCATGTTGCAGCATGGCTGTTGCTCGAGGCGGACACGTGGCAAGCTTTTATAGGCGGACGACGCCCTTGTCCTTGCTACAGTCGTTGACCATGCTTCTGACATCAGCAGGGGATGTCTGCTGTCACTGTAGACGTCGGTATGGTGGGAGCATGGCTACAGTCATGTTGCCGTCCTTGTCAGTGGTGGTTGGACCACTCCTGCCACCTGTCGCTCTGTTATTGGCACGTACACTGCCAGAGATCCTTGTGAATCTTCCTTTTGTTGTCTTCTGTACCTCGTACAAAAAGTGATGAGGGAAGATTCCGCGCGTGGTTATACGCGCTTATCAGGTGTTGCTCTTGCTTATCAGTTGTTATCCTTGCGCGCTTCCTTGCACACCTTGCAAGCAGCGCGCGAATAGATCCTGGCACCGCCGTCTGACGCGAGGATTGTATCTTATGGGGATAGGGACGCTTCCTCCGCTTGGATTAGGCTCCCTATCCCTTCACTTTTTATTCTCAAATAACCACTTGTTTCTAACTTTCGAAATCCTCCACAAGATATAATAATTTACCCGTGTAACGTTTCCTTCCGGAGGCAACTGGCAAGACAAACCCCTGAAGCTCCAATAAATCTCTAACAAAAAAGCATAAGTTTGAGGAATATTACACCAATAAGAGATACCTTTCGAAACCCCCATAAAAATCCGACACGACGAAAAAAGATAGCCCGCCGATTCCTCCCAATCCACACAAAAATCTCACTCATAATTCCCACATTAATATTTCATCTTTTAAGCACCATCTTCGTTAGAAGATAAACACATAAATCGTATTTTGTATTTTCATTAACAATAAAATAAAGATTTGATTCAAATTTAACGTTATAATTGTGAGAAAATTGCTTGAATAGTCCATGTGGTTTACGTAAATTTCACCTTTAGTTCTCAACTTTTGAAAATTACAGGTATAGTCCCAAACTTTTGACATTTTTAACTCGGATAGTTCCTGGAGTTAACGTAGGTTAGATTGCCCAGCTAAGTGGGTGTGAAATTACTAAATTACCCTTGTTTTTAAAAAATATAAAAAGAATTAATATGGGACCCACCCACTACATCTTCGCCAACCCACCACCTCCACAAACCAACACCACCACCCATCTTCACTTTCACCACCACCACCACCACTACCATCAACATCCAACCACCACAGCCCACCACCCCACTCCATTTTCCCCACCCATCACCTCCACTAATCATCAACACCTCAACCATCTTCGTCCTTCTTCTCCATAACCAAACGCTTCCTTACAAACAGCACAGTGCAACTCATTGCTGATGTGGTATCCGTTATCTTAACCATCGGCATCGATTCAATACCAGATTTTGCTGGCGGTGGATGCTCTGTTTGACCTAACCCATTAATATCAATATGTGATAACTGACCTAATAACCGATCAAACTTCATCAAAAAGTCAGATATTGCCTCCGGTAACGGTTATAAACCAGAGTCAGCTCTGTCATCGTAGTAGAGCTCAAAAACCTGATTGAACAGGGACGGTTGTTCTGACCGATTATTATTATTGTTGTTGTTGTTGTTGTTGTTGTTGTTGTTGTTGTCGAATAGGGGGTAGATCGAGGTACGCCGGTGAGATTCCGACGACGGAGAGATGTGGGAATCAACTGTAACGACCAGATTTTTAACCGAGTCATTACCGATTGGTAGTTAATCTCTTAACTAGTTTAAAAGTCTAATTATCTCATTTTACTTTTTAAAAGCCGATTATTACACAACCAATCTCACAACACTTTTAAACTTCAAAACATAATATTATTATACATCCACATCCAACCTTTAAAACTCTTCTCGGCCAAGCCGAGTACACCTTGTTTCGAAAACATTAAACATTACTACATGATCACAACTTTATTTATAAACATTAAACTTCCTTCGTGAGTTCACTAACACCACAACTAAGCTCGGGTTCCATAGATACGCTAACTTCCTGAAATGTACGTTTAAAATACGTTAGTCGAAACTAGTGAGTGATGCCAAGACCTTAAACAACCATTTCGACTCATAAATCGTACATGCATGCAATGATCCGGTTATTCTATTTTCCGAGTATAGATCGATTATATATGGTCCCGTGGCCTCTAATCGGCCCGGGTCTATACTCTATGATACCGAATGGATCCATCCTACGTAGTTTCTATTTAACCGGTTTCTATTATTTCTATTAGATCATAACTCGTGAATATTTCATAAAAACGACACAAACATACATTTACCCCGGAAACATTAAAACGATTATGGGGTACATGCACTCACTTGTTGTTCTTCCTCGTTGATTCTAAGACGAATAGCTTGCTCGGGAATTATGCGGATCACCTGTTTATACATATACGGTTAATATACACATATATACGTATATATATATATAGCTGACCATTACAGCTTAGGTTATAAATACCTATGTAAGCTGGCCATTACAGCTTGGCACTCGTGTTTCCTACTAGATTAAGATTAGAACCTTACCCGGATGCTTATAATAACCGGCCGGTAAGTAACCGTAGCCGGATCTTGCTTCTAAAAGGAAAGGAGTTAGATTATAGTTAAAGGAAAGGTGGGTTTAAGTGTAGTATAGGATTTAAAGGTTGGTTTTGTAAAGATCATGGGTTCCGATCGGTTTTGAGGAGTGAGTAAAAGTGGTTTGCATGTTGAAAGAGAAAGGTGTTTAATGGTTTTGAGAAGTGTTTATAGGAGCCGATGGTTTTAAAGATTTGATCATGTTTGTCTTATTCACAAAAGTAATGATATTCCTAGATTATAGGGTACATATGTGTTGGATGGTTGATGAGTTAGGGTGCTTAGGTGGATTGTGAAGGGATTGGTTTTGGCGGTTAGTTTTAGGTGAGTAGATATGGACCGGTTTTTCTATACAAAGGGTATTGGGCTTAAATTATCTTATAATCCTCTAATTATTCTATTTATCTAATGGTTGGGCCCAATATAATTAATATAGGCCCAATGTTTATACAAAGCCGGCCCAAGTTCTAATGGGTTAGTATTATCGGGTCTCTAGTACCGGCCCCCTTATAATTATCCAAACGTATTAATTGGGCCCAATATATTTACCGGTTTCCTAATATATATCGGGTTTCTATATTATAGGCCCAATATATTATTTTAACTCTTGGGCCCAATTGGTGGCCCATAATCACTATCGGGTCCAATGGGCCTGTTTTCGGGTTCTCTTAATGGGCTGTTTTCTAGTTGGGCTTGATCTGGGCCTATGGTTACGATCCGGGTAAGGATATTGGGCTAGACCTTAAGGTGGCCCAATATTATTTTAATTTTATTTAATTATTATTTTTCGTTGGTCGTTACATTCTCCCCCCCTTAGGAAATTTCGTCCCCGAAATTGTTTTTATATTATACCTGATTTATAAAAAGATGGGGGTATTTAGCTCTCATCCTATCTTCACGTTCAAAGGTGAACTCTGAACCTCTTCTCGCATTCCACTTGACTTGTACTATTGGTATTTTTCCCCTTCTTAGTCTCCTTTCTTGTTGCGATACGATTTCTATAGGTTCTTCTGTGAATCGTAACTGGGGATTTACTTGGACATCGTCTAAGGGAATGATAGCTTGTGTGTCTATTACACATTTTCGGAGGTTGGATATATGGAAGACATCATGAATCCCATTTAATTCTGGAGGTAAGTCTAGACGATAGGCTACTGGTCCAATTCTTTCCGTTACTTGATACGGACCTATATATCGTGGATTAAGTTTTCTCCGCTTTTGGAATCTTATAACACCTTTCCATGGGGATACTTTCAAAAGGACGTAGTCTCCTATCTGGAATTCTAATGGCTTTCGTCTATTATCTGCATAACTTTTCTGTCGACTTCTAGCTTCCTCCAGTTTCTTCCTGATTTGAACTATCTTGTCTGTGGTTTCTTGGATGATTTGTGGGCCCGTCAGTTGGGTTTCTCCGATCTCATTCCAGCATACCGGAGATCTACATTTTCTACCATATAATGCTTCGAAGGGTGCAGCTTTGATGGAAGCATGGTAACTATTATTGTATGAAAATTCTATTAATGGTAGATGTACATCCCAACTTCCCTTAAATTCCAGGATACAAGCTCTCAGCATATCCTCCAGCGTTTGAATAGTTCTTTCACTTTGTCCGTCTGTTTGTGGGTGGTAGGCAGTACTAAGCCTAATTTGAGATCCTAAGGCATCTTGGAATTTTTCCCAGAATCTAGAAGTAAAACGACCATCTCGATCTGAGATTATAGAAAGGGGAATTCCATGCCTTGTTACTATCTCTCTCACATATATCTTTGCTAATTTTTCTACTCCAAAATTTTCTTGTATGGGTAGAAAGTGAGCTGATTTGGTTAGTCTATCTACTATCACCCAAATGGCATCATTACCTTTTGTAGATCTTGGTAACTTGGTTACAAGATCCATGGTAAGCTGATCCCATTTCCAAACGGGAATTTCGGGTTGGACTAATAACCCGCTAGGTTTTTGGTGTTCTGCCTTGACACTGGTACAGGTTATACATTTGGTTACAAATTCCCCAACGTTTCTTTTCATACTTGGCCACCAAAAATTCTTTCTAAGATCTTTATACATCTTGTGATTACCAGGGTGAATGGAATACTTTGAATGATGAGTTTCCTTTAATATAACTTCTCTTTGATCACCATGTCGAGGTATCCATATACGGGAATCATGTCTTAAAATGCCGTCTGCACCTTCTACTAATCTTTCTTCTTCTCCATTCAGTTCCTCTTGTTTTCTTAAAGTAGGTTCTAAAGCTTTCTTTTGATAATTTCTTAATTGACTTAGAAATTCGTTTATCAAGGTGATTCTAAAAGCCTTAGCTCCCAAGGGTTTTTCCTTTCGACTTAAAGCGTCTGCTACAATATTCGCTTTTCCTGGATGATATCTTATGTCACATTCGTAATCGCGTAAAACTTCTATCCATCTTCTTTGTCGCATGTTTAAAAGTTTTTGATCAAAAATGTGTTGAAGGCCTTTATGATCAGTATATACTGTACACTTTGTACCGTATAAATAATGTCTCCAGATTTTTAAAGCGAATATGATTGCTCCTAATTCTAGATCATGGGTAACATAATTTTGTTCGTGTTTCTTCAATTGTCTTGAGCCATACGCTATTACCTGATCTTCTTGCATTAAAACACATCCCAATCCCTGTTGGGAGGCGTCACAATACACAGTGAATGTCTTTCCCTCTTCCGGTAAAACTAACACCGGGGCTTCACACAATTTTTCCTTTAAACTTTGAAAGGCTTGTTCTTGTTTTTCCTTCCATTCAAACTTAGAAGCTTTCTTAGTTAGAGCGGTAAGGGGTAGGGTTAATCTAGCAAAGTTCTTAATAAATCTTCTGTAATACCCTGCTAACCCTAAAAATTGTCAAATTTCAGTAGGATTCCTAGGTGTTCCCCAATTTTGAATGGCTTCTACCTTGGTAGGATCTACTTGTATTCCTTCCTCATTAATCACATGTCCTAAAAATTTGATTTCCTTCACCCAAAATTCACACTTGGAGAATTTTGCATACAACTTTTCTTTCCTAAGAGTTTCTAGAATTTCTCTTAGATGTTGCTGGTGTTCTTTCTCAGTCTTAGAATAAATTAAAATGTCATCTAAAAAGACGATCACAAATTTATCTAAGTAAGGTCTGCAAATTCTATTCATCAGGTCCATAAATACTGCAGGAGCATTTGTTAATCCAAAAGGCATGACTAAAAATTCATAATGGCCATATCGAGTTCGAAAAGCAGTCTTAAAAACGTCCTCATCTTTTATTCTTAACTGATGATAACCTGATCTAAGATCAATCTTGGAAAAGTATTTTGCACCTTGTAACTGATCAAAAAGGTCGTCGATCCTAGGTAACGGGTATTTGTTCTTAATGGTTAGCTTATTAAGCTCTCTATAGTCAATGCACATTCTCATGGTTCCGTCCTTTTTCTTAACAAAAAGTACTGGCGCTCCCCAAGGGGAGGTACTAGGCCTAATAAATCCTCGTTCTATGAGTTCTTTTAATTGTTTTGTAAGTTCTCTCATTTCGTTGAAAGCTAACCTATATGGGGCTCAGGCTATTGGCGCGGCTCCAGGAATTAGGTCAATTGAAAATTCTACTTAACGAGGCGGAGGTAGTCCAGGTAATTCATTAGGAAAGACGTCTTTGAATTCGGATATTATCTTAATTGTATCGATTTCTTTCCCTTTGTCCTTGTTTTCAAGATTCACATGTATCAGGAAGAGTTGATGCCCCTTTTTCCAGAATTTCATCATTTTCATGCTAGAGATTAGGTTCAGATTTCCTTTTGATTTCTCCCCGTATACGATCAAGGTTTCTTGATTTAATACTGGTATTTTGACTATCTTTTCTTTACAAATTATTTCGACTTGGTTAGCAGCTAGCCAATCCATTCCAATAACAACGTCAAATTCCCCTAGGCTCATAGGAATGAGATTTATTAAAAATTCTTGATTTTCTATAGTCAACGTTAAATTTTTAAAAACTTCTGAAGCTTTTAAAATTTTACCGTCAGCTATTTCGATGTCGTATGTTTTATTCATGGGTTCTGGGAGTATTTCCATCTTTTCGATAAAGGTTTTTGAAACGAAGCTAAGGTTGGCTCCAGTATCAAATAAAACGTATGCGGGTAATTGATTAACATAGAACGTACCCGTAACCAGATCGGGTTCATCCCGGGCTTCTTCTGCGTTGATTGCAAACGCCCTTCCTCTTCCTTGTTCAACCTTGGACGGGGTTTTGAGTTTAGGACAGTCGGCTTTATAATGACCCGGTTCTTTACATTCGTAACAAATTCTGGGACGGTCTGGGTTAAACCTGCAGTCTTTCGCCACATGTCCTACTTTCTTGCAGTTCTGGCAATGGGGTCCTTTGCAGTTGCCGAGATGAAATCGGCCACATCTATCACACCTTCTTCGACATTCACCTGTGTGGTAATACTTGCATTTGGAACAGAACGGGCTATTTCCTCGGTAAGGTCGCTTTTCGGGGTTTCCCTGATCTCCTGGGTTTTCTTGACTTTTACCAGAAGTATTAAAGTTGGTGGTCCTAAAGGTTTCATTCCACCCTCTTTTGCTGCCTACTGGTACTCTCTCCCGTTCTTTATGCCTTATAATGTCATCGGTTAAGCTTAAGGCAAGTTCACAGGCAGTGTCAAATTTTGCTGGTCTTGCCCCTCTAACTATTCCCTGAATTTGGGGGTTCAATCCCCAGATAAATCTCCTAATTCTTTTAGGTTCAGGGGTTACTTGGTGAGGTACTAAACGGGCAAGTTGATTGAAGCGGTTTATATAGCCTACACAGTCTAGGCCTTTCATCTCCAACCCTAGGAATTCCATTTCTATTTTCTCAATCTCATTCATGGGGCAGTATTTTTCGGTAATAAGTGTTCGAAATTCTAACCATGACATGGTAGTGACCACATCCCTACCTCTTATCTGCCTTATCATGTTCCACCAGTTTAAAGCTTCCGCTTTCAACGAGTGGGTTACAAATTTTACTTGGTCTTGGGGAGCACAGTTACTAATTTCAAGTATAGATTCCATCTCTTCTAACCAGCGGGTTGCCCCAGCAGCACCCGTACTACCATCGAAGGATTCTGGTCTACAGGCCATAAAGGTTTTGTAATCACAGTATCGGGGTCTCATAGTGTTATCATCTAAATTAACTACAACTTCCTCATGATTCTTATCTACCGTTTTGGAACCGGATGGTTTTTCTAGCATTGTCATAATGGTTGGAATCGAGTCCTGAAGACTTTCTAAGACTAGTTTCCTCATTCTTTCCTCTAATTCGTTTATTTCATTTGGTATGGGAATTTCTTCTTCTACCGGTTCTTCAACGGTTTCAGTTGGTTTAGATGTAGAGGCTTTATTTTTCTTGGTAGGTTCCATTTCTGGCTCCTTTCCCGTATTCCTTTCCGAAAGTCTCGGCATTTTCTATATTTAAAAATTATTTATTTTGGTTAGTAGTAATTTATTTTATGTCTTTTACCATTCAACAATTTAATCTAACAATTTAAATAAACATCTAGATTTATATTTATATTGAAAATTTCTAGATGTCTAATACATGGATTAATATTACACACCATTTCTACTACCATACCAACTATTACCACATCAAATACTACTACTACACATACCACATAGATTCATATTATACATACTACCACAAATATTTTACATACACATATTACTTCACCATTCTTGGCTACCACCACCTTTCTTCACACACTCCAACCACTAGCCTACCACTTCCACCATGCGCCAACTTCTCACAACATTAGAGGATATTTGGAATCCTCAAGGGTTTGTCGAGCTTGGTATCCAAACCTCCTTACCAACTTTCTCAATTCCTCCACCATATTACGAGCTTGGTCACGTTCGGACTTCATACGGTAATAACTTTCAACCAATTCCAAGTACTCCTTACGACTCACATATTCCGAATGTTGCAAGGTTTCGTTTGCCCGGGTGATCATGGTCGCCTCGTGGTATGGGTCAATCACAGGGGTCATGGTGGGTATGGTCAAAGGAGTCGGGTAGGCCATGGTATACGGATTATAACTAGACTCTTCTATCGAGAGGTTGCTAGAGGTTCCATAATATTCACTTGGTGATGGGTTCGGGTAAAAGTAGTGGTGTACCGGGTCAACTTGCGGGTAGTGTTGGACGGACTCGGCGGGTGTGTACACGGGTTCAGGCAAAGGGCCGATTACTCCTATGTTTTCCAAATTCAAATCCCACCCATTTTCGGACCAAACCAAACCCGGCATTTCGGCCAACAAGTCTTGCGTGCTCGGGAATTCTTGTGACTCGTTGTCCATAACTTCCTCTTGATTCGGTATCTCTCCGTCTTCAATTTCCATCGAAACTTCAACTTGTCCTCCATTGCTCGACATTCTATTACACGTATACATATCAATCAAATTTCAAGTTAGTTTCTATACGAATTCCACTACCTTCCGAACCCGAGCTCTGATACCAACCTGTAACGACCCGATTTTTAACCGAGTCATTACCGATTGGTAGTTAATCTCTTAACTAGTTTAAAAGTCTAATTATCTCATTTTACTTTTTAAAAGCCGATTATTACACAACCAATCTCACAACACTTTTAAACTTCAAAACATAATATTATTATACATCCACATCCAACCTTTAAAACTCTTCTCGGCCAAGCCGAGTACACCTTGTTTCGAAAACATTAAACATTACTACATGATCACAACTTTATTTATAAACATTAAACTTCCTTCGTGAGTTCACTAACACCACAACTAAGCTCGGGTTCCATAGATACGCTAACTTCCTGAAATGTACGTTTAAAATACGTTAGTCGAAACTAGTGAGTGATGCCAAGACCTTAAACAACCATTTCGACTCATAAATCGTACATGCATGCAATGATCCGGTTATTCTATTTTCCGAGTATAGATCGATTATATATGGTCCCGTGGCCTCTAATCGGCCCGGGTCTATACTCTATGATACCGAATGGATCCATCCTACGTAGTTTCTATTTAACCGGTTTCTATTATTTCTATTAGATCATAACTCGTGAATATTTCATAAAAACGACACAAACATACATTTACCCCGGAAACATTAAAACGATTATGGGGTACATGCACTCACTTGTTGTTCTTCCTCGTTGATTCTAAGACGAATAGCTTGCTCGGGAATTATGCGGATCACCTGTTTATACATATACGGTTAATATACACATATATACGTATATATATATATAGCTGACCATTACAGCTTAGGTTATAAATACCTATGTAAGCTGGCCATTACAGCTTGGCACTCGTGTTTCCTACTAGATTAAGATTAGAACCTTACCCGGATGCTTATAATAACCGGCCGGTAAGTAACCGTAGCCGGATCTTGCTTCTAAAAGGAAAGGAGTTAGATTATAGTTAAAGGAAAGGTGGGTTTAAGTGTAGTATAGGATTTAAAGGTTGGTTTTGTAAAGATCATGGGTTCCGATCGGTTTTGAGGAGTGAGTAAAAGTGGTTTGCATGTTGAAAGAGAAAGGTGTTTAATGGTTTTGAGAAGTGTTTATAGGAGCCGATGGTTTTAAAGATTTGATCATGTTTGTCTTATTCACAAAAGTAATGATATTCCTAGATTATAGGGTACATATGTGTTGGATGGTTGATGAGTTAGGGTGCTTAGGTGGATTGTGAAGGGATTGGTTTTGGCGGTTAGTTTTAGGTGAGTAGATATGGACCGGTTTTTCTATACAAAGGGTATTGGGCTTAAATTATCTTATAATCCTCTAATTATTCTATTTATCTAATGGTTGGGCCCAATATAATTAATATAGGCCCAATGTTTATACAAAGCCGGCCCAAGTTCTAATGGGTTAGTATTATCGGGTCTCTAGTACCGGCCCCCTTATAATTATCCAAACGTATTAATTGGGCCCAATATATTTACCGGTTTCCTAATATATATCGGGTTTCTATATTATAGGCCCAATATATTATTTTAACTCTTGGGCCCAATTGGTGGCCCATAATCACTATCGGGTCCAATGGGCCTGTTTTCGGGTTCTCTTAATGGGCTGTTTTCTAGTTGGGCTTGATCTGGGCCTATGGTTACGATCCGGGTAAGGATATTGGGCTAGACCTTAAGGTGGCCCAATATTATTTTAATTTTATTTAATTATTATTTTTCGTTGGTCGTTACATCAACGCCTTTGATGAATTTTCCGTCGCAGTACAAATAGACGATGGAGTCTTGAGACGTGAGTCTGACGATGCGTGTGCATCGATAGCACCAATACGTCGTTGTGTTGTTGTTCTGGACATGTTGTGTATTAATAATAATTAAATTGATTTATTTTTTACTAGGAAGGACGTGAGATGTCGTGACAGCCACCGTGGTGGTGGTGGTTGTTTATGTGGAGGCGGTGACGAAGACCGGAGATAAAGAGTACCATAGTGCTATATAAAAAACGGAGAAAAAAACGACTATTTTTTTGTGTGATTTTGTTCATACAGGAAAAAAAACATAAAGAGTTCAGGTTATTCATTAATCATGTATAGACAAGTCATTTGTTGTGTTCAAACCACTAAATATGAATTTTATTTACAACATGTGTTAGCATTGGAGTTGTATAGTGTTTTAGGTTAGGTTTTAATATTAGAGTTATACATTGTTTAAGGTTATGCACTAACATTGGAGATACATTGTTAATTGTTTTAGGTTAAGTGCTACTCGAAGCTTTTCTGCATGTAACTGTAAAGCGCATCATTCTATTTCATATGTAAAATTAATATGTCATATTAGATTTCTCAACCCGGGACGTTCCCGGAGTATAATCTAGTATAATTAGAAAGTAAAGATGTAATGGTAATACTATATTTTTTATTTTAAGATATAGATAAATGTTTGATAACAGTTTCAAATTGATATATACACGGCTGTGTTGACTTAATAGGAGTATTCCCTCTAGCTGGTTTAAGAGACAATGGGTTCGTAGCAGGGCATGCGGTTCGAATGGCACAAACGAAGAAAGTGGAAAAGTATGCTAAAGCCTGTGAAGATAACCAACACGCTTTTGTCCCCCTGGCTTTTGATACCTTTGGGTCTCTGGCGCCGGGAGCAATCCGTTTTTTGACCATGGTCCAACGGGTTATACATAGTAACGTCTCGACTCCGGTGGGGAAAGGGTTTGTTTTCAGTAGACTTGGGTTCGCCATACAAAAAGGGGTGGTTGCGCAACTTGTTGCTCGTCTGCCTACTATTTTGATGTAATTTTCGTTTTTATGGAATAAAATTATTATTCATTACGTAAAAAAATAAAACTCTATAAATAAGAAGATAAATACAGCCAATGACCTCCAGCCCAGATAGGGAGAGGTGGGAGGGTTTACCTCTTCTGAGGGTTCCCGCCCGGGCTTGGTCTTGAGTTCGAATCCTGCACACCACGAAAAAAATTTCCTGTAACGGTTTGAGATAACTTCAAAGTGGACACCGGTGCGTGGGTAATGATTCAAACTCGGGTCGAGGGGTTGTGATTGGTTTCACCGCTGAAGCATACCTTCCAAGAAAAAAGAAGATAAATACATTTTTTTTAATGAAAAGTGAACTTCATTAAAAAACACCAAAAACACACCCTCTCTCGAGTAGAGACAGAGCCGCCAAAACCAACAAAATTCCAATTCAGATTTACACTTCCTTCAATCAACTTCCTTATTCTTGTGTCTATCGCTAAACCATAAAAAAACAAGAGTCTTCACGCCCGTCATAATTTATCTACTTTAATCTTCTTATTCTCAAATAACCACTTGTTTCTAACTTTCGAAATCCTCCACAAGATATAATAATTTACCCGTGTAACATTTCCTTCCGGAGGCAACTGGCAAGACAAACCCCTAAAGCTCCAATAAATCTCTAACAAAAAAGCATACGTTTGAGGAATATTACACCAATAAGAGATACCTTTCCAAACCCCCATAAAAATCTGACACGACGAAAAAAGATAGCCCGCCGATTCCTCCCAATCCACACGGAAATCTGGCTCATAATTCCCACATTAATATTTCATCTTTTAAGCACCATCTTCGTTAGAAGATAAATACATAAATCGTATTTTTTTTATTTTTATTAACAATATAATAAAGATTTGATTCAAATTTAACGTTATAATTTTGAGAAAATTGTTCGAATTGTCCCTGTGGTTTGCGTAAATTTCACCTTTAGTCCTTAACTTTTGAAAATTACAAGTATAGTCCATAACTTTTGACATTTTTTAACTTGGATAATTCCTGGAGCTAACGGAAGTTAGATTACCCAATTAAGTGGGTGTGAAATTACTAAACTACCCTTATTTTAAAAAAATAAAAAATGAATTATTATGGGACCCACCCACTACATCTTCGCCAACCCACCATCTCCACAAACCACCACCACCACCACTCACCTTCACTTTCACCACCACTACCACTACCATCAACATCCAACCACCACAGTCCACCACCCCACTTTATCTTCCCCACCCATTACCTCCACAAATCATCAATACCTCAACCATCTTCGTCCTTCTTCTCTATAACCAAACGCTTCCTTATAAACAGCACATTGCAACTCATTGCTGATGTGGATATCCGTTATCTTAACCACCGGCATCGATTCAGTAGCAGATTATGCCGCCGGTGGATGCTCTGTTCGACCTAACCCATTAATATCAATCTGTGATAACTGACCTAATAACCGATCAAACCCTGACGTCATCAAAAACTCAGATATTGCCTCCGGTAACGGTTATAAACCAGAGCCAGATCTGTTATCTTAGTAGAGCTCAAAACCCCTCTCTCTGACACCTGATTGAACAGAGACTGTTGCTCTAACCGATTATACTATTATTGTCGAAAAAGGGGTAGATCGAGGTACGCCGGCGAGATTCTGGCGACGGAGAAATGTGGGAATCAACGCATTTGATGAATTTTCCGTCGCAGTACGGAGAGACGATGGAGTCTTGAGACGTGAGTCTGACGATGTGTGTGCATCGATAGCACCGATACGTCGTTGTGTTGTTTTTCTGGACATGTTGTGTATTAATAATAATTAAATTGATTTATTTTTTACTATGAAGGACGTGAGATGTCATGACAGCCACCGTGGTGGTGGTGGTTGTTTATGTGGAGACGGTGATGAAGACCGAAGATGTTTGAGGTGTTGGTGATTTGTGGAGGTGATGGGTGGGTAAGATGATGTGGGTGGTGGGCTGTGGTGGTTGGGATGTCGGTGGTAGTGGTGGTGGTGATAAAAGTGGATATGAGTGGTGGTGATTTGGGGAGGTGGTAGGTTGGAGAAGATGTAGTGGATGGGTCTCACATTATTTTTTTTTAATATTTTTTTAAAAACAAGGGTAGTTTAATAGTTTCGCACCCACTTAATTGGATAATCTAACCTCCGTTAACTCTAGGGACTATTCGAGTTAAAAAAATGTCAAAAGTTAGAGACTATACCTGTAATTTTCAAAAGTTGAAAACTAAATGTGAAATCTAAGCAAAACGCAGGGAGTATTCAAGTAACTTTCTCTATAATTTTGGTTAAACTTAATCACTAAGTTTAAAATTCAAACTTACTAATAAAATAATAATAAAAATTCCCAAATATGAATTCACTTACCATAAACAAACAAAATAAATAAAACCGATAAGATTCAACCCACCCCTTTAAATTATCTTTTCCATAACCAAATCCCATTTGACTCTCTCTCTCTCTCTCTCCGTAACCGACTCTAATCCCTTCAAAAATCCAACCCCAATTTACCCTTTACCTTCACATACTCATCTTCTCTCTCTCTCTCCAATCAAAACAATAAACACCTGTCTTCTTCCAGATCCAAATTTTATAAAAAAAAAAAAAAAACCCGATGGTTGTCAACAGCCGTGTATTAAAAAAGATGAAGCGTCGAGTAACCGCCGTTTCACTCAACGACTTCCTTACCTTCCCATCAGACAAACTAACTCCGGTCGGACCGTTCCGGTCCACCATAAGAACGTTTTTGCTCCGTCACGCGTTGTTACCGCCTCTGTCGTCTGTGTTACCGAACCTGCTGACGTGGCAGATGTTGTTTAGGGTTGGTGGTGGTGATGGTGGTGAGGCGTCTGTGTGTGTTGATGTGGTTGAGGAAGATGTGGTTGGGTCTAGGGCTGTGTTTTGTGATCAGTGCCGAGTTGTTGGTGAGTTGACTCAACGAGTTGTGGTTTTCGTGTTTTGTGTTGGTTTCTGGAATTATCGGTTAGTAATTGACAGCTGGCATGGCGGGAAGTTTGGTAAATAATTAATGATGATATAATTATATGATTTGTAGATCTATAGGTAATACTTAATAATTATATTAACGATAGATTATAAATAATAATATTAAAATTATAAAGATTAAGGACAAATTAGTAATTAATTATATGTTAAATAATAATATAATAATAATAATAATAATAAAAGAATGAATAAAGTCATGGTGGTGTGGGGCTTGTCGTACGGGTTAGATATGAGTGATGGTGACTCATGGTGGGGGTTGTGGTAGCGACATTCGTGGTCCTCTTTATTTGCTACGTGTCATTTCAATCACTTTAAACATATATTTTTATAATTTATAATAATATCAATTTGTTTATTTTTTATTATTATACACTTGTTAATATTACAACATGATTTATGATGTTTGCTGACTTGTTTACTATTGTTTAGCAGCTCTGGTATTTCACCTGTGTCGTTACCCTTCCATTTTTTATGTCCTTCTTACTTTGCTTTTGTGTCTTAAATGTATACATTTGGATATTCCACTCACAATTTGCAAATTCTATTAACATTAATATTTCGACCTCCCCGAGGCGTGAGGATTTGTTTTTACTAGATTATGATTCTCTTTCGGCACAGCTTGTTTGCGGCCTACTACTGCTATCCTTATGTAATATGCCCCGTTTATTGAAATGAAATAAAATTTATTTTAAACAAAAATAAAAAATATCTTTGTTTCAAACCAGTTTTGAGTTCAGCTTGTTAATCAGTTTATTGTGACATTGTATTTTTATTTCATTGGTTTTATCTCAGTGTGCACTCTCTGTGTATGCAGTAGTCCTATGTATTGTTCATATTAACAAAATAGTTGCAAGTTTTCCATATTTTTTTAGAAGTTTTGCATATCTTTTCAAATGAATATACTTTTGTGTTTTTGTGTGTTACATTTTTTTTTGGTTGAATCCCATATATTTTAAGTTTGGCTCTTTAGGCCTTAAGATTATGCTATTGATTTATATTTGTTTTCTGGTCTGTCTATTTGCATATTTCAGGCATTCAGCTCATCCTTAACACCTTCATTTTTATGCAGTTATTACTTTTTCTTTTGTGTCTTCAGTGTATGCATTTGAGTATTCCACTTGCAATTTTGCGAACCCAGTTTTTATTATCTTTGTTGAAAGAGTCATGAAATAGTTGTTATATATGAATACCGAAATCAGTCATTCTGTTTACAGCTTGTTTTAAACTAGTTTTGAGCTCATATTGTTAATCAATTCATGGCATGGACCTCTACGTTTCGAATTTATCTCAGTGTGCAGTTTCTATGTGTTTGTTGCACAGCTGCCGCCGTATGCGATGTTCAAATTATTAAAATGGTTATAAGTTATGCATGTCTTTTCAAACGAATATACTTTTTTGTGTGTGGGTATCCGCCTCTTGGTCTTTTGGAATGTCGTTTATGTTATATTTCGCTCTTTAGCCCTTGGGTGCCTTGTATTAATAATAATTTCGAAGATAACATCTAATAAATGAATACTTCATATATGAAGGCTGGAGCGGGAACCCAGTATGTGGGAAGAGGTACCACTTCATAATAAAGGCTGATGGGGCTTCCATTGGTGGCTACAACAAGCCATGTGCTGGTTGTGGTGCTTTCGTCCATTTGTCTGACTCAAGGTCTGCTCTCAGTGTGTCTTGTGTTTTGTGTGTCTGCTCCCGAATTTAATTTAGGATACAGAGTAGCAAATATGGTGTTAAAGTTGTATATAAATACTTAAAAGTACAAAGTAATAGGTTTTAGAATGAACGGTGGTGTTAAAGTTGTATTATACAGATTAATTTAGGATACGGAGTTGCTAATTTGATACCAAATATTCACCTTAAATTTTTAAACATTGATCTTATACTTTTGCAGGTGCAAGTCATGTAATCATGTCTTGACTACTGAAGATATCGAGGATTGGATGTATAACCAGTTGGATGATACCAGTCATCTTTTGCATGCTGTAGTCCATATGAACGGTTATGGTCACATTCTCAGAGTCAATGGCAGAGAAGGCGGCTCGCATGTTCTCTCAGGCCGTCATATCATGGACTTCTGGGATCGCCTTTGCAAAGCTCTTGGAGTCAGGTTATTAGTCTCTTTATTACAAAGTTTAATGTTCTGTTTTAAGTTTAGGTGGCTAATTTAACCAATTTACTTACGAATAATGGGTCAGAACTGATAAAACAGGAATAATGTTTGTGTAGTACTTTAACTACTTTCCACACGAATAAAATTTGAGATCACAAATATCTTTGCTGAGACGTTAACATGTTACATGTTAAAAGGTTTTATCTTTTTAAAAAATCTAAGGGTATGTTCATCATTTAACATGCTTTGGTTTAAAGTGATATAAATGAAACAAATACTAGCCTACTCGGTGACCCATTAGTAGCTTTAGTATAGGCGTGGTCTGAATAAAGGAGGCAAGTTCTTGAGTGGCCTCTGAAATCTCTAAAATCAAAGCTACTAAAATCATTTCACTAAATCCTTTAAAATAAAATGATTTTAAGACATTATCTCTAAAATCAAAGAAGATAGCTAAAAGGAAACAAGTCAAATGGGTCGGAAGTCATCCGTAATACAGTTTTTTTAACTACATGTTTGATGCCAAACCTCCTTAGACCATATAAAAAACCATGTTAAGTCCCCAATCTGTTTGACCCGCTATACACCAATTGCGTTTTACCTCAATGGCTATTGATTTCCTCTTTAATACTCTTGCACAGACAAGTCAGCGTTATGGATGTATCGAAAAAATATGGCGTGGAGCTTCGGTTACTTCACTCGGTAACTAAGGGTCGTACATGGTATGGTGATTGGGGTTATGCGTTTGGTGGTGGAAGTTATGGTATTACTCATGAAGCCTACAATGACGCGATCGAAACCCTAGCAAACATGCCTTTATCTGCCTTGTCTTCCCAAGGGCGTAAACCAAGAACGCATTTGCATGACTTGATTGCCTTTTACCAGTCATTGTCAGATCAAGAGCTTGTAACTAGCAGAGATCTGTTCCAATGCTTAACTACATTATTGCACGAGGCCAAAAAAAACTGGGCAATGGCGGATTATCGGCCAGCCAAAAAGGTTAAACCAAGTGATTCAAGAGCGTTGTGTGTTTGGAACATGAGTGATATAGTCCGTGTTGAGGAAGCAATGTTTAAAGTGTTGAAAGCAGTCAGTGGTTCTTTGTGGGTTAGCTGGCGGTCCCTACGTGGGGCGGTGTGCAGGGCTGGCTGTCCTGAACTTTTGGATTATTGTCTTAAGGAACTTAAAGGGAAACAAGCAGCTGATGGTATGGTGGTTAATGCTAGATATAATCCAGAATCTGGTGGTCTTGAATACAGGTTAATGCTTCATTAATTTTTTTAATGGATTTTAATTAGTAACATTATCTCCATAATTACTTTCATTATATTAATTATTTATAAACATTTGTCAGTGAATGTCACTCGTTCCTCGACCCGCTTTAAAAGTTAACCAGCCTATCTAACTCTGGAATGCTTTCATTGTCGATGCAGGCTTGAACCTGGTAACGTAATGACCGACAATTGCTCAGTTGCAAGTAGCCTATCTGAAGATAACTTAATCCGCGATCTAAGATACTTATATGAAGCTTTACTTCATCCTCAGTTTATGGTAAATCATGTACCTTCCACAAAAAGGGACATCGCCGTAAATTCAGCTATGAAAGTCCTCGATTGCAAGCAGTTCGTGAAAAACTATCACCCCGAAAAGTCATTTATAAAAGCCAATCCGTATTCACTAATACTGTCGTGTAAACCTGAGGTCACTGAAGAAGATATAAGCGCGCCTCCTGAACACATAATCCTTCCCCCTAATGCCACTGTTGGCGACCTTAAAGTTGAAGCATCAAAGGCTTTTCAAGAAGTTTATTTGATTCTGAGACGGTTTCAAGCAGAAGAACTTGTTGGATATAGAGGTGTAGATGAATCCACCCAAATCAAGCTTCTGATCGGGTCAAAGAACAAGACGGTGGTCAACGTTGTTGGCAAGTGTTTAGGGAAGAGCGGTTTAAGTCAGTTCAGGATGGAACGAGGCGTGGAAACATGGACTTTGGATTGTAGTTGTGGGGCTAAGGATGACGACGGTGAGAGGATGCTGGCATGTGATGTATGCGGTGTATGGCAACATACAAGATGTGCTGGTATTCCAGACTCTAGTTCGGTGCCTGTGAACTTTGTTTGTTGTAAATGCGACAATGGTGGCGGTGACGATGGTGATTTGGAGGTTGACGGTGGTGGAATGGTGGATCTAGTTGGGGATGGAGGCGGCGGAGACGGCAACTTGATGTGTTTCAGTGGCTGATTTTTTTTGTTGCCTATGTAATGATTTTGTAAAGTTTTTTTGGTGTTTTAATGTTGGTTTTGGGTTTTTGGCGCTTTTTAATGATGTATATATTTAGGCTTGGAATAGTCTCTAGAATAAGAAGCTAACCTAACCTTTGATCTTTGTTTATCCTATGCATGGAAGCAAAATGATATAATTCTTATGTTTTGACTCGTTTGCTCATTGATTCGAATATATTTTAATATCAACTGTAAAACAAATTTTCAACTTGTAGTCTTGTAAAAATTGGGCACTGACCAATGTTGATAGCGAACTTTTCAACTTTTACACATTGGCTGCTAACTGTTCATTTTCACAAATGGTTACAAAAAAAAAAAAAAAATCTGTTGTTTCATTTTTTTCACTTATGAACTTTAAAATATAATTTTTATAAAACTTGGTATATATCATTGTTGCGCGCTTATCTTTATCAACGTTTTGATGTAATTTTATACTTTTTTTTCTCTTATAACCTTTAAAATATATTTTTTTTATAAAACTTTGTATATGTCATTGCTACGTGCTTATCTTTATCAACGTTTTAGTGTATTTTATACAAAACGAAGTTTTGCGTGAAAATTGCAAAAGTTTGAAAAGGGTAGACAAACAAATTGTCAAAACTTTCCGTTTTTAAATCGTCTAACGCTCATCTCTAGATACACAATGGATCCGCCTATTGACATGGCGCTGAGGTGGCGCGATGGAGCCCTCAGGGGCTCCATTCCATACAACATAGCCTTAGAGATGGGTGTGCCATTAAACACCTTTTTGTTTCGACCTCCCAAACGATTGATTTGCAGCCCTTTTACCACCTCCAAAATCTCCTTAACTGATGAACGTAACGCAATTGTCGTAGCTTCAAACCAAACAAACCAAACACCCACCAGCCACCATGTTGCTTTTGCGGAGAGGCAACCTACAAGAGCATGACCCACAGATTCATTTATGTACCCACACCTAGAACATAGCAGGTTAGGAAATGCCACTCCTCTTTGTTGTAGTTCAACCGTCGTCGGTATATCATTCGCCATGGCTCTCCATGTAAATATGTTAGTCTTTGGAGTTGCCCAATTACACCAAGGTAACATTTGTTGCAGCCCGGAGGTCTTCCCTTACGATCTTTACTTGAAAATCCGAACATGTACTCTACTTCTAGCCACATATATATCTTGCTACTTTATCAAGCCAGCTTTTAGAGTCTTCATCAGGTTGAGAAACTCAGCCGAAAGTTGTGGGGTGTTCAGGTATGAGGACCATTGCCACTCCCCCGTAATTAATCCATATAGTATTTTACAACAATCACTAACCAAAGCAGTGGCGAAGCTTGAACTTTCGGATGTTGGGGGGCCGAAAGTCATGAGACCCATTTTTTTTTTTCAAATCGGTGGGGTCGGATTCAAAAAATACAATTTTTTTTTTATAAAACTAGGAAAATTTACATTACAGCGCCAAAAATCGGTGCCCCAGCCCCACTAAGCTTCACCCATAAACCAAAGCCCTTTTATGAGTTGCTGGTTCGTAGATACCCGGAAAATAATCACAAAGAGGCCCATTTAAATGCTACACATGTTAATCATCTAACAACAACATTTTGTTACAAATGTGTAACAATTACCTACCCAAAAACAATTTATTTTTAATAACTATAAAAACATTCACTAGAGATAGAGGGAGGGAGAGAGAGTGTGTTTTAATAAGTGAACAATGGTGAAGCCTTTCCCCAACTCCATAGGCTCTCATAGCTTTCAAACCGTTTAAATTAGAAGCTTAGAACATTAATAAGAGAAGATATAACAAAAACCATGTAATATTTTCATTCATCAACCAATGACCTGTGGTCTAATGGTGGAAAGAACTTGGTTTCTCCTTGGAGAGCCAGGTTCGATTTCCACTGACTGCAGGTGAAGTGGAAGGTTTTCAGGCTTAGCCTGTTTCCTACCCTGGAGTGCCCGGTTCGAATCCCACGTCGGCCGGACTATGCTCATGTATAGCCCTGAGCGAGATGCCGTTCAAAAAAAAGACAGGAACTAATTATGCGAACAACAGTAAAAATAAAATAAACAAAAACAAGAAAAACACAAGGTTTATAACAAAATAAACGTCAATAGACTTAAATCAACCGTCTTATTCTGATGAATCCGACGAGCAGTACAACGTACTTACGCAAATCAACACCTCCAAGGTAGTACGATCGGCTGATAAATCTAGTTTCAGATCATCGATAACAACCGAGCTTGTAACACTGAAGTGAAAGTTTTGCTTGTATGTGGTTACAACACGAATCCAAGTGTTTCCAATATCTAGTGTCTGAACAGACAGCTTATGTCTACAGCAATCTATCTGCTTATTCTTGTCAAGACTAAAGAGCTGATCTTGAGCATAGATACTATCCTGGTACTGAATCTTTATACTTACTTTGTCAAAAGCTTTAGGCTCTGTTACCTCAAGTACTATATGATTGCTTGAAAGCGGATTTATTTTGAAAGATAGACTCATGTTGTGAATTGAAAGAATAACACACAGCTTGAGTCTGTTATATACAGAAGGAGTCAAGTTAACACCAAGACTCTTTTGGGGTAATTGAAGAGTTTCTTCAAGTACCAAACCATTCAAAGCATTAAATTTTGGTAAGAGGCTATTGGTATACTAAACAAGTACAGTGTACAAAATTGGTAGAATGATTTATCTCTCTGTTACATGTGTGTATATCTATACCACGTTTATACAAAATTACAAGACCATTTTAAGTATAAAGTTTGATCAAATTACTTTTTAAAAACATTTATGAATTATTTAGCTTCATATTCTATAGCAATTTTAATACTTTCTTATATCTATGATTCTATTCTCTAAAGGCCTGTTTAATTCAAAACAAATTTAATTATAAAACAATAAGATTCGCATTTTGTACAATTATACTTGTGTCTAGCGTATAGACGGAAAAAAAAAACGGTACTAAAAATCCTAAACCGAACCTAAAACCAGTCACAAAACCGATGCTAAAACCTGCCAAACCAAGCTGGAACTGGTACACAAACCGGTACTAAAAACCGGATGGAACCGGGAAAAAAAAAGCGAAACCGAACCAAAACTGTTTAAGAAAAATTACCGATTTTGGCCATACACACAAATATAATTGTTTACTCTGTATTCATTTTCAGCATTCTTGTTTCAAAAAGATCTAAGAGTTAAATTTTATATGGTTTATATAGTTTTAAAATGCGCACGCAAGAACTAGTTTACAAACCGAAACCAAATCGAACCGAAACAGGCCTTCCAAACCAGAGCAGAAGCGAACTGGTTTGACTAAGACCGGTCAAATCCGGTTGGACCCGGTTTAGTTGATTTATAAGTTGAAACCGTTAATGATATTAAAAAAAAACATAGAATGGGAAATACCAACTATTGTTCATTATCTGATATCACATTTTACCTCTTCGGATAACTTGTAATTCATTTTACAATAAAATCTATATTTCAAAATTGAAAACACAGAAAAGAAAACTATAGTAAATTGATAATCTATAGAGCATGCATAGATTTCTATTAAACTGTAATCTTAAAACTAAAGATTTACTTATAACTGGGTATATATTTAGACTTACAGAGTAATCCAGGGTGTGATGCCTCAATCAACCACAACTAGTTTCTGATACAGTTCTCCAGATATAGCAGCTTCCATAGTATCTTCAGGATTCGAATCCCCCTTACCATCACCAGTCTTTTTCGGTTGTAAATCCTCCTGTTTGATCACTCCACCTTCTTCAAGAAACAAAGTTAACAAATTCTTCGAAAACCCGCTGAGCAGAGCCACCCCTTTCTGGTCACTAGTCACCGGAGTTGAAGATGAATCTCTGAGATTCCAAAACACAATTTCCGGCACCTTCTCATACCCACACGCCCTAAACTTCCTCTCGATCGCTTCATAATCAGTCTCCCATGGATCCGAAGAAGCTTGATCGAACTCCATATCACTAAACACAAACACCCTTTTCACCATATCGTCTTCACTCAACTTCCCATTCACACCAACCTCCAACAATTTATCAAACACTTTCTGAAAATTCGTGTTCATCCCCCAATTCATGTTGCGTATGAAGTCTGTCTTTGAGCGGAGACTACGCCCTTCGATCAAGTGAAACTCAGGCGACTCGCTGAATGTGATTACATGGCCTTTCCATGGCTCTGCACTGACTTCTGAAACCAACAAACCAAGTGCCACCGACACTTCCATTGGCGTCCCTGACATGCTACCAGAAACATCACACACCGCAATGCAGTTTGTTAATTTTCCCTTCTTTGACAAATCATCCACCATTCTCTTCCATTGAAGCTCAGCTACTATCGCTGCCCCACTGCCACGACTCAAACCACCAATGATCTCGTGAGGCAGCAAAGCTCCTGCAGCGATCTTGGCATCACCGGTCTTTACGTTTTCTAGATAGCTACGAAATCGCTCATTGTCTCGACGCAAGAATATATCCGTGTAGTTCTTCATGGCTACCGACGCTACTCTATCGTAACTAATCGAGCTCCATTGCTTTGCACTCATATAAACTTCAGGTAATTTCAACGCATCACGAAGAGGAACAAGAACTTGTTTCCTCAACAGATTCTTAACTCTAAAAGCATAACTAACATCATCAAGTTCATCAAACTCGGGATCTGAATCTCTAGGGTAAATTAATCTAGCAATCGATTCACAAATCAACGTAGCCTTATCGTAAGATGAATCAACACTAGGGCACCACTTAGCAGCTAAACTAATTTTCATACAATCACCAGAATTCAACAACTCAATATCAGATCTCAAACAATCAGCAAAGAACATCGATATCTGATCGTGTAACAACCTGTAATCCAAATCTGAATCGTATCTATTACGTGCCTTTTCTGCCATTGAAGCTTCCTTCTCTCTCCTCGAAGCTCTTGCTCTCTCCTTCTTCGCCTTCATATGTGCCCTATTTTCCTCAATCCTCTGCTCTCGAGGCACTCTCGCTCTCAATTTCGCTTTCATCTCATCATCTCCGTTTTTTTTCTTCTTGTTCTTCTTCGAAAGAAAATACATCTTCCGCGCCAAACCTTGTAAAGAAGAGCATCAAACTCAATCTCATATCATAATCAAAAGTATGCAATACAATCTCCTCTGTATACAGATGAGATGAAATGAAATTAATAACTAACATAACTGACTAACTAGCTAGTAACAAACTATAGTAACCGACTCAATACACACATGCTATATATACTAATACCTTTCCCTTTCATCGATCTCTTCGAGATCCAGTACGATTCGCAAGTTTTCACACTACAGGACCATCGATAAGCACAACAACTAACATAACCAACTGAGTAACTAACTATTAACAAACTATACTAACCGCGTTATAGACACAAGCTATATACACCAATACCTTTTCCTTTCACCGACTTCAGAACCTTCAAGAAGCACAATAACTAACATAACCGAATGAGCAACAAACTATAGCAACCAACTCAATACACACAAGCTATAGCCTATACACAGTAAGAGTGCAAGGAGTTACGGGCGTGGGGCGGGGGTGGAGAGTTGCGGAGGGTTTTGATTGGCCATTTTTTTTTAATCTAACACACAACTATAATAATAATACCCCCCCCCCCCCCTCCTCACAATTTTCACCCTTAAAATATGGTCCCCACATGCGGTAAAATATCGGATATCGGTGAAGAACCGATATTTGAGACATAGGTTATCGCGGTGAGATATCGGCAATTTTTATATACATGCAAAATCCATACATGTAGCAATTTAACACTAACCATTCAACATACTCTCCTACCGTTAACAAATTAACCTTTTACAACTTGCAAAACGCTAACAATTGTAGCAAGTGGGAACTTGTTAAAACAATAATAAAAAAGTAATAACAACTATAAGAAGTCAGAAAAATGGAAGAACTAAGAAGAAAAACACCAATGTCGGGAATATCGGTGATATATCGGTCAAATATCGATAAAATATCGGTCAAATATTGGCCAATATCGCTAATAACCAAGATATCGGTGATATATCACCGATATATCGGCCGAGTTAACTACTTTTCGAACAGGTTGTTATGGAGCCATATCGATTTCAATAACTAATCAGTAACAAACTAATAACTACTAACTAGTAAACAGCCTCATGTATATGTTTAGGATATAACGATATATAGTTTCGGGTAATCGGGTCACGTATCACCTAATACCTTTTCCTTTCGGTGGTTTCTTCTCCATCCATTCCATTTTAGCGATTTTACGCGCTTCGGAACCTTCGAGAAGCAAATAGAGAATCTCTAAAAGGTCCTTGAAGTAACCGAAGTTAACAAGAACAGGAATATTATACGCTAGGGTTTTGGGATGGTTATTATGGAGCCAGATTGCTGACGTGTAAAAGTTCTGTTTATCGGATTTACCGGTACCGCGTACGGACCTGAGGTTGCAGATGAGTTTAAGCGTGGTTAAGGGATTATGGTTCCATGAGAGAGTTAGGTGAGTGGTTAGGTGGTCAGGTGGTGTGTTAGGTACGGTGTGGAAGAAGAAGTCGAGACAGGGGTTTTGTGAGGTGGTGTAGGTGGCTGAGGAGTTTTCGGTGAAGGTTATTAGAGGTTGGTTGTTGGTGGTGGTGGTGAGGGAGAGTGTGTTTGTTATGGATTCGTGGAGGTTGTCGACGGTGGTGGTGGTGGTGGTGGTTTCAGGTGAGGGTGGTGAATGGTGGTCTTGGTCCATGTTGGGTGAGAGTGAGGAAGAGAAGTGATACGTGTTTAGATGTAGGTACGAGTCGGTCTTTGTCAATAGCCCACGTAATTTCACGAAAACGAGTTTAATAACAATAGTCAAAGTCATCGTGTCATAGATTATTTTATTTTATTTTGAGTTAACTGCAATTTGAGTCCCTGTGGTTTAGTGGAGCTGGCACCTTGCACCCATTTTCAAAACCTTTTGCACTCTGAGCCACTGTACTTGTATTTTCTTGCATTTTGAGCCCAAACATTAACTCTCCATCCATTTAAACGTTAAAAAAAATAAAGTTACTAAAATACCCATACCCATCTTTCCCATTAAACCTTTTTAGCCCTAATGCTTTCCCCAATTTGTCTCTGCACCTAATCGATCGTTCCAAGTTCAATAATCAAAGAATCATTCCAAGTTCAATGATCGAAGCATCCTTCCATGTTCAATAATCGAAGCATCCTTCCAAGCTGTCACGAAGGTACAGCTTCTTTATTAATCAGTCTTCACCCTTGTGTCTTCAAATCTTATATAAGTTGCTTCTTTATATAATGTAAATTTAGTTCATCACAATCACCATTAATAAGTTGCCGTTATTTAAATTATATATAATAAGTTAATATGGTCATGGAAAAAATAATATAATCTGTTGATGTTTGTTATTTACATGGAATAATTGCTACTCTTAATCGAGCCTCATTATTTACAGGGTCAAACAAATATCAAACTTGCTGCTACAATCGAGTCTGATTACAGAGCTTGTAATGTCGTATTGTTCGTCGTCTGTGAGTTCACGAAGGTTCGATATGGCCGATGAGTTGTGCCGGTGTGGTGCGCCTACATGTTATCGTCGACTAACCACAAAAGATACTGCATAAATGAACAGAAGGGCAGGTGTGGATGGATAAAATGGGCTGATAATCTCGACTGACCAAAATGTGAAAGGTTGATTCCCGCTTTGGTAAGGAGTCTCAACAACAAGGAGGAAGAAGCGAAGGCGAAGACCAAGGAAGTGTGGAAACTAAAGATTGCAATAGAAATTTTAGTGATGTCGTTTGTTGTTTATGTACTTCACCCTTGAAATATGTTGTAGTTTAGATTTAGCTTTGTGAGCAAGTGTTGAAATGAGTTGTAGTCAAATGTGTTGTAGTTGTTGACTGCATATTATAACAGTGGGATCATTTGACCCATATTAATGACAAGTCTTTGTATTGCTTTTTATAACAAGTCCTTGTATGCATATTATAACAGTGGGTTTTATGTAGGTTGACATATCAAAGACCATGAAACAGTGGGTCTTATGTAGTTAACAGTGGGTCTTTGTATTGCATTTTATAACAAAGTATTTGACCCATGAAACAATATATGAAACAATATATAGATTAACTGTTTAGGTAGAATGACATGAAACAATATATAGTTAACAGTGGGTCTTTGTATTGCATTTTATAACAAAGTATTTGACCCATGAAACAATATATAGATGAACTGTTTAGGTAGAATGACCCATATTATATCAAAGACCAAAAAAAAGTCAAACATGCCATAACCCATATTATATCAAAGACCAAAAAAGTCAACAATTCCATTCTGTACAATCACACCATGACCAACAATTCCACATTCTTAAACAAAGTCAAACATGCCATAACTCAAGTATGTGCCTAAGACAATACCTGTGTTCCGCATTAGGGAATATCCTTGCTAGTGCTGGCACAAGCCCCTAAATGAACAAATCAATGAACAAATCAACCATATGTCAAATAATTAATAAACAAAACAAAACAAAACAAAATTTAAAGTTTAACAAAGTACCTTCTGCCTGTCACTAATAAAGGTGAAATTAGAGTTGAAATAACAATCAAGATCATCTCTAAGATTTTGTAAGAACCATGACCATGATTGAAGAGTTTCTGCTTCAACTAGAGAAAATGCAAGAGGATAAATACCGTTGTTACCATCAACACCAACTGCAGTCAGGATCTGTCCAGGATATGGACCTTTCATAAAACAACCATCCAACCCTAGAAAATCTCTTCCACACATCTTAAAGCCCCTCTTCATAGCATCAAAACATATATAAATTCTTTTAAATTGCCTGGTAGGTAAATTAGGGTTAGTGAATTGCTCTACATCAATCTTGATAGTGCTCCTTGGGTTTTCTCTTAACAATTCTTCACAGTAACTTCTAAGTAAAGTGTATTGCTCTCTATAGTCACCAAAGATTTTCTTAATAGCAATCTGTTTAGCTCTAAAGACTTTGTGAAGTGACACATGCACCTGATGTTTTTTTGTAAGCTGGTCCTGAATAGAAGTCAAGCGTATTTCTGGATTGCTTGCAACAAGTGGTTCAATTTCTTTGGCTATGGTGCTCATGGTGTACAAACCGACATCTCTAGTTTGGATGCATTCATGTTTATTATGGAGGGTTTTCACACACCATTGATCTGTGGGAGATGGTCTTGAGATATGGACTGCCCAAGGACAAGTGGGTTTGGTGTGCCTTTTATCAACTTTCTTGGGTTGTGCACTTTTTTCATTAGTTGAAGACCCTACCCCCACATGGTTTTGTTTATTTTGCTCTTCAGGACCCTCAACAATAGTCAACTTTGGGTTAATACCCAAACATATAACCTTATACCTTTTCTTTTCATTTTTCAAAACATAAACTTGCCTCCTTGACTTAAGTGCATACTTTTTAACCATTTCATTCAGCTTTTTCTTATCTTCAATAAGTTGACCAACCTCGAATGGATTGTATTCATCAAATTTTTTGTCTTTTCTAACCCTGTTCATCCTCTTTGTGACCTTTCTTAAAACAGTTTCCTCATCATCATTACTATCATAGTTTTCATCATCAACGGCGAGAGCTTCATTAAAAGCATCATCATTATCACTGGACGCATCATCTTCTTCAACTATGGAATCAATATTGGCCCTAAAATTACTCATGTCCACCACGGGTTCTTCAACAATATTCTCTTCATCCACCACGGCCACTACGGGTTCAAATACAACATTGTCTTGATCCACCTCATAAGTAGGATCAATGGCTTCTATCTCATCTAGATACATTGAATTCATAAACACCCGTGAGTGCCAATGTTCTACATATATCTCAATAACCTTATATCCCTTTCGAACATTATGCAACATGCTTTCAAAATCATTGTCGTTAACCAAAGACTTAAGGCCGAAATCCAAAGAAACATAAGGTTCCTTATAATGAAAATAATAAACCATGTCAAGTGCATATCCAAATCCCTTGAGTATTTCTTCAAGTTTATTGATTCCAACATCATCAACATCAACAAAATCAACGTAATTTGACTTACCATTGATGTATTCTCTACCCGGGTAGTCAGAAAACTCCCCACCATGAAAATTTTTTAGGGAAAACCGATTCTCAATATCACCTGTCAACAAAATCATGTACATCTTTACGAATCCTTAACATATATGATTGTATTGAAAAAAAATTTAGATAAAAAAGGTTCATAAACTATAGGAATACTTTTGTATAAAATATAAGACCAGACACTAAATTTAAGTTGCAATAATAAAATAATATAGTCTACAATTTAAATATCATATATCATATAATTATTATATATAAACAATTTGCGTAGGCTCTTAACAATAGTGAAACATTGCTAAAATACACTTGTACACATGTGATCCTCAACAAATTTTAGGCTAACTTTTACTTTTTGAGTTTCTTGCTGCTTCCTTTGGTATTTGTTGGCACGTATTTAATTTTGTCACCCTCCATGTGGTGTTTGTGTTGCATTATAAATAACATAAATACATAATGGAGTAATAATAGAAGAGCAAAATGAATAGTGAAACATTTATGGTTTTTGTTTTTTTCTGTTTTTTTTATTTTTTATACAACACTTAATTATATATATGATTTAATAAGTATTAACAAAATGTGGTAGTGGTGGAGTGGTTTGTGGTGCATGTGTTTTCTTTGAGGTCTTGTATCTGAAACCCGTTCATTCTTTTTTTTACAACATTTATTTATATATAAATACACATGATTTAAGAATTAACAAAATGGGGTAGTGGTGGAGTGGTTTGTGGTGTATGTGTCTTCTTTGAGGTCTTAGGTTTGAAACCATTTTCAGGCTTTTTTTTTTACAACATTTATTTAAATATAAATACATATGATTCAAATAGAATTAACAAAATGAGGTAGTGGTGGAGTGGTTTGTGGTGCATGTGTCTTCTTTGAAGTCTTAGGTTTGAAACCATTTTCAGTCTTTTTTTTACAACATTTATTTAAATATAAATACATATGATTCAATAATAATTAACAAAATGGGGTAGTGGTGGAGTGGTTTATGGTGCATGTATGTGCTTTTTTCCAACACTTATTTATTTATAAGTACATATGATTCCATAATAATTAACATAACGGCTTGGTGGTGGAGTGGTTTGTGGTGCATTTGTGTGGTTTGAGGTCTTAGGTTCGAAACCGGTTTGAAACATTGGTTTTTTTATTTCTTTTTTTTACAAACACCTATTTATTAATAAATATATATGATTTCATAATAAGTCACAACATAGCTTGGTGGTCGGGTGGTTTGAGGCGCACAAAGCGCGCTTGAAACATACTAGTTCTTAAACAATAAAAAGCTAAACAGACATAAGCCAATAGTTTAATGGAGTTCGTGTACAATATTCTATCTCATATATAACATATTCGAAATATTCCTTTCCCAACCAGCCATGTTCGAAATTTTTTTTCAGATAAAAACGAATCCTAAACTTACAGTATGCGACGTTTGGGTTGAAAGCATCACCATCCTTACGAATCTTTAACATATGCGACTCCATTACTGTAGCAGGTTAGGGTTAGTTTGAAAGATTAGTGATTCAATAATCTGCCATTAGTGGTGACCGATTACTGTAGCATGTAGGGTTTTCTTTTAATGGGACAGTTGTAAAAGAAGGGGATTAATGTTAATTTCGATGCAAAATTACAAATCTACCCTTGAATATAACGTTTAAATGGATGGAGAGTTAACGTTTGGGCTCAAAATGCAAGAAAATACAAGTACAGTGGCTCAGAGTGCAAAAGGTTTCGAAAATGGGTGCAAGGTGCCAGCTCCACTAAACCACAGGGGCTCAAATTGCAGTTAACTCTTTTATTTTTGTAAGATAACTTTATCACACCAGATCCTCCAAGCCCCCGGTCTAAGTTGTCTTAACCGTGTTCACGCTATTAGCGGCTCCCGCTTGGAAATCGTACCGCCTCCACACGAGCTTAATTTTACTGTCACTCGCTGGATTAATGGCCGCATGAAAACCGGGTCAGCTCAGGTTTGAGCTCCCTCGACCGGGTAGACCAAGCTCTCCCCATCATTACCATATATCCAACCAAAGTGTTGAAAATGGGGATCGAACCCGGGTCACTTAAAGTGACCACATGGCCGCCTACCACTCCACCGCTATGAAAAATATGTAGTAAAATATATAGATATAAATAAGTTATATGTCGGATCTTTTTGAAATAGACAAATCTAATATCAAGATAAAACATGTGTTATGATGTATAAAAATTAATGTGTTATAATATGAGAAATCACCAATTTTAATCATGTTAATAAAACGAAAATGTATATTAAAGAGAGAATGTATGTTTAGATGAGGTGCAAAGAAAAAAGGAACCATTGCAAGGCATGATTGATGCGGTGGTCTTGAAGATGTAAGTTTTTTTTTTAATAAAATGTTAAATGGTTTTTAATAAGTGAAAATATCAAAAACAATTAGCTAATAATGTTTCGATCTTTCATCTTATGAGGGGCGTGGTTGGGAATGGGGAGAAGCTTCGGTTCTGATATGATATATGGCTGGGAGATTCTGTTTTAAAAGAAAGGTGGCCAAACTTGTATAAATTGGATGGGTTCAAAAGATGTAAGGTTCGGGAACGTGTCGAGCAAGATGGAAATGGTGTTAGATTGGCTGCTAACTGGAGTAGAAACCCATGTACAGTTGAGGAGCTATCGGAAGTTCAAGACATGGAAAGATTGTTCTCGAGAGTTAATATAGTTGGTAATGCAGACTCTGGGTTTGGACAGGAGGAACAGAGGGGGTGTATACAGTTAAAGGGCTGAAAAAGTTGTTCCAGGCCGTAGGAAATGTGCAACAGACAGCGGGTATTGGGCAGCAGTGTTCGAAATTTAAATGGGAAGGGTGGGTTCCCTTAAAGGTTAATCTTTTAGCGTGGAAGGCGGCGAGAGACAGAATGCCGACCCGTTTAGCTCTTGTGCAGCGAAGAATCAGCATTCCAGATCAATCTTGTCCGCTTTGCAATTGTGGAGTCGAAAATGTTAAGCATGTGTTGGTTGAGTGCGACATCTCTTACGAGGTTTGGAGCGTAATATGTAATTGGTGTAGATTGCAGCCGTTTTATGCATATGATTATGAGGATTTGCTTTTGCTTTACAAGAACGTTCATGCCGAGAAGTGGAGGAAAAAGATTATTCGAGGTGTTGTGATGATAACTACTTGGGCGATGTGGAATGCTAGGAACGCGAAGGTCTTTAATAACAAACCAGTCAAGGTTATGGAGATCGTAGCGGAGGTGAAGTCTAAGGCATTTTTATGGTTGAAACATAGATCGAAATATAAAAGTATTGTGTGGAAAGATTGGAACGCTAATCCGTTGTATATGTGTGAATAGTTTTGGCGGTTCTTGTTTTATAGAGCTTGCCGGTGTTTAATGAAAGTTATCGTTCAAAAAAAATAGCTAAAAATATAAATATTAAATAAATAAGAGATAAATGTGAAATTATGATTTAATAATATTATTTAATATGAGAGAGAATTAAGATAATCATAAGATTTTTATTTATATTGTAGTAAAATGATAATAAAGATAAAAGATAAAAAAAATATAAATTAATAAATTGATTGGGTTATTTATAACCTAAAACTCTTGACGAAAATTTAAGGGTGAGAATAGTCTCACCAAGTGCCATGTGTCCCCACGCTAGACCCGGGGTGGTATAGCTGGCGTGAGAGGCTTCACATCACCCTTTTCATGCCCCCACACCGTACAACCTTAATGTGAATGTGTAATTTAAAAAGAACGAGCTAGCTTTGTAGTTTGTACCGAACTGAAGTATGTATCAAAAGTAGTAGTCTTGAAAAATGGCAATGACGGGTAATGGTATTTTTTTTTTTTGAATGGCCAACAAATTGGAATCACTCACGGAACACTGGAGTATCATCGTGCCACCAGTGTTGCCACGCGATCATATTCCACCACCAAGTCACCAATTCAGGAGGAAACTCATAATTATGAGAAAACCCCCTTTGTGAGATTCGAACCCAGGACCTTATGGCCCCTAATTCTTATCTCACCACCAAGATACCACTAGGATATAATGCATTGGGTGGGTAATGGTATTCATAGGAAAAATAATAAGTATAAAATCAGTATTTAAAGATATCAATCAAAATAACAATATTGATACCTAAAATACCGATCTCGACAAATGGAAAAAATAGATACCGATACTCAGTATCAAATGTTCATCCCTATATTTAAGTAGGAATCTCATTATTTTATTGTTTAAGAAGTTAGTCTCCATTTTTCCCTCGTATTTATTTATCAAATTTATAAAAATTATCGATTCATGTTTTTTATATGTTGAACTGAGCAGTAACACATGAAGTGTAAAACAAAATACACTACATACAATTTATAAAATGCAATGCGTAAAAGACAATTACTAAAAAGTGTAAAACACAATACTTTTAACTTGATTTGGAACTAAAATCTACGTTGAAACGTGAACCAACTGAAAGCGCGCATAAAATAAGTATGAAAACGTATAATATATGTGGCATTATTCATTTTTCAAAAGAAAAAAAAATGTTTAAGTCGAGATGTAGACCAACTCTATTTATACCGATACATATATAAATACACGCACGTAAAAAATAGTTTTTTTCCAAGTAAAAGTACGAAATGGGTAAACTCGAGATTTTCCAAAAGAAATTAAAAAGTTTATGTCGAAACGTACACCAACTCGTGTTTATATCGACACATGTATAAAAATTCGCACATAAAAATAGTGTTTTTTTCCAGGTAAAGGTACGAAAAAAGGTTTAGAGGTGCACGGTACCAACCGCATATATGCAATGATTGTAATTTTGACACTACGAATAATATGACACATATCACACGTGTCAAGCATTCATAATATCATATGCTATACTACATCATTGTGCAATACACATTATAAGCCAACCTGTGCACCTTATAAATGAATTTCTAACGTTAATTCTCATTTTAAGCTATTTACGTTCCCTTTATTTGTACTCTATATGTTTTTATAGAAATTACATAATTTGAATGGAACTCATATCTCAACAAGTTTGTTAGATATTATATAGTTAACATGACTCGAACAACATTCTTTATAAAGATTAAAGTTGAAAATTAAAAGTCTACAAACTACTTGGAAAAGCCCACTAAATTAATAGGGTTCTAAATATAATATTTAATGTTTTAACATAACCTAGTTATAGCGGTTCTTTTAACAGAACTGTGGTTCTGAACCGAACCGGAAACCGTTTTCACCAAAATTTAAAAACCGCAACTGGACCCTAAATACAAGAATACGGTTCGGATCTAACGGTTTTGTTTCGATTCCTCGTTTCTAACGGTTCCGAACTATGAATTGTCACCCCTAATTTTAGGTTTTCACTCAAGTAAAATTTTAAGCATCTTTTTTACACAAAAGATATATAAATAGAAAAAAAAAATACAAGCTAACTCTTGTTTTCTATTGAAGAACTCAACAACTCTTCCAAATACTCAACCCCTAAATCCTCAAACACCACCACATTCTCAACCTTCTTTTCTCCCATATCTCTTCTCCTCTTCTTACCACCATCTCTCATCCTCATTGAATGCCTCTTCTTCACCACCATTGCCGGCGAACCACCGTATTCGACCGCCTTTTCGCCACCCATCACCTCATTCAAAGACTCCCTAACCTTCTCCACAGGAAAATTCAATACAGCCGATGTCCCTCTCATCGATAAAGCGGCTTGATCATAAGCCAAAGCGGCCGATTCGGCATTATCAAACGTCCCCAACCATACCCTCACCCCGTTCCTAGTCGAATCCCTTATCTCGGCTGCAAACTTCCCCCATGGCCTTCGTCTAACGCCTCTATATGGACTTAGTTTAGAGGGTGGTTTTACTTTTCTTGATGTTACTTCATCCGAATATGCGTTGTCGAATTCGAAACCATTTGTTAAAATGCCGAAAAGAAGCATTTCTTCTGAATCGTTTTCGTTGAATGGAAGGATATTGGTTGAGGGAATATTGGTGGTGATATAATGGGATAATTCCGGTGAAGAGGCGGTTGATGATGCCGGTGAGTGATGGGAAAGAGAAGTATCCATTGAGTTTGATTTGTAGAGTTGTTCATCTTATTGGTTTGTTTAAATAGCTAAAAGATTAAAGAGGAGGGAAGCTTCGGAATGTGTATTGTTGGTTTAAACTTTATAATATATGATGACTAGATTATACCCCGGGAACGTCCCGGGGTTGAAAAATCTAATATGACATATTAATTTTACATATGAAATAGAATGATGCGTTTTACAGTTACATGCATGAAAGCTTCGGGTAGCAGCTAACCTAAAACAATTAAAAATATATCTCCAATGTTAACGCCTAACCTTAAACAATGTATAACTCTAATATTAATATCTAACCTAAAACAATGTATAACTCCAATGCTAACGCATGTTGAAAATAGAATTCATATTTACTGATTTGAACATAATTAGTGACTTGCCTATACATGATTAATGATTTACCTGAACACTTTGTGTTTTTTTTCCTGTTTGAACAAAATCCAACAAAAAATAGTCGTTTTTTTTCTCCGTTTTTTATATAGCACTATGGTACTCGTTGGAAAGATAATAAAACGCTCGTTAATTTGGTGTAATTTTTTTCTTTAAAAAATCTCGTATGTAAAAGATATTAACGTTTAAAAATTATGTGAGGAAACATAAGAGAGAAAAATCTAATTTTGTTTTTAAATTATTTTTTTCCTAAAATATCTCAATGCCACACTTAAGAAGAAGAATGCCTCTTTAAGTGCCATGTCATTAAAATGGCTTTGGTTTATTAGACTCCAGGGAGTGGGGCGGCTTTAGGGGGGCGGTATTTGGTTCCCGGGCGGGAACACCGTCCCGAGGGGCGGGAAGAGGAGGGCGGGGAGGAGGGGGCGGTGGGGGAAAGCCGGGCGGTGGGGGGTTTGGGTGGGTGACGTGGCGGCTTTTCATTGGGTGTTTTTTTTTTTCTTTTTTTTTAATTTAACTTTAACACAATATAATATTATTCCTTTCACCCCCCTTTCCCCCCTTCCACTCCCCACAATTCCCCCCCCCCCCCCCACATGGGTCCCACAAGTGCCACATGGCGCTTCACCCCCCTCTTTCCCGCCCCTCCACTCCCTCTAGTCTTATATGTATAGATTTTTATAATTTGAAATGTCTTACAAATATGAATTAACCTACTTGTTTATTTAATGTTATTTGAAAATTAATTTTATGTATTAATTTGTTAAAAATACTTGAAAATATTTAGTAGGAAGATGGGGGCATGTTTTGTTTGCTCATACATCAATATATAAACTTAGATTCATGTATAATAATAATAATAATAATAATAATAATAATAATAATAATAATAATAATAATAATAATAATAATACTTGATGATGAAGAATAATAAATAAAAAATATATTAGTGATAATACAATTTTTTTTAACATTAATGTTTAGATCTTAGAGCTTCCAAAGTGCATGTCAAGAAGTTAACAGACGTTTAGGTGAAAGAGAAAGGGTGTATAGGTGATGGACATGTTCAAACGTGGCCAGGTGAGAATGTGAGATGGTGTGAAATTTTGTTGCCATAGGTGATCAGTGAAGTGCACTTACCATTTAATAGAGAAACATGAAGATCCATGGATGTGAGAAAAATGTTATGAAGATCCATGGATGTGAGAAAAATGTTATATATGTAGCGTAATTTTTTCCAGCTCCAATACGGAGGTTCGTGAACCTCCCTTAGTTGCAAATGCTCTTATTGTTAACAACAAAAATTTCTACTTATATTTCCAAATCACGATAATTTGATTATTGTCCAAATATAAATATGTTTATCTGATATATACATCTTATGTTAAAATGAAATGTTACAACTACATGTTGATCTTGTGAATTACACATCTTCAAGATGACATCATATATTATTGGATACAATACAAAAATATTGCACTACTCACAAAAAAAAAATAAAAAAATAAATAAATAAATAAATTATGCAAGCTGCTCTCAGAGCCAGCTTAACTTTTGTAGAGCCTAAAACAAATATCAAAATGGTTTCTAAAACTAAAAAAAAAAATATCATAAAACTTGAAGAGAAACAATAATTGAAGAAATACAACTATTTACATGCTATATACTATAAAAAAAATACTTGTAGACTATTAAGCTAAAGTTTGTTAAACAAATACCATATATATTAAAAAAAAACACTTTTAAAATTTTGGGGCCATGTTCGATTGAGAGCCTAAAACGATACCTTTAAAATATCCCTTTGAGCGGCCCTGATTGCTTTAAACGCATAACTACTCATTCAAGAAAGCACTTCATTATAGCTTTTCATAATGCATAACTTTCATGTCATTTATAATTCAAATTTATACGAGTTAATAAGCAAGCTAGATAACTCTATGGTTGCTTAAGCTCGATAGGGTCAAACTTATAATTAAAAAATGATGCACTAAAAATGTACTTTGTCAAGAAAGTTGAAGGGTTGCACGTCCACCACCGATGCAGACTTTTTGGTTGAATTCAAATCAAGCTTGTTTTCATTGAACATAGTTTTTATAGGTATTTTTTAGTTGTTCACTAGATCTGTAAAATTTATTTAGCTATATTCAAGCTTAATTGACAAAGGCTCGTTAAGATGTCGAGTTCAGTCCTGACAAATTGGTATAGTGGTTAGTCACTTGGTTTCTCTCCTTGAGGGTCCAAGTTCAACTCCCACTAGAATCACTTTAAAGGACATTATGGCAATGAAGTTTAGAACTAGGCCTCTTTGGAGGTTGTCAGTTCGAAACCAAGCCGAACAGGGTATTACCGCAGTGGACCTTCGAGCGGATGAGTTTTTTTCCCAGAACTGGTGGCTCGGGTAAGCATCCAACTCTGGCCGTTATGGGGGAGGGGATGCATTTGCTTGATTGAGGTCAAGTTTGAGCTTAGCTTAAATGAATGAAGTGCATGGCCGGCCCTAAGGGGATGCGGGGAGGACTCCCGGCCCGGACCCAATTTCTAAAGGGGCACTTTGAGCGGCAACGAGTGTTTTCTTTCTGCAAGTATTTTATTTCTGTTTTCGGCCCAAAAAAAGATCTCATCTTAAACATCACTGGTTATAAACGCAAGAAGGTGAAGAGTAGATAAGAAAAAAGATGAGTAATACATAATAAACTAGATTAGAAGGATATGACAAAATAAAAAAAAAAGTTGAAGTGTGTTACTTGAGATTTGTGTTGTGGTACAGTAATTATGCAGCCTTTGTAGTAAATTTTAATATAGTAGTACTACAAAACAGTAATTGTCTTACACTTTTGCACATGATGCGACTCAAATTCATTTTATTAAAAAGCTTTTGAAGTGTAGATATAAAATAATGGCCCTTCAAATTATTACGGAATTAAAAGAAATGATGGTTTTTTTTATGAGCCAGTTAGCCAAGCATATTAATTTTTATAATTATTACGACACTTTCAGTTTTATATCCGGTTTGACCGGTCCGACTAGGAAACCCGTAAGGACACTGGTTCAATGTCCGCTTCAGTTATTAAAACATTGTTTAAAAGACCTAAGACTAAGGGGCACATATTTCGCGGCTCGGCCCGGATATCTGAATTTTCAGGGCCGGCCCTGATGAAGTGTATATAACATTTGTTTATATAGTTCAATATAGTTATGTCATTTGCCAATCTTTGTACCAATTGGTTTGGGGATGGTGAGTAGGTTTACCCATTTAGTTGGGGTTTCTGTTCAGGAGGTCTTGGGGTCGAATTCTGATGGAGGGTGAACTGTTGCACCGGTTCAACCTGACAATATTATGCCAACCATGGGATTCCTACTCAGGACTTAGGTGATCAAAGGCCGAAGGCATAACCGAGTGTTCTAGCCGTCAGAAAAAATGCAGTTATGTAATTTTAGTTGTCCCTCTATAAGAACTACATATTCACGAGTAACGTTAACTTGGAAGACAATTGTAAATTGTTAATACTTAACGATGAATTGATTAATCTTTTATAGTAATTACAGTTATTTAACATCACATGACGTCATACATAACGTTGGCGGTTGGTCAAACGGAAGCTGCTGGTGCATGTTTAAAGTTTAAACTATTGAATGATCGTATTCAAATCTCTTCACATTAAAAAAAAAAATAGTTCGTAACTAAAAGCTCTCGTTCAAATATGGGCATCTAATGATCCAATTGGTTCATTAAAAAATTATTTTCCTAATTAATTTTTACATGTTAAAAACATATTTATCATTTAAAACTTATAAAAGGAATCTTGTTATAAATTTCATTAAATACACTTATTTGTCACTAAAAACAACATTATTATCAAACGTAACCGGGGACCAAATGGCCACCGGTTCGATCCTCAAGGGCGTCGGGTTTTACTGATTATTCGTTATCGTGCTTTCAAGCGGGCAGATAGTCATGTTTTCCCCGGAGTCGGTGAACTAGGTGAACCACGAGCTCCCTTACATTGTCTGGCTATGCCGGGTGGAAGGGGTCCCGATTTGACCGACTAGGGACACCGAAGAAAGTTCTTGATGAATTTGTTGGCCGTTCAAAGAAAAATTATCAAGCGTATTAGTAGAATACATTTTATCACGTATTACCTCAAAATATTATTTATCGTCATTGAACAACATAAAATAAAATAAAAATAGATAAAGTAATATAGATATACAAGCTTAATAGCACAAACTCAGAAAATTTGTAAATCAAGTTAAATTAATTGATACCGTATGACACTTCAATTTGAATACTTTCGGAACGAACATAGTAAATTCCAAGACATGCCTGAACTAAAAAGCAAATATTATAACTTTAAGAGATTAAAATAAATAAAGCAATTTTCTTACAAGTCAATAACTAAACTAGTATAAGGGGAATTTGATCAAGACTTGTCTTCCTGACTCGAATAAGTTTTGTTGATCTAATACCACTTTGACCATCAACTAATAAAAACGATGATGTATTGGCTAGTGAAATTTATGCACACGTTCTTATATGGTTACCTTGAAGAAGAAGAAAGGTGAAATTTTAAATCACACAAGCCAAATAGAAAGAAAAAAAATACATACAAAATAGTGGTTCATGAAACAAAAGTCATATAACAAAAAAGATAATAGGGTTATAATTGTTATAAATGTATCTTTAATTGTTACTCTTCATATACATGATCCCCATTTTTCCATTAGTTTAGTATTAACTAGGTTAGAGTCCCGCGTGTACACGCGGTACGTGTCCATATCAAATGAAAAAAATTTTATAAAGATTGTAGTATACAAATTTTATTTATTGAATGTTACGTAATACAATTCGTATGAATTTTGGTTGATTGTATATTATCATAAAAGGTTTAATGTTACCCAATAACATATATATGAATCAACAAATGTTTGATTTGACGTGATTTAAAAACAAATAATGATTATAATAACACATTTATTGCAACAGAATGCAAACAAACATTGAAATTTAAAGTAAATAAAGTCCGATTATAAAACGTGACTTTTCTTGTCATAAGAAATGCAAATGTCAAAAATATTGACTCAATGCAACCAAATCTCCCTATTTCTATTTTAACCTGCATAATTATAAACAATTATTAATTCTAATAAATGATAAGTTAAATTCTCTAAAGATAATATAAGGAACATGCATATTCAACTCAAAAGCATTTTACCGGCAAATGACCGAGCGTTGCTGCAGACACTTTGAACCAAGGGGAATTGCTTGTCTTCATGAAAAAACTTTTATCGTCATTCAATAGTGTTTAATGTACATGAAATCTTCAAACAACTAAACACAAGTAGTGGTCATATTCAATTCTTAATCTTTAAAGAGCTAGACATAAGTCGTACTATAGATTCAATGTTGTACAACGAAAGTAGAATGACGTAGAATATTATTTTTTGTTACAATTAAAACCCCGAAATCAAGTAAGAAACTTCTCCGCTATCTTACCTTCATTTTTCATGTTAATAGAAATAGCATGCTCCAAAAGGTTTGTAACCTAAAAAAGTGTATCCAACATCTAATCATAAATAAAAAAATGTATTATATGCAAAAAATAAAACATATACACAAGATAGTCAGACAATCATGCATATAAAAATGCCAACACTACCTTCATTGGCCTCATTATCCCCGAAGTTGGAGGGATTACCAGGAAAAGGAGCCCAAGAACCCCTACATACACAAATAAATAAAGTGGTACAAAAAAAGAAAAAAAGTTGTAAAGCTATATTGGCAATCTAGTACAACTACAACAGTATTATTAACAGCTTCAAAAAAAAAGTTACAACCGCCTGGAGAACGTGCTCATGAGAACATGATTGTATGCATAAGTTACTCGTTAGAGTGTAAAAAATATCTTTTAAAACTAATGGTAGGAACTTAACCAACTACGTTATATTGACATATAATAATGTCCAACAATTTGAAAACACAACCAAATACACATAAGCAACCATATAACCATTCAGTAACCAGCTTGCAGAGTATTCCACCCCCTTCTCCAGGTTAAGACGTTGTTCCAGCATCAATCAAACCTTTAAAAGAAATAACAATTTAAAACCACAAATAACAAAAACATCTAACCCAAATAAGAAAGAGACTCAAACAATAAACATAATTTAGAAAGAGAATGACATTTTGCCCAAGCAAGTAATAAGCTATAACCATTACTACGTAAGGTGCAACAATATTCAAGCAACTATATCTGAAATATGCTTCGGTTTTCGTTTAAATGCTCAACGAATGAGTCGATTTTACTAACATGGGCAGGTCGCGTCTGGCGGGTAACAACCTAATGGGTCAGAATGAAAGAAGCGACTTACAGAATATAATGCCTTTACTTTAACAAATCTTGAGTAAAAAAAAGTGCAATTCATTTTCGGATAGAGAGGTTATTGTACATATTCATAACAAATTATCAAAAAACTTGAATTCATCAATGCCGACCCGTGCTATTTTAAATTTCCAGGCACTATTGTTAAAAGTCACAATACGGATATTGGTCACTTACCACTCATAAAGCAATTGTTTTTAGCCAAGGTTTGCAAAAAACTGAACAAACCATATGCAAACAGTAAAATTTCAATTCTATAAACACCAGTTCCTTACTAACCTTTTCTTCAGCTGCCTGCAAATTTCGACTACTAACTACGGATACAAATACCAAAAAATAAAATCTTTTTCTTAAACAAAAAAGAGGGGGAAAATAGACACATAAGCTTTTTATTATTCCTAACGTTAATAAGAACCTGGATTGGTAACACAAATGCGTGTAAATATCAAAAAACATTATAACATACGAAAAATTGAAGTGCATTTACAAAGAGTTTACTTACTTTTGATATTGTTGAAAAACTGATCGTCGATCAACCTTGTAATATCTGGCCATTGACGGGAAAACCCAACCCATGTTGACCCAAATAGCAACAAATATGTGATGACCATAAATACTCCATTTGTTAGCTGAATATTTAAAATTAAAGATAAAAACACGATCACACAAATGTTTGGTTAATTGTTATTATAATTAAACATAGTAAGAAATATGATTATTTTTTTATGGAGAATCCTAAGATGAAAAAGCAAGAGGTAGCTGTTCAACATTGGTATAAACCAATTCCTCTGGTATGTCAGACACGTCATGGGCTAATAGATGGCGAGCTCTTTCACGCGTATTATGCAATTTGTCCCTCACATCACCAAGAATGGGTCAAATTTGTCACCTCTAGTACATATTAATATAACCAATCAAATTATTTGCATCAGTTACCTGTGTAGTGTTTGACATCTCTCCTTGAAGATGATCTATAGAGTTCTTCAGCTCGAACACGGTGTTCATCACTACAACGCCACATGGACATCTGATGGAAACCATCGAATTGTAAGAAAAAAAATCTACATTGAAGTACATAAAGCAAGATGAAATTTGCATACCTCAAACATGAGATCTCTATCCGAGAGAAGTACATGTTCGCAGCCATCATTCGTGCAAGTAAGCAAACATCCCTTGTAACTGCAGGAGTTACCCTTGGATTATCTGCACATTTTCCGACAAGCAATTACAACATTATAGCATAACACATCCCAACTCTCATTTCATCTTGAGGGGTTGGGGGTGTTCTTCTGATCTCGTCAGTGCGAAAAGCAGCTTGAATCTACACAATTTTATATACATAAACAAATAACAATCACCCTACAATTCAACGATAACACCATTGCCAAAACAAAGCTTGATGATTTTCTATCCATTTGAAAGTCAATGAAAACCACACTTATTCATTCATTTGTATACCGTCGTTATATTTAGAGAAAAGTATGTATCTTTGACACAAAAATTTGCTCAAAGCGGGAGAAATTACTTCTATTAACGTCTCGTATTCTAGCTCTGTGAAAAGTAAAGCGTTGGTTAAAAAAGATTAATAATACAAAGAGCAAGATCACACGTTTAACAAAACTTTACCGTCAACAAATTAACCCTCTGTGTGACCTCCTTTGTTTTACTTCAATTTTCTTTTGTTGAGAATTTGTACCATCAATGACATTTGTTTCTTTTTATTCATTTGGTTTTGCTATCTTTATATCATAATACTACCATGGAAGCAACATAATAAATTAGGAAAAAAATCCAAAGTTGGACACCCTCAGGTGTATGAATATTGTATCTACAATATTCATATAGGCCATAAATGAATGATGAAATAAACAAAATCAATTACATTCTTGAAAGTTAAGTACCTTTATTTCATTTTCTTCTAAACCTCATAATTTTAACAGCTTCATGGGCTTCAATACACCAAATTCCATGATACCTAAAACAAATACGAATCCAACAAACATAAAAACCAAAAAGATGTTATGTTAACTGTTGTTGTTCATATAGTTGATGCGTAGAATGAACCACATCTTTTAGACACTTCTAACCGCTAATTAACAGAAATCTAAATTTGTTCTTTTCGGGAACCGCCCGAGATAACATTTTAGGTAGAGCATGTACAAACCATATTTAACCCATCAGACTAAATATAAAGCTAGATGCGGCAAAACATATAACCAATTCACACAATATTGGTAAGTACAAGTGAGAAAGAGAAGAATATGTGCTTGAGTGAAAACAAAGGCGATATACATCATACAATACGAAAGTCAAAGGTGGCAACAACATACCTCGTTCTATTGTCAATCAAGATGCAATTCATCTTATTGAAAATCAATATTTACATTCTATAAGTAAAACTTTCCTATGAAAATAAAATAAAAGCGCATATTTCATACATATGAATTATACTTGGCTAAAATTAAGATTTGATAAGGAAAAGTTTCTATAAAAAAAACAAAAGCGTGTATTTCATACATATGAATTATACTTGGCTAAAAGTAGTAAAGGGCAGAGCAGATACACGTCATAGAGACTTCGGGTTAGATTATGTCGCTTTGAAATAATAAGCAAATATTAACTAAACTTAAGAATCTTTAAGCCAATCATTCGCTTCTCGTGCTCGCATAAAGGTCATGGAACAATTATATACTGCAAAGCAAATAACAAATGGCAATGAAAAGAGTAAAGCGCAACCATATTAGGACTAAAAATATTACCTTATCAAAGTTGACTCGGCATGCTTTCGTGTCCCCAAGTGCAGGTTATGCAATATGTCATATATCCACATGGAGCAATGTTCACATAGAAACTATTCCTTAGTGAAAACTACAATATTCTGAACTTATACGAACATCTTCAATAAGTTTTAGACTTTTAGTACATCTTTGTTATCAACAAATTCTATGTAGCTCCATTCAATTTGTTCTTTAGTATATTCCTCTATCTTGAACACATGTTGTATTTACTAAAACTGAACAATAAACATCAATAAGTTAAAACAATTAAAAAATAAACATAAATAAAAAAAACATTGACCATTTATGTTCAAAACGGCAGAACTCACACCTGATCGAAATGTTGCTGCAGCTTCTCTTTAGTAAAATTAATATTAATATCGAATTGTTTAAAACTGCACAAGACAACTCTTGTTCAAAACTGCACAATCAATTCACTGAAGAAGCTTTATAAATAATTATTATTATGTCACATGCTATGTACCTATTTTACTTAAGCTTTCAAAACCATAAATATGAGAACACCAATAAGAGATTTTGAGTTTGGATCTTGACCGATTGACATATTGATTTTATCGACTAAAATGAAGATAAAAAACCAATAAGAAAAAGAGCATACCTTGAAGACATATAATCAAGAGGGCCTGAACCCTAGCCGCCGCAACCCTAAATCATCTTCTGTTCGTATATCAAGATTCAAGTTATCAATACTGTATTTGATAACAATCGAAATAAAAAAAAAAACCTTGTGAAAAAGAAGAATTAAAGATAAGAAGAAGATACATGATTGGATGGAAAGTATACCTTTTAAAAAGAAGATTGAAGGTTGCGGCGATGATTGGAGAGGATTAGGGTTGAAGGAGAAGGTTAGGTTTGAGAAGAGGATGAACATAGTTACGGGTCAGTGTTTTTTGTTATGAGAAAGAATATAGATCTAGAGTTTTATGACCGGGTTAACGGGTAGCAGAACCGGGTCATGGATCGGTTATTATGAACCATACCCAAGTTAAATGGGTCCTTCAACCCTAGATAGATGGAAGGTTAGATGGAGCTCCATATTTGAGTTGGAGCCTATGTGGACACCCTAGAATGGAGCCATTCAACCCAAGTGACCTCAATTATTATATAGATAGATATATAGAGAAGTTTACGGTAAAAAGAACTTTCACCTAAAATGGATAAGAAGGATTTGGGGCTTTTGATCTAAATGAATCAATGGACAAAATAAAATGGTGAATATATAAGTTGGATTTTCCAAAAGAGAAAAGGAAGGGCAAAATATGTATAACCTACCATTGTTGAGTTCCATCCCTAGTTTTTAAACGTCCATATTTTTTTTCATACGGCAAATTTTTTTTTAAATACACCATAAAAACAAGCTTTTGCCCACTTTCATTTGCATACCCTATTGCTATACTTTTTTTTTCTTAAAATTTTTTTTGGCTAGGTTGATAACTTGTGTTTTTATCAAATATAAATTGCGTCTTTTTATCAGATATATTGCATTTTTTTTATCAGGTATAACTTACGTTTTATCATATATAACTTGCATCTTTTTATCAGGTATAACTTACGTTTTATCATGTATAACTTGCGTTTTATCATGTATAACTTGCGTTTTAGCATATATAACTTGCGTTTTAACGTTTATAACTTGCGTTTTATCATGTCGTTTTATCGGGTCGTCTTTTCAGGTATAACTTGCGTTTCTAAAACGCAATTATACCCTCAACAAAATGCAAGTTATCAACCTGGCATTTTTTTTAAAGTGTAGCAATATAGTATGCAAATGAAAGAGGATAAAAAGCTTATTTTTATGGTATTGTTTTAAAAAAAAATGTCATATGAAAAAATTACGGCCGTTTTAAAAATAGGGGTGAACTTTAATGACGCAATGATTTTAACACTGTGCCCATGATTATCTAGTTTAATCTATGACTAATAATCCTTCTTATACTTTTTACGCTAAGCTCCTTTTTACGTTAGCCTCCCTCTTAATATATAAGCCCTATAAATAGTGGCATGTGTATCTTATCTATATAGATAAATAAGAATGAGTTATTTCATTTTCTATTCTCTGTAATCCATGTTGTTATATCTATCAAGTTTGTATGTTAGTTGATAGTAGGTCGTTGTTATACGACAAGTTATAAGCACGAATTGCTTTTAGGGTCTGTTTGGTGTGGGGTAATGGAATGGAAGAGGGAATGGAATGGAGAAGGTAATGGAATGGAGAAAAGAATGAAATGGATTATTAGAATTCCATGGTCTTGTTTGGTTACACGTAAGAATGGAATGAATCATTATTTTGTATTGTTTGGTATGAAGGAAAAGACAAAGAAATAAAATCGGCGGTGGTGAGTGGTGGCGATGACTGTTGGCAGCGGGTGCCGGCGACGGTGGTTGGTGGTAGCGGCAGCAGCGCCGATGACGATGGTGGTGGTAGTGGTTGTGAGTGGCAGCGACGACGATGAGTGGTGGTGGGTGGCGACGTTTGGTGGTAATAGTGGCGGTGACGGTGGTGGTGGTGGTCGGTGGCGGCGGGTTGCGATAAAGAGTGACGACGACAATGAGTGGTGGTCGGTGAGTGGCGATGGTCGGTGACGGAGAGTGTCAGTGGTGGCGGTAGGTACTTGGTGGAGGTGGAGGTGGCGGTTGGTAGTGATCGGTGATGAAGGTAGTCGGTGGGTGGAGATGGAGGTGGCGGTTGGTGGTAGGTGGTGGTCAGTGATGAAGGTAGTCGGAGGGTGGCGGTGGTGGTCGGTGACGGAGGGTGGCGGCGGTGGTCGGTGGATGGCAACGGTCGATGGTGGGTGGCGATGGCTGGTGGTGATGGGTGGTAGTGGTAGAGGTGGGGGTGGTGGTGTTTAGTGGTGATGAAGGGTGACAGAAGGAATGAAATGGAAAAAAACATTGGGGTTGGATGGAATGAATTTGGGGGTTTTTAAAGGGAATGGAATGGAGGAGGTAATGGATGATTCCATTTCCTTGACCAACCAAACACTTTTTTTTTTCATTATATCGTAATGCTCCATTCCATTCCGCCTCTCATTCCTGCGTGCTAAACGCTACCTTAGAGTGAAGCATATTATCATAAGGTAAATCGACAAGCTCTCATACAAATCAATATTGTAATCCATACAATTTTGGGCTATATTTAGTTTCATTATTCATTATTCTTATTTTATTTCTCTTAAACATAAGCCATATTGTAATTCATACGATGTTAGTAAAATTGAGATTTATATTAGCTATTTTAATATATAGTTATTATTTGTATATAAAATCTTAATTTGTTAATATTTATACTATTTATTTTAACATAATTAAAATTGTTGTTTTCTCATATTATAATACATTAATTTATATGGTACATCGTAACATACATTTTGTCAATTCATATTAGATTTGTCTATCTCGGGATATAATCTAGTTAAAACATATATAAGAAACCTGAAGTACACGGATGCACACTTGCATGTTTTATTTCTATAGTAATTAGTCTTTGCAGACATGATCTAGCTAGCTATTTGAACTTTTCTAAATTCCGAACGGAAGGAAAGAGCAAGTTTATGGCTTGCTATTTTAGGTAAGTTGAATAGTTTTTTATGTTTCTATATCTATCGGTTCACTTCGTTTTTTACGTTTTCTAGGTAAAAGGAATCTTCACACTTTTCCTACTTCACATTTGTTTTTGTGGTCAATTACTTATCATTGACAACACCGAACGTACCATTGTCAATAATCAATTATGTATGTATAAGTATTGGTAGTTTCATGGTCCTTACTGTTGAACTTGCGACACGGACGAAACTTAGAGACACTATCACAAGACTTCGCCCAACGGTGCGACTCTTTTAAATAATAATTGAATGAAAAAGATTACAAAATAATCAAATACAAGACTAACATGCCCAAGTTTAAGGCGATTTGAAAAATTAGAACTTGAAACAAACTTCATGCACAAGCTTAGGCCCAACCTTCGGCCTCAGTTCAACTTCAAATGCATCCCAACTGTGGTCGCAGTTCACCTTCTTAATTTCGTTGTGTATATCGTTTACTTTTTTTAATTTTTAAGTAACTAGAATATCTACACACATAGGATGTCTTATACAAACAGCGTAAACACCAATTGCAATAAAGCGCCAAATAATTTACTTACCAATCTACTCTTGCCTACTTTTTCTTTTCGACTATGATGTATTTATTTATAAGAATGAACTGTTTGAGGATGCTATGGTGAATATCTATACTATATTATAATGTATGAGCCAAGGGCTTCTTAAATTTTAAACAATACAAATATAATTGCTCAAAATACAACACTTAATGCACATAACAAAGACTTTTTAGGGGCATATATGTCTTTTATTCTTGTCTAACAACTTAAACTAAAAAGTTGCTTCTAGAAGAAAAGTTTACAAGAGGAGGTTATAGAATTCTGTTATAAAGCCAGAATAATAGGTGAAGGAGCAAAATTAATAAAACTAAATGTATTAATTCACAGATATCGAATCTTCCATTTCTCTAGCTGACTCAAAAAGTCTTTCTGCTTGATTTTATGAAGATCGATCAAATCAAACAAGTTCTTACGTCAAAATTGGATGATAATCCATGATTTAGAACCAAAATCGATGAAACTCCATGAACCCTAGCTGCGTTTGATGGTTCCGTATGATGAAAGAATGAATGGGAGGAAAAAGGGGATATGGTGAACGATATGGAGGTGATTAGGGCTATTTATGTTTAGGTATTTTAATATTTAACCCCAATCCATATTCACTAGTTTATATTTAGCCCTTAAACTTCTAAATTTATACATATAAGATATAAAATTAACATTATATATGTATAAATTTGGAAAAATATATATAAAAATCCAATCCGATTAATCCCGATTAATCTTGATTAATCCTGATTAATCCCTAGTCGGTACCTCACCGGCCGACTAGCGCCTAGCGAGTTCTACAACCTTGTTCACAACCCATCCCCCATTCCCTCCCCCTTTCTTAAAATTTAAGAAAATCCCACAAAAACTCACTCCATCCCAACCCCTTTCCCCATACCCCATTTCTAAAATTTACAAAAAACCTATGTTGAGCCCCCATATATGGGGTCTTCCATCCTTCCCCCATATCATTTAATAATAATAAAATAATACAAATGAAAGGTGGAGTGAATTAATGTTGGTTGTAAAGAAATAAAATAATAATAAAAAAAGCTTTTAGGGGATATAAATGGGGAATGGGATGTCAGAAAATTTGCAAAAGTGAGTGGCAAATTTAGAAAACTATGATTTTTTCTTAAATTATATGGTTGGGGATGGGGGAGGGGTTGTGAATGCTCTTAAGATACCCAAAAGTTAAGAACTTTATTTTCTTTAACAACCTTAAAATGAGGGTAAAATAGTCATTCAAATACTTTTACACTTTAGTACCTCATTTTAGTTACTTTAATTCTCTCATTTTTAGTTAGTAATTACACTTTTTTCCCTTTCTTACAAAATTATAATTTTTTTATTTAATCTTATCATAACTTTTAAACTATTATGTTTTATAAACATTCGAAAATACCGTGACGACCTGCTCATTTTTTTGACGTTTTGATATTTGTCTTAGTCAATGTTGATGTGCAGATTGAAATGTACAGGAAAGAAATGTGTTACGTACAAGTGATTATTGCATTGCATGTTTAACTAAAAGAATCTAAAAAATTAATGCATAATGTACAACTCTACAATGAACATAAATTAATCTTTTAAAAAATAACCTATATCTATAAAATTAATGCACAAGTTACAACTACAAAAGCATCACTTGTAAAGCAGTTTAAAGTTGGCGACAATTGAGACAAGTGGCAAGGTTCTTGAAATTTGAATCACTAGCATATCCCGTAAATCAGGTTCCCCGCCCATTATCATTCAACGTACTTACTCTTTAATTAGGGAATATAGGTGAGTTTGTTGAGGCCTAATCATGTGTATTTGATGATCTAAACCACAGCATGACTAATAAGTGTCATCCACACTCCAAAGGGTTCAAGTATCCTACCCATTATCATAGACGGAAGCGCATCGTACTTCAGTATCTCATCGTACTTCAGTATCTCATCGTTTGGTGAGTTTTTTTTTGTTTGTTAACGACCCACTTTCTCAGTCCTTTCCAAATCGTTTACTTATTAGCTTGTTTATGTAGCATTAGCAAACTGTTTTTGTTTGTGAGGTGGATGTGATTTATGGTTTTAGATTCAGATTTCAAATTTATGAATTTTGATTGTTAATATATGAAACACATCGTAAAGCTTTATATACTTTGTGAAATTGGACTACAAATTAAATTTGATGAGGTGGATGCGGTTTGATGAGAGAGGTTAATTTACATCTTTAAGTCCATATTTTGACAATCATGTTTATACAAATTATCTCAAAATAATTTGGGCTTGCAGATTTGGAAAGGAAACTAACTAATGTGGGGATCTGTTGAGGATGAAATCTACTAATGTTGGCAACCATTGTTTTGTCTTTGAGGTAACAATAAAATTTCATAGTTTCCAGTCTGCCAAATGCTCTCATTAAGCTTTTTAGTATATCTCGTTTTGACAGATATATTACACTATTCAATAGCCATCAACTATACCATATGTTCATCTTCTTACTCATTATAGGTGAAGACTATGACTCAATGTTCAGGTTTTATTTCTTTTCATGTGTATATCTCGCTTATTACATGATCTTTATTGTTTTACATCTTGATCAAAACAAGATTTTGAAAGTGGATCTGTAGTCCTATTTATATACTCACATATATGTGTTTTTGTAAAGGTACGTAGTATGCAAACCCAAAATCATCAGTGCTATACATTACGATTTGTTGTTTTGTAGGAACTAAATTATTGTAGGATAAGTGTTTGATAAACTACCTAGCTGAGAATTGTACTAATATTATGTACTTTGTATAGATTGACTGAACCGAGAAACTCTTAGATAATGGAGAAGGAAGATGATTTGGTGACGAGGTAGTACATTGTGGATACACAAGCACGAAATACCAGTCACAATGTTAGTTGCTTAGAGTGTGGTAGCCAATCCGTTGAATAATCCCATGTTGATATCATACACTCTTTAGGAAGATGATTTTTTTTTCTATAATTAATTGAAGCTCAATCTTTTTATCTTTAATGGAGATGATGAATTCATTTAATTACTTTAACACACACTCATTATTCTTGTTTTGGTTGAAGCTTATTCGCGATGAAATTGGATATGGAAAAAGTGACAAAGATATTCGGGAGAAGCTTGAAGACGACCAAACTGCAGGCTTTTGGATGTCACTGGTCAGCTTGAAAGCGCCATTAAGTGTACTTAAATAAATATTATTTGAAATGGATGCTGATATAATTTGAACAACTTCTTATTGCTAGAGTTGCTGGAGGGATATGGGGATATAGTAGGCAAAGGACTAAAGTTCATTTACTGTCTTTAAACCTTACTATGGAGATCCCTCTAACCCCGCCGCACCTTAAGAAGTTCTTCGTTCATCCTCATGGTGACTTTCTAAATGAACAAGGGTTCGACAAGGGTACGAATCTTTATTCCCGGATAACTTTAATAGATTTGTAGGATCAACGATTTTGGCAGCGATATTAAGTATTTCATTAACTTTCTTTACTAAGTGTAGCATTTTTTGATTAATGTAGTTATGTTTTCTGGATGAACTCAATCCAAAAGCACAAAGGGGTTACATTCTGGAATGACAAAACCGAAGAACTAAACAAGTTGTGACTACAGATTACATTTGGTCTGGTTCTTGGCTCAGTTCTGCCCAAAACAAGCACCCGGTTGATTTTCTTTGTTTTTTATTTTTCATTTTCAGATTTGATATGATATTTTATATTTGATTTATTATCAGGTCTTAAACCAAACTATCTCTAATTTTTGGTCCATACTGTTTCACCGTAATGAGGCTCCCTATGTTGTGATTATACAAGCTTTTAATTCTATTAATCAGGTACTTTTGTATTAGAGAAATGCCCAATATTACCATTTTCCTTGATTCATTTCTTTTTATATATAGTTAAGGGATTTTGGCTATCTTTGAGAGTTGATGTTGCAGAACTAGGAGATATGAAATTTAAATTACTTTAATGAGGTTGTTTTCTTATTTAGACACATGTCCTAATTCTCGTTTAAGAGCTTTTACTTGCAATTTGTTGTTATTAAATTCATTAGGAAACACCTCATTGATGAGCCATCTTTTGCCGACTTTCGTGAAGTCATTAGGCAATGCGTATTTGTAAGTAACTGAAAGTGACAATTTGTTTTCTTTGCTTCTCCAAATGGATATATAAATACATGAAATTGATGTATAAAAAATATAAATATATGAATGGTTTAGTTTCCTTTTGTTAATTTTGGTTAGCTTAGGGTAAATAAAAATTGATATTAGGTTAACTCTTTTTGGTTAATTTTCTATTCAGTTTTGTATATTTTTTGTTCGATTTTGGTTGAGGGTTCAATTATTGTTCATCCCAATATATTGTTAATCACATAAACAATCAATTTTTTAATTAATTGTATATAGCAAATTATACTCATAATATGGTTTGAAGCTGAGTATGGGCTTTTTGAATTGTAGTGGCGAAAGAAATAGAGGGGGTTTGATATTTTTAAATTTAATTTTGAATTATTTATCATTGCCACTTATTCTGCCTTTTTTCTTTATTTCTTTAATACCATCTACTTTGTCTCTGGTTTCACGCAAACTCTATGCCTCGCTATAGAGTTCATGGATTCTATTGAATAGTAATTTTACATAGGTGATTCTTAAGTATTTAACCAAAAATTTTGTCAAAGTTTGGTTTTTGTTATTAACTAAAATTAACTAAACCGGACTAAAAACCTAAACAAGACTGATAGTTTAACCATATAAAACGAACCAAGTAACCAATTTTTTAATAAGATCCATTAATTGATGACATTGGTTTTAGTTTCGGTTGAGGCTAATAATCTAACTGAATCGAACCATACACACACTTAGAAGCGTTTGTGTTCCCCGCTGCATCGCGCGGGCACCCTACTAGTATTATATGATATGTTGAGCATAAATCTTTGAATAAATTTGTAGAAGAAAATTGTTTAGGTTGGTATGTACACATATCTTTTTAAAGGTGAGAAAGATTTAGCCTTTAAAAAAAAATTAATCTAACTTACAAACAAGGTTAAGACCGTCTTCAACAGGAGAGGAGCCCGTCCTCCCCTGCCCGGTGCCAACTCAGCCTGTCCGTCCGTCCTCCCACTCATCTGCAACGGACGTCGAAGCCATGACCCACCTCTTCCTCTCCACCAAGACCAAGAGCACGCCCTTACCAATAGACGCCTATCGTCCCTCTCTCTTCCACGTCACTGTCCACATCGAAAAACAAGGCTACTGGCCTAGATTACAGGCGCATTGAAACAGCCAAACTACATTCCAATTCCTCCACAACTTGCACTAAAAAATCTACTGTATTTTCCAACAAAAGAGTATCATCAAACCTTTTATCACTAAATCAATTATTTCATTTGTCTGCCAATTTAGACCACTCTATGAACCTATGCGGCGAAAAAAATATAACATTATCCACGTGGCACTACATCAGTGGTTAACAAACCAATCTTTTTGTAGAACGTGACCCCGAACAGTATCATTCCTCTTTATGTCCATCAATCAATTTTTATTCCATCTTTATTATAAAATTATTAAACACTGAGCACAACAATAATATCTAGGGTTTCAATTTTCATCGATTAAAATCGAAAATCAACATCAAATGGATCCGTTTGAGGATAATAATTGGGATCTGATCGATTACAACGCTCTGATAAACGACGTCGTATCCACCGATTATTATTGGTGTGAACAGAGGTAGGGTTTTATTATTGATTCTGTTTCGTTGTTGATTTTGGTGTTTGTTGGTTATATGATTGTGATAATGTTTAGGATTTGTGATAATTTAAGATTGTAGGGTTTTATTGTTGATGAGTGAGGGTAAATTGGTAATTTGACAAATTTGGGGATTTTTGTAGGTGTTGTGGTTATTGTTTGTTAATTTGTGTGTATGATAGTGAAATGTTAGTTGTTATAGGAAGTTGATTATATGATTGAATTTTTGATGTATGTTTAGGGTTTTATGAAATGTGTTTGATTAAAACTTGGTTTGGTATTGTCGTGGTGGAGTCCAAGTTGATGGTTCGGTTGCTAGTCTTGCGCCACCGGAGAAGGAGGGTGTGGAAAAAGAGTGCTCAAGAAAAAGGTATTTACTGTTTTTATTTGGATGAAGTTTGGTAATGCCCGAAATACAGACAGATAGACGAAACGATGGTAATCTCATTGACAATATAATGCCAATGATGTAGTTATCCTTTCCTTTTTAAGTTACTACGAATTATCGGTTGGTTTTGTAGGAAGTCAAACATGTTTGCATATGGATGATAGTTGTGTCTATGGTTATGTGTATAATTCTGTCATTTTTTGGGTAACATATTACACGCCCTAGGGGGACGCCTATTGACTGTTCTTAACTGCATACAAAGGAAATGGGGCCGAGGTTTGGTGCTTGTGTATACTTCTGTCTTTAAATGTATGTTATTTGGTTGGGTGACGTATGAGTCTAGGAGACTAGGACGGTGACTTAAGTTGATTTGTGATGCTTGTTGAATAATCAAAGATGAGTGTGTTTTCCTCCATGGTAAACTTAAAGAAGTGTTACATGAAAGCAAATATATTTGTGAATAGAGATCATAAGGTTACAAGTTTTGGCAAATTTGTTTTGATCCAAATTGACTCTATTTAGTAGGCCCATATAATTAAACTAACGGACCAGATAACTGTTAGAAACATGGACCAGATTCTAAATCTTTGTGTTCTATTGAAGAGAATGAGATGTGATCATACTATCATAGCAAAGTCTTAGTTGTTGTAGGTGAAAACTGGTTATTTTATATGCTTAATTATTGATGTTCTTAGCTAAGTTTAAGACAATATGTATGTTTATGATTTTATAGAAAGTGTTGTAGCGAAATAAAAGTGTTTGATTGAATGTTGGTTTGTCATTGCAGTGTTGCAGTTCCAGTTGATGGTTCACTTGCTAGCCTTGCACCACCGGAGAATGAGGGCATGGAGAAAGAGTGCTTAAGAAAAAGGTATTACTGTTTTCATTTGGATAAAGTTTGGTAACACCGGACTCGAAATACCAAAAGAGACGAAAAGAGGGTAACCTCACTGACAGCAAGATGCCAATAAAGATATTGTTGTTCTTTCCTTTTAAGTCGCCCCAAATTATTGGTTCGTTGTGTAAGACTGAAGTCAAATATCTCTCTGGAAGGACCGTAGTTGTCTCTACGGTTGTCAGTTGTTTATTTTCGGTAAACTGCCTAGGGGACCCATAGCCAACAAAGGACAATGGCATTGATTTGATTTGATTGCTGTATCTATGATTTATGCTGCATGTCCTCGATCACCAAGCCACCATTGCGAGGACAATATAATTCTGTCTTAAAATGCACGTTGTTTGGTTTAGTGAGAGTGACATATGAGTCTAGGACAGTGACTTACATTGATTTGTAATGCTTTTGTCGAATGATTAAAGATGAGTGTGTCTGCCTAAATGGTAAACAATTGTCACATGAAAAGAGCTAATATATGTTGATAGATAGGCAGAGAGGTCGTAATCTTTCAGTGTTGGCACACTTTTTGATTAACTATTTAAAAGACCCATATAGTTAAACTAATAGGTCAAAATGATAGCAATGTTAGAAACATGGACCAAAATTTCCTTCCCTAAATCTTTGGCTCTCGTTTATATAATATAAGGAGAATGAAGATGAGATCATTATTTCATATTGTCCTATTATTCTGCAACTGCACATTTTGGAGTTTTGTTATTAAATTACAGTTTCCCTTTTTTTTCTGCACTTAATATCAATCAATGTTAATTTGTTTCATGCTGTTCGTCACATAACAGGGGACGCAGTAATTCTTGCAGCAAGGCCGAGAATAAAGCATGTCGTGAGAGGCAAAGAAGGGAAATATTAAATAATAGGTGACCCTTTTCTTGATTGATATTTAGTGATTTAGTCTATCCCTCGAGGTGTTTAAAAGTATAGACTAACAAAAATAGAACCTACTATTTAGTAGAGGTGATCTGGAAGCAGCCTCTCTATCCCTAGGGGTAGAGGTAAGGTCTGCCTACATCTCACCCTCCCCAGACCCTACCAATGGCTTTGCTATTTGTGGGATTTACTGGGCTTGGTTGTATTTAGTAGAGGTGACAATTGTTGGAAATTATAATCAAGAAATTATGTTAATTTAGAAAGTCAAACTGTTGACTTCAGAAAGTCAAACGACACAGAATAAAGGCGCCAAAATAGGAACCGTCATGTCGGTTAATGATCAGTTGTGTCTTTTAGGAAGTTAGTTAATTAACTGTCAATTGTATGGGTATATAAACCCCTCCTATGTATCAGTTTCATTGTGTGGAATAATAAGATTTGACTTTACAAAAGTCCCACCTTCTGTTTCTATAAACCAACTGCACAATGATGTGCATACTCAACATGTTCATCATCCAATAAACCAAGTCTATAATATGCGAACAGGGCAGAAACTCAACGGTTGACCCATTTACCTATGAATGAGTGGACGGGTGTCATATTGGATCACCAATGGGTCAAATAAAAAACTTAACACGAAATAAGTCAAATAGATTGATAGTCATCCAAAATGTATTTCTAATGCACAACACCTCATAAATCATTGTATTAAAAATAAGTGATTCATTTTTATGGTTTATGAAATATTGTTAATTCTTTTTGCAGGTTCATAGAATTAAGCTCTACTTTGGAACCTGACCGGCATGCCACTACTGATAAGTTGGCTATACTTGGAGACGCTATCCGAGTTCTGAATCAGCTGAAATCTGAATCACAAGAGTTCAAAGAAATGAACGAGAAACTATCTGAAGAAATTAAAACATTGAAGGTTAGTATGCGTATACGCATAATTGATACTAATTTTCTTAATAAATATATAAAAATATTTTCACAAATACTTCTCTTTTGACTTGCCAAAACCGTCAGGCAGAGAAGAATGAGCTTCGTGAGGAGAAACTTGTTTTAAAAGCGGAAAAAGCGAAAATGGAGCAGCAGGTCAAATCTATGACCAATAATCTTCCACCACCTGGATATATGGCACCACATCCGGCTGCATTTCACGCTGGAGTGAACAAGTTGCCAGTTTTTCCAGGCTACGGTTACATTCCAATGTGGCAGTATCTCCCACAATCTACGTGTGATACATCTCATGATCATGAGCTCAGGCCACCTGCTGCTTAATAACCTTACAATGAGAAAAATTGTTGGCTCATTGTAGTTTGTAAATAGAAATGCTTAGTTGGATTTTATGTTTTCATCAGTCTGTAGTTTCGCCATTATGCTTTTTAGAGACAAATAGAGTTCTTTGTTGGATATAAATGATATCCTTCTTTAATCTTTTTAGAGACACATATTATAAACTATAACTAATTGAAGTTAATAGACAATAAATTTCATGATTGAAAACCAAAAAGGTAAAAGAACAACTGAAGAGACCATTAACATCGTCCCATGATGAGGATTTGTTGTCTTGTCTTTGTCTCACTTGTATTGTATCAAGTTTTACATTAAGTTGAAAATGAGTATAGTTTATTAAAATAAATAATTCAGTTATTATATATTAAGTAAAATGGAATATTTATTAAAATGTGGTCCTGAAATAAAAAAAAATAGTTATCACTATTTGTGTGGATATTGGATAAACAAGTGAACAAGTGTATGAGATTGAAAGTCTATGGATAATAAGTGAATGGCTGAATGAAAGTCTATTGGATAATAATAGTGTGGAGGATATCCAAACAATGGCTGAAGGAACTATATATCAACACAACTGAGATCATTTCTTTCTTTCCATACACTTGCAATTTCACTCAAATATATCCTTGTTATACAGTTTCCATCATCACCATAAACTAACAATGGCTGAAATCATTGCCTCTGAACTCATCAAATCTGTTGTTGGGAAGCTGGCTTCTGAAGCCTTTAAGGCATATGTTCAGTCCCAAGGAATTCATTCAGAGATTGAGAAACTAGATAGCATATTGAAAAAGATCCAGTCTCTACTTAATCATGCTTCTCAGAAGGAAACAACTGATGAAGCTGTTAAGCAGTGGCTCAATAATCTCCAACACTTGGCTTACGACGTGGATGACGTACTTGATGATTTGGCTACTGAAGATATGCGTCGTGAGTTCGGTCAACAATCTGGAGCCATCACTAGCAAGGTAAGAAAGCTCATCCCAACTCGTTTGAAAAATCTATCACTAAGTGAGAGGATGCGTCACAAGTTAGATTATATTACCACCGAGTTTGAAAATCTAGAAAAAGAAAAGGATTTTTTGGGTTTGATTAATATAAAAGATGAAAAGTCAAAAAGAACTTATGAGACCTCTTTAGTAGATACATCTCGTATTGTTGGAAGACAAGAGGAAAAGAAGGAACTGCTAGCGAAACTATTTGATCAGAACAGGTCATGTGAGGGGTCATCTGATCAGAAGTTTAGCATCGTGCCCATAGTTGGCATGGGTGGGTTAGGGAAAACCACTCTAGCTAAACTTTTGTATGACGATGAAGAAGTTAAGAAGCACTTTGAACTCAAGGCCTGGGTTTGTATCTCTGACCAGTTTGAAATATTTAATATTAGCAAAGTTATCTTACAATCCGTGAAGGGGGAGGCCAAGGAATTCGCAGATTTAAATCTGCTTCAAGTAGCTCTTAAAAATGAACTTAATGAGAAACGATTTTTGATAGTATTAGATGATGTTTGGAGTGAAAGTTCGGAGGACTGGGAGGCCCTGGTGATCCCATTTCACGAGTGTGCTCCCGGAAGTAAAATTATAATGACAACTCGGAAGGTGCATTTGCTTAAAGAGTTGGGTTACAATCATCTAAACCATCTGCAGACCTTGTCACATGACGATGCTCTGTCGTTATTTGCCCAACATGCGTTGGGTGCAAATAACTTTGATTCACATCCAATCCTTAGACCACATGGTGAAGGCATCGTGAAAAAATGTGATGGACTGCCTTTGGCTTTAAGAGTACTTGGAAAGTTATTAAGGACAAAGACTCAAGAAGAAGAGTGGGAGGAGGTGTTGAATAGTGAGATTTGGAGGTTAGGTAAACCGGATAAGATTGTCCCGGCTCTTAGACTGAGCTATCATGATCTTTCTGCACATTTGAAGCAATTATTTGCATACTGCTCCTTGTTCCCCAAGGACTATGTGTTTGAAAAAGACGATCTAATTTTACTTTGGATGGCGGAAGGCTTTTTGAACCAGTCATCTTCAAACAAGTCAATGGAAAGGTTAGGTCATGAATATTTTGAAGAGTTATTGTCAAGATCATTTTTTCAGTATGCACCCAATGACTCATCGTTGTTCGTGATGCATGACTTGCTAAATGACCTGGCAATATCTATTGCTGGAGTATTCTTTTTAAGGTTAGATGATGAGACTGTGAAGGATGCTAGGAAGAAAGATTTGGATAAGTACCGCCACTTGTCATTTGTTCGTGAGAAATATGAAGCATACTCGAAGTTCAAGCCCATCGAAAGTGCTACAAGTTTGAGAACATTCTTAGCAGTGTCTGTTGAACCGGAAGATGGATGGGGAGAGTTTTATTTATCTGATAAGATTATGGCCGACTTACTTCCGAAATTACCATCTTTAAGGGTTTTATGTTTGAGTGGTTATTTCATCAGCGAGGTACCAGAAACCATTGGCAGGTTGAAGCACTTGCGGTACCTTAATTTATCTCGTACCATAATCACATGTCTACCGGAAAATGTCAGCAATCTCTACAATTTACAATCATTAATCCTTAATAGATGTGACAGGTTAAGTATGTTGCCCAAAAACTTCTCAAAGCTTAAAAACTTGCGGCATATGGATATTAGGGATACTCCGCTTTTGAATAAGATACCGTTAGGGATTGGCAATCTGAAAAACTTACGAACTCTCTCCAAGATCATTATTGGAGGAAATAATGGCATTGCAATAACCGAGCTTAAAGACCTCACAAATCTTCATGGGAAGACTCACATCAAGGGGCTGGAAAAAGTAGAAATGGAGATGCATGCACGTGAGGCAAACATATCACTAAAAAGGCTAAGCGAGTTAGTACTGGAATGGACTGACGTGTTTGATCATTCTAGAATGGAATCTCTTGAAAAGGAGGTCCTCGGTGCATTGAAGCCTCATAGTGATAGTTTGATAAAGCTTGGAATAGTGTCATATGCAGGTATGGAGTTTCCTAAATGGGTTGGGGATCCATCGTTTCTTCATTTGATTAGCGTGTCCATACGTGGCTGTAAAAACTGTACATCTTTGCCACCACTTGGGCAGCTGTCCTCACTTAAGGAGTTGTATATTGAAGGCATGAATGAGGTGAAAGCTATGGGTTCAGAGTTAATTGGGACCGGTTGTGCATTCACATTCCTTGAAGTCCTTGAATTACGAAATATGAAGGGGTTGGAAGTATGGTCAACTGATAATGGGGTCGTGGCATTTCCATGCCTTAAAAAGCTTGTTATTAGAGGTTGTCCTAATTTGGTTGAAGTGTCACTTGAAGCCCTACCTTCATTGAATATTTTGGAAGTATCTGAATGTGATAGTTGTGTGTTGAGAAGGCTTGTTCAACTTGCCTCATCAGTCACGGAGTTAGATATAGAATCTATTTTAGGGCTTAGTGATGTGGTGTGGAGAGGTGTTATTGAGTATCTTGGAGCAGTTGAATATTTAGGCATAAGCAAATGTAATGAAATAAGGTATTTGTGGGAATCAGAAGCAATAGCTAGTAAGGCTCTGACAAAGTTACGGTGGTTGGATGTTAGGGAATGTAAAAATTTGGTGAGACTAGGAGAGAGAGAGGATGATGACTGTTGGAGCAACCTCCTAACAACTCTTAAGACGTTATGGATAAAAGATTGTGAGAGTATAGAGCATTGTAGGTGTTCAAATAACACTGAGAATTTGTACATCCGTGAGTGTACTTCCATTACATCAGTTTCATTTCCGACAACAGGAGGGCAGAATTCAGAATCATCTGAAATTGATTCTTGCGACAAACTGTTAGAAAAGGAGTTAGAAGGAGATAACAGTAGTAAGGTGGTTATCAACAACACAAGCATCCCAAAGCTTCAATATCTAGTGTTAGTCTTGTTGCCAAATCTGACAATAACCATTGAATTGAGTCACTTTATTCACCTCACCTACCTCCTAATATATAATTGTTCAAATATGGAGTCATTTCCAGATCAAGAGTTGCCTAATCTCACCTCCTTAACAAATCTGCAAATATATGATTGTGAAAGTGCCAATGCTTCCTTTCCTCGTGGGTTTTGGCCTCCCAAACTGCATACCCTTCACATAGGGGGGTTGAAGAAGCCCATCTTGGAGTGGGGCCCACAGAATTTCCCAACCTCACTTGTCAACCTAACTTTATGCGGTGGAGAGTCAGATGATGATGTGAGTAGATGCAGTCAATTGTCCCATCTTATTCCTTCATCTCTTACTTCTCTTGGGATAATTTACTTTGAGAAACTGAAATCAGTTTCAGTGGGACTCCAACACCTCACCTCTCTCCAACATTTGTATTTAAAAGGTTGCCCAAAAATGAAGCATCTACCAGAATATCTGCTGCCTTCACTATTAAGTTTAAACATCAGAAGATGCCGGAATTTAGAAGGAAGGTGCAGTAGAAGAGGGTCCTATTGGTCCCGCATCTCTCATATCCCCTGCATCAGAATCAACCCAGAATTCTTATATGAAATATTGCCCCCGAAAAACTGTAAGTAATATTTCAATAAAAGTACGTTATTACTTCAATAAAGTGCAAATAAATATGATTTTATAAAAGTACATTATTACTTCAATAAAGTGCAAATAAATATGATTTTATAAAAGTACATTATTGCTAGATAAGTTTTTCACTAAACTGGTGGCTCTGAATATGATTTTATGAGCATGTTTGGCTCTCCATTTTCATTTCTCCTTTTGACTTCTTCTCCCTCCTTTTCTCGTTAATCTCAAAAGTCACAATTTCTAACTTTTAACTTTTCATCCATTTTCTCCTTTTCAAAGTGTAAAATCTTCCAAAAGCTACTTTTCCATCAATTATCCAAACACTTTATTTTCTCCTTTTGACTTCTTCACAAAGTTATAAGTCAAAAGGAGGTGTGAAAATGGAGAGCCAAACATACTCTATATATTTGGGAAATTATTGTGAACAACAATATACTATTATATTTTGATTGATTAAGAAATAAATTACATAATGTTTTCGTTGTTTTTGGATTATATAATTTTAAGTTTGTTATTGTAACCAAGTCAATGGGTTTGAACATTGAGAATTTGAGATGCAATGTTTTTGTTTATTTCTGAGCACCAAGTGTTCGATAAATGTCCCCAATGAAATTATCTTTGTGAAAAGAGGACAATAGGAACTAAGAAAGATTGAGTGATTTACCTAACTGTTAAATAGGACCTAAGTGGTTTTATCCTTTTTCGTTTAAGTTATTTGCTTATGATAATAATAATTGTTTTTCTCTTGTTGTACATTTTAGGGAGAGGTACTGAAGTGTAACTACGGCTGCTATATAATGTCTCATCAGTTACTGTACACAACTTCATCTCAGTGGCGGTGTCTTTGTCTTTGGGGTTTAACTGATTACAACGCTCTAATTAATGACTTTGTATCCAGTGATTATTATTGAGGGAGAACAGAGGTAACTGATTCTGTTTCGTTATAGATTTTGGTGGTGTTTTTTTAAGACTTTTAGTATTTGTTGGTTATATGATTGTGAAAATATTTAAAGGCAAATGGGTTAGCTGGATGAGTTTTTCATTTAACTGGTGGCTCTGTATCATTTTTTTCATATGAGCTTTAGAAGCCATGTGTCAGAGTAGGCCTGCAGTTTTTAGCCTCTTATAATGCTGTTAAGAAAATATGTTTTTATATAGTGAATGTTTATCATCCTTTTTCAGCACAGTTGTTTGTAATTTTGTTTAAGTTATTTGCTTATAATAATAATTGTTTTTCTCTTGTTGTACATTTTAGGAAGAGGGGTTGAAGCGTAACTAGGGCTGCTATGTAATGTTTCATCAGTTACTGTACACGACTTCGTCTCAGTGGCGGTGTCTTTGTCTTCCCTAAACCGATTAGAGTCTACCTTTAGGGTATTGTTTATGTTCTTGTTAGAGTGATTTGGAAGGTGCTGTTTGAGGATGCTAATTAGGTTCTAACTGATTACAACACTCTGATAAACGACGTCGTATCCACCGATTATATTATTGGGGTAGAACAGAGGTAACTGATTCTGTTTCGTTCTGTACTTGTGTATAATAGTGAAATGTTAGTTGTTGGTGGTGACAATTGGTTATATGCTTGATTTATGTATTTATTTATTATATATATATATATTTTGTTTATAGCTAGTTTAGGATAATATGTATTTACTTAAATTTTGGTAATAGATGACTTGATGTACAGAAAGATAGGAGACACTAGAGTAAACTCATTGACAACATAATGGCAGCAAGGTTATAGTTGTCATTTCCTTTTAAGTTGCTATAAGTTATTGGTTGGTTTTGTAAGAAGGCAAACAGCTCTCCAAAAGGATGATAGTTGTGTCTATGGTTATTATGTGTATAATTCTGTTCTTTTTTGGGTAACACGCCCTAGGGAACCCGTTATTGACTGTTCTTATAGTCAACATAGAATTGGGGCCGAGATTTGATCCTTGTGTATATTTCTGTCTTAAATGTATGCTGTTTGGTTTGGTGACATATCTGTCTACGACGGTGACTTAAGTTGATTTTTGATGCTTGTTGAATAATTAAAGGTGAGTGTGTTTTCCTCCATTGTGAAGAAGTGTTGCATGAAAACAACCTGTTTAAAGGCAAATGGGTTAAATGGACAGGTTTTTTCATTAAATTGGTCACCTTGACGCCTCTTTATACGATCTTATATATATGCGAAATTCTTGTGACTAGAAATTTTATTGTCTTTTAATGTTAACATTTGAAAATTTTAGTGACAATATTTGATTTGAATTGATGTCAACAGAATTCTGTTAGTCTTTTACTTGATCTAAGTTAATTTTTATTTGAATGTCAGTTTGTTAATCCAAATTAGTCCTCAGTTTGATATATTAAGATACTAACAACAATTTTTTTTTCTTGTCTAGTCATTGTTTCAAAGATTCACACAAATCAAAGATGGATTGATTATAACTAGACTAGACCATTGGTTTCTTGGAGCCGCAATTCATGCAGCAAAGACATAACAGAATAAAGCATGTCGTGAGAGGCCAAGAAGGGAATATTGAATAACAGGTGACTCTTTTCTTGGTTGAGTTTTTCTTATTTAGTGATTGACTATCCCTTTAGGTGCGTAAATAAATCATGCTGTTTAGTAGAGGTGACAAAATTGAACCTTTTACCATTGTATCTCTAACAGGTTTAAAGTTTCAACCCAGACCCGAACCAATACAGCCAGTTTTTTTTAATTGACAAACCCGTTTTGACCTGCCACCCAACCTGACCCGTTCGTTTTGCCAGGTGTACTAAAACTTCCAACACGGTGACATTTTTTAGCGTTTTGCAATACCTTGCTCACTAAATGGCACTTCTCTAGTAGTTTATAGCCTCTTAAAAACCAACTTATTCATCTAGATTGTGAATAATTATCATAATATTTATAAGTTGGTACCGCAAATTAGGTCTAGTTCAGTGGTTACGTAACTGTTAAATATGAGCTAAGTTGTTTTATCCTTTTTCAGTACAGTTTGTTAGTTCGTTTAAGTTAGTTGCTTATATTGATTGTTTTTTTTCTTGTTGTAGCTGAGAAGTGGTTTTAAAGCAACTCTGGTAATGCTAGAGGATGCTGGTAGCTAAATAGATAAGAAGAGGGGCTGAAGTATAAATAGGGCCGCTATATAACGTTGCATCAGTTATTATATATAACGTTGCATCAGTTATTATACGACGAATTGAGTCATTTGGAAGGTGCCGTTTGAGGATGCTAAATGGTATCTAACTGATTACAACTCTCTGATAAACGACGTTGTATCAACCGATTCTTATTGGGCTGAACACAGGTAATTGATTCTGTTTTGTTGTGGAGTTTTGTGTTTTTTCTTAAATTCCTTTAGTATTTGTTGGTTGTATGATTATATAATTGTTTAGGATTTGTGATGAATTTAGATTGTAGGGTTTAATTGTTGCTGATTGAGGGTATATTGGTAAACTGACAAATTGGGGATTTTGACTGACAAATTTGGGATTTTGTAGGTGTTATGATTTTAGTTTGTGAATATGTGTGTGTATAATAGTAAAATGTTAGTTGTTGGTGATGACAATTGGTTATATGCTTGATTTTTGATGTTTTTAACTAGTTTAGGTTAATAATATGTATGTTATGGTTTTTATTTGTGAATCTGTACGTGTGGAATTGTGGATAATAGGAAAATGTTTGTTGTTGGTGAAAGTTGATTATATGCTTGATTTTGATGTTGTTAGATATGTTTAGGATAATATAAGTGTTTAGAGTTTTGTGTAAAGTGTTGAAGTTGAGGTTTTATGGATGAAGCCATGTGTCAGGATAGGCGTGCAGAATTTCGCAATTCCATCACTTGTGAGCCTCTCTTATTCATCTAGATCTCGAAAGCAGAGTAATGCTGTCAAGAAAATATGCTTTTATATAGTGAAGATTAGGTCTGGTTCAGTGGTTACATAATCGGTTTAAGATTAGGTCTGGTTCAGTGGTTACATAATTGGGTCACGTGTGACGGGTCTTGGAGTCAATTTACCAAGAAGTGGACTGAGGTACAGGAAAATGCTAAAAAATAGTTGAGTTAATTGTTTTGTTATGTACTCTTTTGTTTTATAGAATACAGGTAGTTTTTCATCTTTTCTATTTTACAAACTTTTGCTTTCTTCTTCTGCATATTTAAGTTCACATTTAAGTGTGTATGTGTAGTGTGGCCTCTCAAAACCCAACTTATTGTGAGATAAATAAGCCATGTATCAGAATAGCTGAATAGGCCTGCAGAATTTCACATTCTCATCACTTGTGAGCCTCTCATTCATCTAGATTTCCAAAGCTAAGTCTTGCTGTTAAGCAAATGTGCTTTTATATAGTACTACTCTTTTTTTGTAGTATTATCTGTTTGTATCACCTCTTACGTCTGGTTGGCATAACACCGGTTAACAGTGATCTAAATCAATTGCTGCTAACCATATCAGATGTATAGTTCAGTGACCCGTTTGCTTTGTCTCCATTTCAGCCAACACATAATTAAAGAACATATGTTTTAGTCTCCTGTAGGGCACCCTTGGGCAAATGCCAGCACTGATAAGTAGGCTATTCTTGGAGACGTTATCCGCCTTATGAATCAGCTCAAATCTAAATCACAGGATTTCAAAGAAATGAATGAGAAACTATCGGAAGAAATTAAGATACTGAAGGTAAGTATACACATACGCATAATTGATAATAAATGAATTTGCTTAATGGTTTTGTTTTTGTTTTTAATAAGTTTCTATATAACTCCTTAAAAATGCTTTTCTTTTTCCAAAACCCGACAGGCAGAGAAGAACGAGCTTCGTGATGGTGATTTGTAACGAAAAGTGACAGTGGTGGTGGTCCGGTGGTTTAAGGCTACAGTATGAGAGAGAAAGACTTGTATGGGGCCAAAAGAGGGAACAAAAAACTAAGGTGGTACACTAGTACGACATCCCCGAATCAGCATTGCACCAATAAGAATAATTTTGTAATTTCATCAATGACACTGTAAAAAGAACCTTGAAAACATGGACCAAATAGGTGGTGACACATGGCCCAATCAGGTGTACCACCGACATTGCTATTTAAGAGTATATAAAATAATTAGCGATTGATTTAAGAGTAATCTCCTTGTTCTATCGCTATAATGCCTGATTTATATTTTTTGTTTATAATAGACGGTAGATCCTAGCTTGTAGTCCCGGAATTAATGAAATAAAATTGGACCTTAACGGATAGAAAGTGAATAGAATTAAAAAAAATGGAGGGCTAAGTGGCCGATGAAGATATAAAAAGGCCCAATTAAACCCTAATCCTCCGAAAAGATAGGAGGCGATCGGCGGCGGAGGGCAGGCTTTTGATTCACGATAGCATGGCGGGTAGGGAACGATACAAGGTTGATACATGGTACGATGCACCGGTTAGAAAAGGTAGGAGATCGGATCAACGAGAGAGGATGTTTCAGAAAGAAGACAATGTGACAAAGTTCTTTGTTTCTAATCTTCCGAATGGATGTTCGTCTACGGATTTGGTCGCTGTGTTTAAAGGTTTTGGCACGATCAAAGGTACTTATATCGCACGTAAGTTTGATAAGCTTGGTAAGAGGTTCGGGTTTGTGTCTTTTGCTAATGTTAAGGAGCCGGTTGAGTTAGAGGGTTTGATGAAGGATGTGTGGATAGGCTCTTATAAGCTTTTTGTGGTTCTTGCTCGTTTTGTGGATGGAGAGAAAGTGGTGAGGAAGGGAGAGAAGCAATGGATCCCGATGACAAACAATCAGCAGGAGAAGGATCAGGGGCTGGGTGATAAGAAGGAGGATCTAGTGAATGAGGATGGTAATGTGGGGAGTTCCAAAGGGGATGGACGGTCGTTCAGGGACACATTACTTAACATTGAGCGGCCGAAAACTATACCGGAGATTGTGGTTCAGGTTTCATGTGGTGGAGGATTGTTATGGGAAGGGTGTGGTGCCGTAGGGAGAGTCTCAGATTTGAAGAAACTGTCTAAGCTACGTGTTTGGTTGGATCTGCTAGGCCATACAAAGGTTGGTATTCGCTACTTGGGAGGTCTTTGGGTTGTTTTACTGTTTGATTCATGTGTATGCATGGAAGCTTTTGTTGAGGCCATGGCTGTTTGGAGAGTTTGTTTTGATACCTTAGAAAGATGGGAGGGGCAAGACAATAGAAGTGAACGTATTGCATGGCTTAAAATGTATGGACTTCCGTTAAAGCTCTATGAGGAAGGTGTATTCCAGAGTATTGCGAGTACTTTTGGTGAAGTCGTCCAACTACCGGAGTGCGACGAAGCCACAGTTGATCTTTCTTATGCTTTGGTGGGTGTTATTCGACCGACGGGGCCTAGGGTAAATGATTTGGTTTGCGTAAAGTGGAACAATGAAAAGTACACGGTGTTGGTTGAGGAGGAGCTGGGTGAATGGGTTCCGGAGTGTATTGACGATTGTTCGGGGTACGCTGAGTCGGAGTTGAATAGTACACGTGAAGAGGTTATGCTAGATTCAAGTGTGAATGTTGAGCCGAGCATAGTCGTTGGGGCTGACGTGAATCCGGTAGAAAAGGAGACTGTTGTAGTAGAAGGTGATGGAAACGGGGATTCGCTGAATGGTAATCAAGAGGTCCAACAGGAAGATGTGATACAGGTGGAAACTATGGAACCGGTAGGGATCGATAATGATAATGTGAATGCTAGGGGTAAAAATAGTAGAGGCTTTCGTAAGAAGGCGCGGGCGCAAAAATCTCCGTCTCCTACCGGGCAGGAAAGGCCTAAAAAAAGAGCCAGGGAAGGAGAAGATTTATTCGACATTGACAGGTTCATTTATGCCATTAGTGGCAATGAGGCTGCCAGTTCGGGGGTTGATCCTAGTACAGCGGCTGTTCAAGATGCGGATGGTAGAGTCAGCGAACAGAATGTGGAGGAAACGGTGGTCTTTTGCAATGAAGTTAATGAAACAGTGAGATTGGCTAATGTCCTTGGTGTTGAGAAGTTTGACAATTTTGAAGCTTTAGTGAATAAGGAGGTCTTGGAAGAAGGGTTTCAACAGGTGGATCAATGAATATTATGTCTTGGAATATTAGAGGGATTGGGCAGGGAGGTAAATGGGTTTGGTGTAGAAAGCTAAAAACAGATAACGAAGTGGGTGCGATTTTGATTCAAGAGACGCAATTTGAGTCGTTGGATTCAATTAATATTGGTAATTTATGGGGTCAGGGACCTTTTGAGGTTGAATGTGTGGATGCTACGGGTAGGTCAGGGGGGTTGATTACCATATGGAACCCGAAAGTGTTTGTTAAAGAGACGGTTGTCAAAGATAGAAATATTCTTCTTGTTTCGGGGCATGTTAAAAGTGATGGTTCCAAGCTGACGATTGTTAATGTGTATTGTCCTCAAAAACTAGTTGATAAAAGGAGGGTGTGGGAGTTGGTGAAATCGTTGAAGGCGAGCGGGGATGGGTTTTGGATAGTGGCCGGGGACTTCAATAGTGTGCGCGATCGGGATGAACGTCGGAATTCCATCTTTGACTCGGTAGATTCTTTGGCGTTTAATGAGTTCTTGGAGGAAGCCGAGTTACATGAGTTTGGTTTAAGAGGTCGGAAATTCACCTATTTAGCTAACAATAAGCTGAGTAGGATTGATAGAGTTTTTGTAGATTGGGAGTTTTATAATAAATGGCCGCATGCGGTTTACCGAGTTCTTGATCGTGATGGGTCGGATCACTTTCCGTTGCTCTTAAAGATCGGCACGAGTAACTTTGGTGCAAAACCTTTTAAGTTTTTTAACTCTTGGTTGGATCGTGAAGGCTTTGATGAGGTGGTTAAGGGTGCGTTGGAGAGTTTTAATGGCACTGGCCCTCCGGATGTGGTTTTATTACAAAAGTTTCGTACCTTGAGAGCTAGAATACTTGTGTGGAAGAAAGAAATTTACGCTAATGAAACGGTGGAATTGGATCTCCTCAGTAAGGAGGTCAAGGAGTTGGAGTTAGCCATGGAAGATAGAGATCTCTTGGAAGAAGAAGTTTGGGTTTTGGAGGAGGCAAAAAAACGGATAAAACAAGTGGAGTACTACAAGGTTAAAGACTTGAAACAAAAGTCGAGAGTGAATTGGGCTAGGGAGGGGGATGAGAACTCGAGATTCTTTCATGGGTCGATAAATAACAGGAGGGTTTCTAATGCTATTCTTGGTTTGGATCATGATGGGGTTTGGGTTCATGAGCCGAGTGAGATAAAAAAAACAGGTCCTTCGGTTTTATAAGGAAAAGTTTATAGAAGAGCTCCCGAGTCGGCCGAAGCTTCGTTGCTATGATTTGAAGACCCTTAGTCCATCGCAGGTTATGGAGATATCACGCCCTTTCTTAGAAAAAGAAGTTAAGGATGCCGTATTTCAATGTGGTAGTGACAAAGCGCCTGGCCCCGATGGTTTCAACTTCCGGTTTATTAAAAGGTATTGGGATCTTTTCTCTTCGGATTTTATGTGTATAGTGCAGAATTTTGCGGTTTCAGGTTCCTTTAGCCGTGGAGTTTCATCATCGTTTATTACGCTTGTTCCTAAAGTTAAAGACCCGGTGAGGTTAGAGGAGTATCGCCCTATTAATTTGATTGGCGTGATAAGTAAAGTCATATCGAAGATCTTGGCGAACAGGTTGAAGCCGGTCATGGATTCTATTATTAATGAAACTCAATCGGCTTTTGTGGCGGGCAGGTATATTCTGGATAGCCCTCTCTTGATTAGTGAAGTTTTATCTTGGTCGAGAAAATCGGGGGCAGAATTATTTTTGTTTAAAATTGATTTTGCTAAAGCCTACGATAATGTGAATTGGGCTTTTCTTATATCGGTCATGAGACAAATGGGTTTTCCAGAAATGTGGTGTATGTGGATAGATGGGATTCTCAAGTCGGCTCGTTCATCTGTTCTGGTGAATGGTTCCCCGACTTTTGAGTTTAATTGTGAGAAGGGTATTCGTCAGGGTGACCCGCTTTTCGCCGTTTTTGTTTATTATGGTGATGGAGGCTTTCTCGGGGCTCATAAAGAAGGCATGCGATGTGGGTGCTTTCAGGGGGGTTGGGTTCGACAATGGTGGTTTTGTGGTCTCTCATTTATTATATGCTGATGACGCTATGGTTATGGGGGAGTGGTCCGATAGTAATCTGGTTTGTTTAAGACGTATCCTTCGGATTTTCCATATGTGCTCCGGCCTAAAGATTAACATTCAGAAGTCGACTTTATATGGGGTGGGCAAAGGTGTTGAAGAGGTGGGTTTGAAGGCGTCCGAGTTGGGCTACCAAACGGGGGTTACTCCGTTCTCGTATCTTGGGATAAAGGTTGGTTCTAATATGAATCGTATTCTTAGCTGGGAGCCGGTGATAAATGTGGTTAAGAGTAGATTAACGCAATGGAAGTCCAAGACATTGTCGATTGGAGGTAGATTGACTTTGATAAAGTCAGTCCTGGTTAGTCTTCCCTCGTATTATTTTTCGCTTTTTGTTGCTCCTATTAGCGTCATTAATACGTTGGAAGGGTTAATCAAGAAGTTCCTTTGGGGAGGTAATAATGATGGTAGAAAACTCCATTGGGTGCGATGGGAGGACGTTTCTAAGCCGATAAAATATGGAGGTTTGGGCATTCGAAAATTGGGTGATTGTAACAAAGCGTTCTTGGTTAAATGGCTTTGGAGGTATAGACATGAAGGTGATGCTTTATGGCGTCGTGTTGTGGATGCGATTCATGGCTCACAAAGAAGATGGGATACATATCCTCATAATGCTAGTTACAATGGTACTTGGGTTAATATTGTTAAATGCGGCATTCGTCTTAAAGTGGGGGATCGTAGCAGTATTGATGTTATCAGGGGTAGGGTTGGGAATGGTGCGGATATCTTATTTTGGATTGACCCGTGGATTACTAATGCCCCGTTAAAGCGTCCTTTTCCAGATATTTTTCGGTTGGAGGGGGATAAGTTTTGTAAAGTTCGGGATCGCTTGGTGGAAGGTGGGAATGGTCCGTACCTTAACTGGCAATGGAGGCGGCTTCCAAGTGAATTCGCTGAAGTTCAACAATTGTTTCAGTGTTGTGAGCTTCTATTCGGCCAGAGACTGGGGGTTAGTAATGACGCTTGGTATTGGGACAATGGGTCGTCTAACGAGTTTGCTGTTCAAGAGATGAAGAAGTGGATAGATGGTGACCGGTATGTTCAATCGGATGCCCCTTTCAAATGGTGTAGGTGGATCCCGATTAAGTGTAACATCTTTATGTGGAGGATGCTTCGCGATAGACTCCCTACAAAGAACGCTTTGCAAAAGCGGAACATTGAGTGTGGTAATATGTTGTGTAGTCTGTGTGAGGACCAGGAAGAGACGGTAGATCATCTTTTCACGGGGTGTGGTGTGGCGAGTAATGTTTGGTTTGCGATCTCGAGATGGATGAAGTTGCCACCTTTCTTCTTCTTCTCGAGGCAGGATATTCTCTATGATTCGTCTTGGCCGGTGCAGAGAAAAAGGGTGATTTATGGGATGATGATCGTCACGTGTTGGAGGATTTGGAAGGCTCGAAATGAAAAGATTTTCCAAGATAACAAGCGCTCGGTGGTGAACTTGGTTGCGGATATAAAAGCTATAGGTTACGTTTGGTTCACTAGTAGAAGTAAAAAGGGTGTAATGGGTTGGAAGGATTGGCAGTCTTTTGATTTTGATGTAACATAATGTATCGGTTGGGTTTTGGGTTCTCTGCCTTGGAGATTCCCGGCCTTGTTTTTTGTTGAATGAAATTAGCCTTCCAAAAAAAAAGTGGCCGATGAAGAGTGGGGGCTAAATTCATCCGATGAATGAAAAGCGGTAGCTAAATCCCAACTAGCGGATTAAAGCACTTGCTAAATCATAGCAGGATGCTAAATTTAGCCTACGCTTTACACATGTTTCAATCTGAATGACTATCATGTAGATTTCTTTGTACTTCATCATCTTGGTTGGTTGTTTTGGACATGTCTATTTTGCCAAATGCTAAAACTCTAAGAATAGATTGTAAACCTTGTGGATCAACTTGTTTAGTTTGGTGATTTTCCATAAAAAGTATTTACGAATCTAATTACAGACCTAGTTAAGCCCATCACAACATGTTTAAATGCAAACGAGTTAACTGGACATGTTTTTTTCATTAAATTCGTCACCCTTGACACCTCTGCGCACGATTTGAAATACTTGTGAATTGTTGTTGATCAAATTTTATTGTATTTTAATGTTTACATTTGAAAGTTTTAGTTTACTGACAATTTGATTTGAACGTACTGACCGTCAATAGAATTCCGTTGTCTTTTACTTGATTTGAGTAAATTTTTATTTGAATGTCAATTTGTTGATTCAAATTGACCTGAATTGTTTACTAAACTAACCATCATGCTCTATTCGCTCAAATAAAAGATCGATTGATTACTACAAGTCACACAACACGACCTAGATTAAAAGCATTTCTTGAAAGGACAAGAAGGGAAATATTGAATAGCAGGAGGCCCTTGTCTATATCACTTTAGATGCTTAAAGATATAGACAAACATAAATAAAATGTTTACTAAAGGAGGCAAAGTTGACCCATTTACCTATGAATGAGTTGATGCGTGTTATTGTATCTCTAATGGTCGAATTAAAGAAACAACTTAAAAATGAAATGAGTTTGATGGGTTGAAAGTTGCCCAGAGCGTATTTGTTAAGGCACAAAACCTCATAAATCATTTTATTCAAAACCTTGGTTTATTAGTGAAATAGTAACGTTTTTTTAATTATATTTGACACTAATTATATTTTACAGTGGCGTCTGGCATCCTTGTCGATGCGTTTGGGAGGATTAGGGCTCCTCTCAGCAAAAGATGTTGGGGTGTATGCTTTTGTGGCATCGCGAGCTCAGTCTTGGGATCTCCAAGACCACATCTTAAGGAATAGTGGGGTTGTCGACATGGACTTGGACTACGTACAGGCCCTCGAAAGGATAAATGATTTTCTCCCAGGTTTTGATATTGGCGGTTTTTCTAACAAGGACACCCCCCCCCAAAGCCCCAGAAAACTTTGGCGAATGCCCTCTTTGGCAAAATCGCACAGAGCCTGGGTGAAACTTTTGATCTGTCCCCCCGCCAAAAGGCAGTCATTGAATGCTTGCAAAGCCCCCATGCCCAAGATTTCCTGAATGTTATCCCAATCGAAGGTTTGGGCCAAACCATGTCTAGGGTTGAATACAGGGCAATTCTTAAATATCGTTTGATGATCTCCATGTACCATGAAGATGAAGTCTGTCCGATTTGCCGTAAGGCATGCTTGGACAAATACGGGGAACACGCGGTTCACTGTAAGGAGTTACCTGGTTTCAAATATAGGCATGACTGGGTCCGGGACGTTCTTTGGGACATTTTAAGAAGGGCTGGGATCTCAGCCAAACGGGAGGCTCCTGTGAATTTCCTCTCGGATCCCGCTGACGGGAGATCCACCCTTCGTCCAGCAGACCTGCTTGTCTTTGGGTGGGCCGGAGGGAAACACGCTTGCGTCGACCTAACAGGTGTATCTCCTCTGGTTGGTTTGAGGGATAGTGGTTTTTTAGCAGGGCAAGCTGTGCGGAAAGCAGAGGCGAAGAAAGTTGAGAAGCATGCTAAAGCCTGCGAGGAGAACCAACACGTTTTTGTTCCCCTGGCATTTGATACCTTTGGCTCGTTGGCGCCGGAAGCCATCCGTTTCCTGACTAGAGTTCAACGGGTTATTCATGGCAGTGTCTCAACTCCAGGGGGACATGGGTTTGTTTTTAGTAGATTAGGGTTTGCCATCCAGAAGGGGGTGGCGGCGCAGCTTGTTGCCCGTCTGCCCGCTATCTTGATGTAATTAGTCGCGTTTATGTGTTTATCAACCAATTATTATTACTAAAAAAAATTTTTGGACGAACTGTTTTCGGTCAACCTAACCTCACTCACCTACACCAAAAATTTGCTTGTTTAGCTCCCTTAACCAACCCACCCTTTTTGCCACAATACATGTGTTGATTAACATGCAAGAAGTACACATTTCTTGCCTAGCAACAATTAAACGATTCATTTTCATGATATATTGATGAAATATTAGAAATTCTTGTTGCAGATTCTTAGAATTTAGCTATACTTTGGAACCTGATTGGCTTGCCACCATTGATATGTTGGACTTACCTAGAGATGTTATCCGAGTTCTAAATCAGCTAAAATGGTCAAATCTGAATCACAAGATTTTAAAGAAATGAAAGAGAAACTTTGAGGAGAAATCAAGACAATGAAGGTTAGTATAGCTATACGCATAATTGATAATAAATTAACTCGATGGTTATGTTTTTTTTTAATTAATTTCTAAAGAAATCCTTACAAATGTTTCTATTATGACTTGTCAAAACCGACGGCCGACGGGCAAAGAAGAACGAGCTTCGTGAAGAGAAACATGCTTTGAAGGCGAAAAAGCACAAATGGAGGAGCAAGTCAAATCCGTGACCAATAATCTTCTACCATGTAGAGCGAACAAGATGGTTGTTTTCCCATGCTACAGTTCATTCCAATGTTGCAGTAGTTACCACAATCTACATGTGATACATCTCATGATCATGATCTTAGACCATCTGCTGCTTAATAACCAAACCAATGAGAAAATTGTTAGCTCATCATAGTTTGTAAATAGAAATGCTCTTTGTTGGATATAAATAAATATAACCCCCTATAATCTTTTTATCCAATTGAAATTTGAATGTATCTTCATAATTTGTTGCCTCCGTATGCCATTAAAGATAAAGATAAAGATACAAGAAATTCAATCAGATGCCAATTAGTAATGTATACCATCGACTATTTGACAACATGATTGCTAATCAAAATGAAATTTCGACTTATATATTATTGGCACTTATATTCAAGTGATGCGTAAGACCATGCGTAGTGGGGGGCTTTATATATAAAGCCCCCCTTTCTGATTGGTTCACGTGACTGCTGAGTCAGCATGGAGAGAGAAATTGAAAAACGGGTGTAGTGGTGGGGCTTTATATATAAAGCCCCTGTTTGTGATTGGTTGATTATTTTATTATTTTTTTTAATCTTTTAACTCAAAATAATTAAAATAAAAGACAAATAAATATAAAAAAATTACAAATAATATTAAAAACACACAACTAATATTAAAAAAAAGTTACAACTAATATTAAAAAAAAGTTACACACTTCCTAAATTACTTATTTAAACATTACATATTCCTAAATTACTTATTTAAACATTACATATTTCTAAATTACTTATTTAAACACTAGATAATTCCTAAATTACTTATTTAACCCTAATTTTCTCCACTATGGAGAGTAGTTGTCCCAGTACTCGAGTGTGAAGTACTCGGGGGATACGGAACGTGAGCTGTCCCGTCCATCAGATCTCGCATCCGAGGGGAAATAGTAGTACTCACGAGGAGGGGTAGGCATGCTCCAGAGGCGTTCCTCTTCCTCAATTTCCCTGAGAGCTTCCAAGTCCTCAGGAGTTGGCTCCCCATATTCACTGGGTGGGGTAGTCTGGTGGGGGGGGGGGGGTGGGGGTAGTCTGGGGGGTGGGGATAGCAGCAGCAGTCCGGGGGGTGGGGGCCGACAACATTAGTCGGTTTATTTCATTAATAGCCATGGAATAATCCATGGCCCAGACCCTTTCTTCATCCGTGAAGTCATCATCGACTTCAGGATGAGGAAAGGTTGGTTGTGCAGCAGCAGCAGGATGAGTGAAGGTTGGTGGTTCCGCAGCCAGAGGAGGAGGGGGATATAACCAATGTTGTGGAGGAGGAGGAGGAGGAAGAGGAAGAGGAGGTTGTGCAGCAGCAAGAGGAGGAGAGGAGGTGAATGGTAGTCTCCGGGGCCGGCCCCGTCCCCGGACCCGGCGAGTGTACTGCCGGACATTAGACGGTCCGACAGCTCCTGGTTGAAAACCGCCCATGTTATTCATTGTGTGGAGGATTTGAGGACGAGGAAAAGGTGTGACTGAGAATTGGGAGGAAGTGGTGTATTTATAGGGTGAAAAATAGGACCGTTTGGGGGGAAAACGTTTGAATTTCAAAATTTGAAATTTAAACGTTTGGGGGGGGGGGGATTTGAATTTCAAACGGTTAGGAACAGTAACTTTTTAAAATTCAAATGTTTGAATATAATTTTTATATATTTTTTATTATTAATTTTAATAAATATTATTTTTTTATATAATTTATTTTTTTTATTATTATTTTATTAAATCTAATAAAAAATTTTTGTTTAAATTATTATTATTATTATGTTTATTATTATTATTATTATCATTATTATTATAAAAAAAAGAATGTTTGACCTTGCCACGTGGCAAGGTCTGATTGGTCCAGTCAACAAACACCCAGCGTTATTTTCATGAAGCCCCACCTGAATTTTGCTATATAGCGCCCCTATGTGTTGGTGTGGGGGGCGTTAATTTTTAAAAATTTTGACAAATCACGCCCCACTACGATGGGTCTAACAAAATGGCAATCAAGAGTTAGAGAGCTAAAAATTGAAGAATAAGGAGAAACATACAAGAGGAATAATCCAAAATCAAATAATCAATAGCTTAACCATATTCTGTTAGCATCTTTTTATTTAACATAGTTGTTTACACTTACATGATCACTACAATTCAACCCTTCCACTTTACTACTTAACACTATTGTCCCTTAGACTTATCTTAAATGTAACATCAAGCTTACAAAATCACATTTGTAACCATTCAAATGTTTTTTCAATTAAAACAAACACTCTTAATGTTGAACGATTAAGAACTGAGTGACTGAGAGGTTAACAAACACCCTCTAAAACCTTCAACTAATAGATGTAAGTTTAGACAATAAATTGGAGGTAAGAGGACTAAACCTGTACAATAAAATAGTAGTAAAGGGTAATAACATAAACATTTAAACCCTTTACCAGTTTCCCCCTTCTTCTTCTTCATTATCATTAGGCGGTTTACAGGCAGAGATGGATCGGAAACAAATTACACATGATCTGTACCAGAGATGTTGCCTTGAAAGTTAACACAACGAAGCTAGGGTTTGTATTTAGTACAATTTCACCATGGCGCCCGCAAATCATGGATGAATTTTAGCCCTAAAATGGAAGGTAATATAGTGTGATTATTTATTATATATTTCGTTATATTGATATTTAATTATCAGCTTCAAGTTCAAATTATATAATAAGTAAAATACGATAATATTTTTATCAACTTGCTTAAGTATGTAATATTCGAATAATAAAACTTCCAACAAACCATTTCAGCCTTTTTATAAAATCATTAATTTATATAGTAATGTAGTTATGTGAGACTTCGCTTACTCAATTTGAGTCGTCCCATAGACCCACCACTTTTGTTTGGTACTTACAGCCTGGCATTTAGTCAACTGCTGCATGTTATACCTCATTCATTGAGGAATATTACAGATCAGATGCATTTTGTCAACGGTTACAGATCAGATCCCTTTTGTCGGGTTACAGATTAGATCTATTTAGTCAACGGATTATAGATCAGATCTATTTCATTCACATATATCCTTGTTTTACAGACTCTCCTTCATCACCAATCACCATACACTAACAATGGCTGAAATGTTTGCCTCTGAACTCATCAAATCTGTTGTTGGGATACTGGCTTCTGAAGCCTTTAAGGCATATGTTCAGTCCCAAGGGATTCATTCAGAGATTGAGAAACTAGAGAGCATAGTGAAAAAGATCCAGTCTCTGCTTAATGATGCTTCTCAGAAGGAAACAAAAGATGAAGCTGTTAAGCAGTGGCTCAATGATCTCCAACACTTGGCTTACGACGTAGATGACATACTTGATGATTTAGCTACTGAAGATATGCGTCGTGAGTTCGGTCAACAATCTGGAGCCATGACCAGCAAGGTAAGAGGGTTCATTCCAACTTGTTGCATGAATTTATCACTAAGTCAGAGGATGTGTCACAAGTTAGATAATATTACCACCAAGTTTGAAAATCTGGAAAAGGAAAAGCATCGTTTGGGTTTGATTAATATAAAAGATGAAAAGCCAAAAAGAACTTATCAGACCTCTTTAGTAGATACATCTAGTATTGTTGGAAGGCAGGAGGAAAAGAAGGAACTGCTAGCGAAGCTATTTGATCAGGACAGGTCATGTGAGGAGGGGTCATCTGATCAGAAGTTTAGCATCGTGCCCATAGTTGGTATGGGTGGGTTAGGGAAAACCACTCTAGCTAAACTTTTGTATGACGATGACGAAGTTAAGAAGCACTTTGAACTCAAGGCCTGGGTTTGTGTCTCTGATCAGTTTGACATATTTAATATTAGCAAAGTTATCTTACAATCCATTAAGGGGGAGGCCAAGGAATTCGCAGATTTAAATCTGCTTCAAGTAGCTCTTAAAAATGAACTTAAGGAGAAACAATTTTTGATAGTATTAGATGATGTTTGGAGTGAAAGTTCGGAGGACTGGGAGGCCCTGGTGATCCCATTTCATGAGTGTGCTCCAGGAAGTAAAATTATAATGACAACTCGGAAGTTGCATCTGCTTAAAGAGTTGGGTTACAATCATCTAAACCATTTGCAGACCTTGTCACATGACGATGCTCTGTTGTTATTTGCCCAACATGCGTTGGGTGCAAATAACTTTGATTCACATCCAATCCTTAGACCACATGGTGAAGGCATCGTGAAAAAATGTGATGGACTGCCTTTGGCTTTAAGAGTACTTGGAAAGTTATTAAGGACAAAGAGTCAAGAAGAAGAGTGGGAAGAGGTGTTGAATAGTGAGATTTGGAGGTTAGGTAAACAAGATACGATTGTCCCGGCTCTTAGATTGAGCTATCATGATCTTTCTGCACATTTGAAGCAATTATTTGCATACTGCTCCTTGTTCCCCAAGGACTATGTGTTTGACAAAGACGATTTGATTTTACTTTGGATGGCGGAAGGTTTTCTGAACCAATCATCTTCAAACAAGTCAATGGAGCGTTTAGGTCATGAATATTTTGAAGAGTTGTTGTCAAGGTCATTTTTTCAACAAGCGCCTGATGAAAAGTCGATGTTTGTGGTACATGATTTATTGAATGACTTGGCCACATATGTTGCTGGTGAATTATGTTTGAGGTTAGAAGATGAAATGGTGAAGGATGTTAAGAAGGAAGTATTGGAAAAGTACCGGCATATGTCATTTGTTCATGAGGAATTTGTATCTTACTCCAAGTTCAAGCCATTCAAAAGTGCTAAAAAGTTGAGAACATTCTTAGCAGTGCCCGCTGGTTTGAATGATGGTTGGCAGGAGTGCTACTTATCTAGTACGATCCTGCTTGACTTAGTTCCCGAATTACAATTGTTAAGGGTTTTAAGTTTGAGTGGTTATTTCATTAGCGAGGTACCAGAAACCATTGGCAGGTTGAAGCACTTGCGGTATCTTAATCTCTCTCGTACCAAAATCACACATATACCGGAAAATGTGAGCAATCTCTACAACTTACAAACATTAATTGTTTTTGGTTGTGAATGTTTAAGTAAGATTCCTAGCAACTTCTCAAAGCTTAAAAACTTGCGGCATCTGGATATTAGGGATACTCCGCTTTTGAATAAGATACCCTTAGGGATTGGCGAGCTGAAAAGCTTACAAACTCTCTCCAAGATCGTTATCGGAGGAGATAATGGCCTTGCAATAACCGAGCTTAAAAACCTCACAAATCTTCATGGGAAGACTCACATCAAGGGGCTGGAAAAGGTGGAAATGGCGATGCATGCGTGTGAGGGAAACTTATCACAAAAAAGGCTAAGCGAGTTAGTACTAGAATGGACTGACGTTTATGATGATTCCAGAAATGAATCTCTTGAAAAGGAGGTACTTGATGTGTTGAAGCCTCATAGTGATAGCTTGATAAAGCTTGGAATAGTGTCATATGCTGGTACGGAGTTTCCTAATTGGGTTGGGGATCCTTCATTTCTTCATTTGATTAGCGTGTCTATACGTGGCTGTAAAAACTGTACATCTTTACCACCACTTGGACAGCTGCCCTCACTTAAGGAGTTGTATATTGAAGACATGGATGAGGTGAAAGCTATGGGTTCAGAGTTAATTGGGACAGGTGATGCATTCACATCACTTGAAGTCCTTGAATTACGAAGTATGAAGGGGTTGGAAGAATGGTCAACCGATATTGAGGTCGTGTTGTTTCCATGCCTTAAAAAGCTTGTTATTAGAGATTGTCTTAATTTGGTTAAAGTGTCACTTGAAGCACTACCTTCATTGAATCAACTAGAAGTAGCCGAATGTGATAGTGGTGTGTTGAGAAGGCTTGTTCAAGTTGCCTCATCAATCAAGAAGTTGAGAATAGAATCTATTTTAGGGCTTAGTGATGTGGTGTGGAGAGGTGTTATAGAGTATCTTGGAGCACTTGAATATTTAAGGATAGGAAAATGTAATGAAATAAGGTATTTGTGGGAATCAGAAGCAAATGCTAGTAAGGCTCTTTTAAAGTTAAGGACCTTGGTGGTTTGGGAATGTAAAAATTTGGTGAGACTAGGAGAGAGAGAGGATGATGATTGTTGGAGCAACCTCATAACAACTCTTAAGACGTTACAAATAGTACGTTGTGAGAGTATGGAGCATTGTAGGTGTCCAAATAACACTGAGAGTTTGTACATCAGTGATTGTACTTCCATTACATCAGCTTCATTTCCAACAACAGGAGGGCAGAAGTTGGAATCACCTGAAATTGATTCTTGCAAAAAACTGTTAAAAAAGGAGTTAGAAGGAGATAACAGTAGTAGGGTGGTTATCAACAACACAACCATCCCAAAGCTTCAATATCTGGTGTTAGTTGGCATGCCAAAGCTGACAACGACCATTGAATGGAGTCACTTTATTCACCTCACCTACCTGGTAATATTTAATTGTTCAAATATGGAGTCATTTCCAGATCAAGAGTTGCCTAATCTCACCTCCTTAACAAATCTGCAAATATTCAATTGCTCAAGTGCAAATGCTTCCTTTCCTCGTGGGTTATGGCCTCCCAAACTGCATACCCTTCTGATAGGGGCGTTGAAGAAGCCCATCTTGGAGTGGGGCCCACAGAATTTCCCAACCTCACTTGTCAACCTAACTTTATGGGGTGGTCCGTCAGCTGTTGATGTGAGTAGATGCAGTCAATTGTCCCATCTTCTTCCTTCATCTCTTACTTCCCTTGGGATAGCTGGATTTGAGAAACTGAAATCAGTTGCAGTGGGACTACAACACCTCACCTCCCTCCAACATCTCACTTTATTTCTATGTCCAAAGATGAAGCATCTGCAAGAAAATCTGCTGCCTTCACTTTTGAGTTTAACCATCAAAGAATGCCCAGGATTAGAAGGAAGGTGCAGAAGAAGAGGGTCCTATTGGTCCCGCATCTCTCATATCCCCTGCATCAGAATCAACCCAGAATTCTTATATAGCATATTGCCCCCGAAAAACTGTAAGTAATATTTCAATAAAAGTACATTATTTTACTTCAATAAAGTGCAAATAAATAGTATGTGTTTGATTATCAACTTAAACCCATCACAGCTGTTTAAAGGCAAATGGGTTAGCTGTATAAGTTTTTCACTAAAATGGTGGCTCTGTATATGATTTTATATATTTGGGAAATTATTGTGAAAAGAGGACAATAGGAACTAAGAAAGATTGTAACTTCCAGTTTATTATAGGCAACTCATGAAGGTTTAAAGTTTCAACCCAAACCTTTTATTAATTGACAAATGCATTTTATTAATTGACAAATGCATTTTGACCTGCCACCTGGACGTGACCCGTCCGTTTTTCCAGGTCTCTAAAAATTCAAACGTCTGTGACATTTTTTAGCGTTTTGCCATACCTCACTCACTAAATGACACTTCTCTAGTAGGTCTAGTTCATTGGTTAGGTAACTGTTAAATAGGAGCTAAGTGGTTTTATCCTTTCTCAGTACAGTTGTTTGTTATTTTGTTTAAGTTATTTGCTTATAATAATTGTTTTTTTCTTTGTAGATGAGCAATTCTATTTCTGGTAATGAAGTGTAATTGGGGCTGCTATATAGTGTTGCATCAGTTATTGTACGGCGAATTGAGTGATTTGGAAGGTGTCGTTTGAGGATGCTAAATGGGTTCTAACTGATTACAACGCTCTGATAAACGACGTCGTATCAACTGATTATTATTGGGCTGAACAGAGGTAACTGATTCAGTTTCGTTGTGGAGTTTTGTGTTTTTTCAAAGACCTTTAGTATTTGTGACGCATTTGCAACAAAACCTTGATGTTAGAAAAAACCTCGTCAAAAACCACTTCCTACACATTTATCGCAATTTTCAACGCATTTCCTACGAAAACATGGTGTAGGAAATTTGTGAAACATTTCCTACGCAATTTCCTAAGTATTTGTAGATGTAGTGTGTCGCAAATTTGCTAAAAAAATATAGTTTTTTTTCCGTCACAAATGAGTAGCAAGTTTGTTAAAATTTGTGATGTATTTTTTTCCGTAAGAAAATTTTGTTGCAAAATGCTACTTTTCTAGTAGTGATTGTTGTTGAGTGAGGGTAAATTGGTAAATTGACAAATTGGGGATTTTGTAGGTGTTATGATTGTTGTTTGTGAATATGTGTGTATAATAGTAAAATGTCAGTAGTTGTTGGTGGTGACAATTGGTTATATGCTTGATTTTTGATGTTTTTAGTTAGTTTAGGTTAATAATATGTATGTTATGGTTTTTATTTGTGAATATGTACGTGTGGATAATAGGAAAATGTTTGTTGTTGGTGAAAGTTGATTATATGCTTGATTTGTGATGTTAGATATGTTATGGATGATAAGTGTTTGATTGAAAGTTGGTTTGTTATTGTAGTGGTGGAGTCCAAGTTGATGGTTCGCTTGCACCACCAGAGAAGGAGGGTGTGGAGAATGAGTGCTCAAGTAGAAGGTATTTACTGTTTTCATTTGGGTAAGGTTTGGTAACACCTGATTCGGTATATAGGCGAGAAGATAGTAATCTCGTTATATAAAAAGAATGATGTGATCATTTACCAAATGTTATTAACTATATAATTGCAAATTCTTCGTTGTTGTAGGTGAAGTTGGTTATATTATATGCTTAATTATTGATGTTCTTAGCTAGGTTCAGGACAATATGTGTGTGATTGAAAGTATTGTAACGAAGCAAAAGTGTTTGATTGAAAATTGGTTTGGCGTTGCAGTGCTGCAGTTGCAGTTGACATAAACCAACTTATTTTGAGATGAATGAAGCCACGTGTCAGCATAGGTGTGCAGAATTTCGCAATCCCATCACTTGTGAGCCTCTCTTATTCATCTAGATCTCGAAAGAAGAGCAATGCTGTCAAGAAAATATGCTTTTATATAGTGAATATGTTTATTGTAATATTTATAAGCTTGTACCACATATTAGGTCTGGTTCAGTGGTTACATAATTGTTAAATAGCAGCTAAGTAATTTTGTCCTTTCTAAGTACAGTTGTTTGTTATTTCGTTTAAGTTATTTGCTTATAATAATTGATTTTTTTTTCTTGTTGTAGATTACAAAACATGAGAAGGGGTTGTAAAGCAAATCTGGTTATGCTAGAGGATGCTGTTAGCTAAATCGATAAGAACCAGGCTGAAGTTTAACAAGGGCTGAATCTTGTAGTTTCTGTTGGGTTAATCGGTTTACTAACAGTCACACGGGTCAACACGTTATTGGGTCATGTGTGAGAGGTCTTGGAGTCAATTTAGCAAGCCAGGTCATGGGTAAGTAATGTTGTCAAGCAAATGTGCTTTGATGTAGTAATACCTTTCTTTTGTAATATTATCTGTTAGTTCCACATCTTAGGTCTGGTTGGTTGGATACATAACACCAGTTAACAATGGTCTAAATCGATTGCTGCTAAGCATATCAGATGTACAGTTCAGTGACCCTTTTGTTTTGTCTCCATTTCAGCCAACAGATAATTAGGGAACATATGTTTTGGCTCCTGTAGGGCACCCTTTCGGCAAATGTCAGCAGTGACAAGTTGGCTATACTTGGAGACGCTATCTGAGTTCGGAATCAGCTCAAATCTAAATCACAGGATTTCAAAAAAATGAATGAGAAACTATCGGAAGAAATTAAGATACCGCAGGTAAGTATACACATACGCATAATTGATAATAAATGAACCTGCTTAATGGTTTTGTTTTTCTTTTAGTAAGTTTCTATAGAAATCCTTAAAAATGCTTTTCCTTTTCCAAAAACCGACAGGCAGAGAAGAACGAGCTTCGTGAAGAGAAACATGTTTTAAAGGCCGAAAAAAGCAAAAATGGAGCATCAGATCAAGTCCAAGAGCATTAATCTTCCACCAACCTGGATTTATGATACCACATCCGGCTGGTGCAAACAAGACGCCGGTTTTTCCAGGCTACGTTTACATTCCACTGTGGCAGTATTTACCACAATCAACGAGTGATACATCTCATGATCATGAGCTCAGGCCATCTGCTGCTTTATAACCAAACAAATGAGAAAACTGTTGGCTCATTGAAGTTTGTAAATAGAAATGCCTAGATGGATTTTGTGTTGTTATCGGTCTGCGCTTATGCCATCATGCTTTTTAGAGACAAATTTGTTGGATATAAATGATATCCTCCTTTAATCTTTTTTATTGTAATGAATTTTGAATTCTTCTTCTGAATTTGTTGCCTCTGTATGCTATCAAATATGTAGATGCAAATGTCCATCATGAGTATTAGGCAGCAGGATTACTAGTCAAAATCTGTATTGTTTTACACTTGTTGATTCTAAGCGAAGAACTATATACAAAAGCAAAAATGCATTTGTAAGTAAAGAGTCATTTTCATCCCTATGGTTTGGGCACTTTTGATACATCAATCCAATTTTTTTTTTTTTTAATTGGACCCTTTAGATTTGTGTTTTGTTGTCAGTTCCATCCAATTCACTAACTTTGTTTATTTATTTTGTTAGTTACATGTGATTTGACCAAAATACCCTTTTGATAAATAATGATTCAAAAGTATAAACATAAAGATAGAGAAAGGTTCTTGTACAAATAGTTCTTATCCTACAAATAGGTTTTAACGTGAGAAGTGAGGAGAAGATTTTTTTTTTTTGAATTTTTTTCCAATCTTGTTAAACATATATTTTAGTAATGAAATCTGTCAAAGAAATTTTTTTTAAATGTAGTTACTCTAGTGTAAACTACTATAATTACTCTAATAGTGTAATTACCCTAAACAAATTATTTTTTAATTTTTTATATTATTCATCTAAAAAGCATGTTTAAGCTGATGGGAAAATTTTTTTAAAAAATAAAAAAACCCCTCTCCACTTCTCATATTTAGTACTAGCTTTTATCCCGGGAGTGTCCCGGGGTTGAAATATCTAATATAACATAAGAAAATATCTAATATTACAAAATAATTAATGATTTGCCAATACATGATTAATGAATAATAATAATAATAATATTATTATTATTATGAGTAAAGATCTTGTACAAAGTGTTTTTTTGGTAAAAACTGTGAGAATCAAATGAGGGTATATTTTTTATTTTTATTTTTTGAATTTTTTTCTCCATATTGTTAAACATGTATTATCGTATTGAAAACTAAAATAAAAAATAAAAAAAATTCTTTGGTGTACAGTAATTACGTGTAGAGTAATTACATAATTACTCCAGTGTAAACTAATGTATTTACTTTAATGACGTAATTACACTAAAAAAAATTTAATTTTTTTTGTATTATTCATCTAGAAAGTATGTTTAAGAACATAGGAAAAAAAATTCTAAAAAAAATAAAAAAATTTAACCCCCTTTGATTCTCACAGTTCTTACCAAAAACCACTTTGTATTTGATCTTTACTCTATTATTATTATTATTATTATTATTATTATTATTATTATTATTATTATTAAACAAATTTCTGCCATAAGTTATCATATTCAAATATAAAAAAAAAGGAATCTCTGCCTATGAAGTTATGTTTATCGTTTGTGATTTATTAGTAGAGTAAAATATATTTGAAAACAAAACCCCACAAAAATAGTTGTTTTTTTTTTCTCTGTTTTTTATATAACACTATGGTACTCGTTGGAAAGATAATAAAACGCTCGTTAATTTGGTGTAATTTTTTTCTTTAAAAAATCTCGTATATAAAAGATATTAACGTTTAAAAGTTATGGGAGGAAACGTTTGAGAGAAAATTTAATTTTGTTTTTAAATTCTTATCATTTACTAAAATAATTATAATATATATAGACTAGCTTTTATCCCGGGAGCGTTCCGGGGTTGAAAAATATAACAATTCTAATAATACTAATACTAATAGTTATAATTATTACTCTTGTAATTAAATAAATAAAAAAATAACATTGCTATAAGGTGACACCATGTGTTGCAGTGTTCCGCGATTCTTTCTCCGAGCTTCTCTTGATGAAGTATAATTATGCATTTTTAAAGAGTAAAATTCCAATGATAGCATGACGATTGGGCTGAATTTCAACATCGTAGATAAGAACCTGGTTTAAAATAAAAAACATGATTAATGAATAACCAGAACACTTTGTATTTTTTTCCTGTATGAACGAAACCCCACAAAAAATAGTCATTTTTTTCTCCGTTTTTTTATATAGCACTATGGTACTCGTTGGAAAGATAATAAAACGCTCGTTAATTTGGTGTAATTTTTTTCTTTAAAAACTATCGTATATAAAAGATATTAACGTTTAAAAATTATGGGAGGAAACATAAAAGAGAAAAATTTAAATTTGTTTTTAAATTATTTTTTCCTAAAATAACTCAATTTAATTTTAGTAGATTAGGTTTTATATTATATTATTATTTGTTTTTTTAAATTTGCTAAATGGTATATATATTTTTTAATAATAAATTTAATACTATCACCTCAAGGTGCCACATGGCACATTTAATAGGAGGTTGAGGCCTCCATTGAATGTCACCTCATACAAACTCAATTCTTTTATTATAAGTTATAGATTTATTAAAAAAACTCAAAAATTAAAAAATCCTACATGATGCCACGTGGCACATTCAAGAAAGGGTTGAGACCTCCATTGAATGCCACATCATCAAAGTTTAATTCTTTTATTATAAGTTATAGATGTTAAACTCAGTTGTATTTGATCCTTATACCATAAATATAAATCAAAATTTATATTATATTTTTTTTACCCATTACTATTTATTTAAAACTAGTTTATCCCCAGGGTGTTTTTCGGGATAGACAAATCTAATATGAAGTGACAAAATGTGTGTATCGTAAAAGAAATATGACATTTTTTCAGGGAGTTTTATTTAAAGAATCAACACTCGATAACTCATAAAACCTACTTCTAATTCTACGTGTGCACATCTTGCTCGTGTGAAGTCTTTGTACAACTTTATCACTTCTTCAAGACATCTAAAGCAGTGATGTGAACCTGAAAAAAAAAACAACTAAATTGGTATCAAATGATATGTTATGATGTTGATTGATTTAAAAGGCATGCATGGTGAGGTGATTAATTATCAATTATCAGCTAGAGAGTTACCTTGTGTCTAAGAAATCATATGCTACATCTAACCGACTTAACAACATCAGTAATCAATGTTTCTAGCAACACCAATCAAAATACAAAAAAAAAACGTTATTACCAAACTGACTACATATGTGAATATATATGTAGTTAGCGAGTTCTTATATGTAATATTATGTTCAAAATCATATATACTATCTTAACATGATTAGTGACTTGCCTAGACATGATTAATTAATTGCTTGAACAGATTGTGTGCTTTTTTCTGCATGAACAAAAAGCCACTAAAATGTCTTTTTTTTTCGTTTTTTTTTTCACTATGGTGCTCGTTGGAAAGATAAGAAAACGCTCGTTAATTTGGTGTAATTTTTTATTAAAAAATGTCGTATTATAAAAGTTACTAATGTATAAAAATTGTGAGGAGAAGTGCATGTGCAATGCACATGAGAGGAAAAAAGACTTTTAGAGGGAAATGAAAGAGTGTGAAGGTCTCAGCTAGTGTTATATGACATACCTTTTTTTAGTTTAGTATATATATAGAATAGATGCTTGAAAGGGTAAATACGATATAAAGAAATTTAGAATGATGCAGCTGTAGTCATGTAATTAACCCAAAATATAGAGTCTCTCTTCAAAACATTACCTATATAAATTCAGGTAATCAAGTCTATTTAATCATCAAAAATAGATAATAAATTCTTGTTTTCAAAAAACGTTGGGACCTACTTAACACAATCTTCTGAATCACAAATGGATGACTTGTTATACTCGCATGCTAGAATCACACCCAAAATAAGAAGACGGTCGTGATGCAGACGGCAATCATGCTCCAACTCCGATCCATCTTTCACATACTAGAATCACACTCAATATAAATTTGATATGGAACAAAATGGTGATCAAGAGATTAAGAGCTAAAGATTGAAGAGTAAGAAGAAAACATAGAGAAGAAGAGGTTTAAACCCAAATCAATAGCTAATATTATTCATCACTAATACATGTATTTATACAGTATAATACCAACTAACTTCCAACTATGCATATTGACCATTCTACCCCTTATACTATTTCATATGTAACAATATCCGCCCCTTATAAGACTTTTGTCCTCAAAAGTCAACTAATCACAGGTGTCAAAAACTTGAACAAATCCATCTTGACCCATCGACCTCTGGTTAACAGCAACAGTATATGCTAAAACGGACTGTGCAGCCTTGGCTGCACTCAACCCGATTACAACCCTGTAACCCAATAAGCAACAGCTGCAGTCCTTTGAACCAACCCATCTGCAGTCATGTTCGAAACCAACTGTGCAATCAAAACAGCCTGCTGCACAGCCACACTCAAATTCTGGCCAACATCACTCAAACTAAAAACACTTGCCTTTGATTTCCACTTTATTTCTTTTTTATTCATTACTGTTACATCAGGTAAGAATAAGGAAATTGACTTCTCCTTCCTTATTTCTTGAACATTCTCCTTTGTTACTGAATCATTCCCATTAATTGGTGAATGACTTTCATTTCCATTTTCAAATTCATCACAGTTTTGAATCTCAAAATTGGGTGAGATTACTTGAACTGAATCCAAATTAAGAACCCTTTCATGTCGTTTAGATTTATGATCATTCTCATCTTCATTCCCCACTTCAACCACATTCTCCAAATCTTGATTTACAAAATCATTTTCAATTGAATCTTTATTGTTCAAACTTTGATTCACAAAACCAATTTCAGTTTCAAATATGCCCTCACCATTTCCATGAAATCTTTTGACATCTTTATTGCCAAACAGTGTAGAATATACCTTATCTTGTTGTTTTGCCATGGCTATAGCATCTCTCAAGGTTCATCTAATTTCAGGCTTTAAACCACCAAAAACAAACTGGCAGCATAATCTTCTGGTAATGAAACCTTTATCATCAAAGAATCAAAAGAGTTACAGTATTCCTCTAAAGAACCTGTTTAGTGGTGATTTTGTAACTGAAAAATATTATTACCATTATGATTGTTGTTAGGGTTTTGAGTGGTGCTCTGTTTCTATAGTTCAGAGATTTGTAGTTTCAGTGTATCAACATGGTTTGTAGGTGAAGGTTCAACTGTATGATTGCATTTCGATTTTTTCCATTTCTTGTTGTCGGGTATTGGTTGCCATTAATGGTGAATTGAAAGATTGAACAGGAAGGACTTAATCACGAATTGATCAAACCCTAGAGCAGATTGATCAACGATGTCGATCCAAGTATTGAAATGAAAACGATCGCTAGAGGAACATAAATGAACGGAGAAGGAACAATTGATCGGAGAAGAAGATCGGAGATTGGATGGAATTCTGTTACGGCGGTTTGTGGTGGTAGGTTATGGTGATGGAAGGTGGTTGTGTACAGTGGATTTTTCTGTAAAAAATGATATTACTGCCGGGGACAGAATGACCGGAATCACAGGTCACCGGAGATGGACCGTAACTGCTTTGATACCATTTGATATGGAACAAAATGGTGATCAAGAGATTAAGAGCTAAAGATTGAAGAGTAAGAACAAAACACAGAGAAGAAGAGGTTTAAACCCAAATCAATACCTAATATTATTCATCACTAATACGTGTATTTATACAACATAATACCAACTAATTTCCAACTATGCATATTGACCATTCTACCCCTTATGCTATTTTATATGTAACAAAATTAGTACCCTGTTATACTCGTCGGATGCGGCTGTCATCGCTTCTAAGACCCCGTCTTGAAGAACACACCTCTGTTTCTCACTTTCCCCTACTTAGAACATGCGATTACATCTCATCATTTTTAACGGAACCAAATTGGCGACGTGGAATGTGGGTCTGAAAACCCCAACCCCTTCGCTTTCTCTCTAAAGATAGTTTGCGAAGAAGATGAATATGGATTTGTGTCAAAAAATCACATAAAGAATATGATGATGCGGTGGTTTAGTAGTAGTTTTCTACTGTTAAGTGGTGGTTGGGGATTAGGGTTAGAATTTGGGTGTGAAGAAGATGGGTCTCACTTTATATTAAGAATGAAAAATAAAAAAAATAAAATAAAATGGGTAAATGTCTAAAGTGCCCTCCAACTTAACGCTAAAAACAAATGGAGTTAGCCATTTAGATGAAAATGACAGCAAAATGCAAACCCTAGTCTCAGGGGTCATGCAAAAAAAATAAAGAAATAATAAAATAAAATAATATTTTTTATGGATATGAACAAAAATGGCTATTAACTCTATGTAATGAAATCCCAGATCCAAATTAATAACAATGGGCACGTATACATACCTTTTGAGCAATTGAGGCTTATCTCTACAAATATATTTGTTGTTTTCATAAAAACCTCTGCAAACTGATTTCAATGTTTTTTTATATTTGCTTTTAATAAAGCTTTCAAATTTGCATACTGAATTTAAAGATTTTCTTATATTTTCTTTTAATAAATTATACTATCATAAGACCTTCACTCTTCACTTTTAGGTGGTGTTTGTTTTTGAAGAGATAAAAAGTCTGCAGTTTGCGGATCACATCTGCAGGAGAAGAGGTGGACCAAAGGTCTGCAGTCTGTAGGAAGAAGACTGTTTGTTTGTTAACGTCTGCAGTGTAACCTAACCATAACCGACCATAACTCACCAACACCCACCACAAACAACAGTTTTGTATCAAGCACCCGATTTAACAGTCCCAGACTTATGATTGCTATTATTATTATTATTATTATTATTATTATTATTATTATTATTATTATTATTATTATTATTATTATTCCCACTACTATTATTATTAACATTAAAAGCACCTTCTTCCTATGCACTGTTGATTATATTCTTCTCCCTATTACTGTAACTCATACTGTAATTTCAGATTAATCGTGTGTTCCTCATCCTCACCCTCACATACCCAATTCAAAAACCTCAAGTATTAAACATAAAATCTCCATATAAAGATTCAACTTTTTTCACCTTAATCATCACAAACAGCACTAACAGTGAAAAGATTGAAAGATCAAAACTTTTTTCCCCAAAATCAAAGAATCACAAAATAACTAATACCTAGATTAAAAGATTTAACAAACACCCCAAAAATCAAATACCCAGTTGAAGATTATAATAATAAAAAAGAACACATACAAGAGAGAAAAAGAGAAGGAGAGAGAGCCGTAGAGAGAGGGGGGACATCGAAGGGAGGAGGCGACGGATGGCTGAGGGCAGAGGGGGAACGGGAGGAGGGCGACGGAGGGAGGAGGGCAAGGTGAGAGGATGCAACGGAGAGGATGGGGGGTAGCGGAGGGGAGAGGAGGAGGAGAAGGGGGGAAGAAGAATAGGGATGACTCATGATGTTGAGAAGCAGATAAGAAGAAGAAAAAAGAAAAAGAAAAAAAGAGGAGAAGAAGTGGGAAGATGTTAGAAGACATAGGTATATGTCTGCACCAAGAAGACGTCGGGAAGACCTTTATAAGTTAAATATCTTCCAAAAATAAACAATCTGCAGACTCTAAACGTCTGCCCGCGTCTGCGCGGTGCAGACAAGAAAGGTCAGAAGTACTTCTGGCCAAAAAACAAACACCACCTTACTTTCGCAAAGTGTTTGGATGGAGTATCAAAGTTTCAACTGTCTCCTTCAACCCTATATTCACTGTAACACCACAGTGCTATCCCCACTGGCTACCACCACCCTTGGAACGGTAACGATGAATGTCACAATCCCCACCGACCTCCGTCATCAGTGACCTATCCAACGTCAACAACACCACCATCCGCTAACAATACTTCCTCGCCATCCATTGGCATAGGTCAACGACCTACCTTTCTTGCTTTTCCCCTGTTGGGTCTGCTGACCTGGAGAAGAACAGATGATTAGAAAGCCAAAATATTCTATCTTTTGATCCTTTGAATAAAACAGTTGATACAAGAAACTTTCCCCAAAAAGACTGTTGACCCTAACAACTGCTACACCAAACAACTGATAAAGACAACTGCTGCTGCTGAAAGGTCTGCTGAACAAACAACTAATAGACAAAGATCTGATGAAGAAACAACTGCTGATCAAGTACTGAAGAACAAAGGTCTGTTGAACCAACAGCACTTTGGTTCAACAGATGATAGAGACCATCAGAGCTTTCCTTTACAGTAGTTTGTATTAACAGTGTTTTCAATGTAACAGTAGTTATAGTTAGCAGATGTTTAATGTTGTTAGTCAGTTAGAGGTCGCTGTCTTAGGTGACGTCAGCAGTGATCATCAGAGGTTTAGTTTAGTCTATAAATAGAACAGTGATTGTACTGTTCTATTCATCACTCATCATTCTCTTAAGACAAACATTCTCTGAGTGATCAGGCTGAGGGGGAGTTATTGTACGATTGTAATCTTTCAACTTAATGAAAGCATTCGATTAAAAACAATTATTCTCTTGTTTTGATTTATAGTTTATCATTCCGCTGCACTTTCCATTTATATCTCACTTCACTTATTTCATATTTGTTTAAACAATCAAAACAAACAAACTCAGATCCTAACATCCCCTCCCCCGTCAGACATCTCGGTTTAATTTGTTACGAAAGGTGACGGTCAGGGCCGTCTCCGAAAACACTAAAAAAATTGGGGATCGGGCAAAAAAATAATTGGGCCCAAAATTTTGTAAAAAGGAATGAGTTATGAAAAAATTGAGTATGGAGCTAGAGTCAAGGATTTAATGTATGAAACACAAATATATATCCTAAATATAAAATTTAATATATATATATATATATATATATGTGTGTGTGTGTGTATTTTAAAAAACGTTGGGGCCATTTGAGGGTCGGGCCCTGAGCCGGTGACCACCCCGCCCACACTCCCAGCCAGCCCTAGTGGTGGTGGTCCGGTGGTCTCCGAATGCAGTATAAGAGAAAGACTTGTATAGGGCCAAAAGGGGAAAAAAAACTAAGGTGGTACACTGGTACGGTATCCCCGAAGCACCTGTGCACCAATAAGAACAATTTTGTAATTTCATCGACACTGTAAAAAATACCCTGAAACATGGACCAATTAGGTGGTGACACATGGCCCAATCATGTGTACCACGACATTGCTATTTTTTTAACAATCTAGCAAACTTTCATAAAACACACTTCCGTCTCATCTATCAAGACGCATGAAAAGAGGAGAGATACACCAAGTTCTCCAAAACATAATCAAAACAAATTTACATCAAACTTTAACCACCAATCTATAGTCAAGTGTTTCCAGCGCCCCTTATCTTCATATTTAGGTAAGTATTATCCTTACCCTCTTCAACCACTTCAACAACATGCGTAATTTTGTTACGAAAGATTTTGTTGTTCATATCCCCCAAAATGGTCCAAAGAGCCGTCATCACAATCACCACCATAGCCTTCTTGCGTTTAGACGTATAGTGTTGGTCTTTAATAAAATCAAACAAACCTCTAACCGTATTAACCCCAACGATAACCGGAGCCTCCATCTAGATCCCATCGTCCACCATATAACTTTTGCAGCTAAGCAATTAACCAAAACATGATCTACTGACTCCTCCGCATAACCACATCTAACGCGTCTTTGATCGCCCACCAGAACTCCTCTCGGTTGTAGCTCAGTATCCGTAGGAACCCGACCTAAGATAGCTTTTCAAGAAAATAAATTAGACATCAGAGTGGCCAAGTTACACCACTCGAAGTTATAAGCATCAGCGCTCGAGTGAGCCGCCTGATTTATATTCGAAGTGGCCCAGTTACCGATTCCTCCTTAACCTCATAGCTCCACACCACATTGATACCCCAACCCCACTCATCAGCTTTCTACGGCAAATAGCGATTGATTTAAGAGTAATCTCCTTGTTCTATCGCTATAATGCTTGATTAATATTTTTTTGTTTATAATAGACGGTAGAACCTAGCTTGTAGTCCAGGAATTAATGAAATAAAATGGGACCTTAACGGATAGAAAGTGCATAGAATTAAAAAAATGGAGAGCTAAGTGGCCGATGAAGAGTGGGGGCTAAATTCATCCAATGAATGAAAAGCGGTTGCTAAATCCCAACTAGCGGATAAAAGCACGTGCTAAATCATAGCAGGATGCTAAATTTAGCCTACGCTTTACACATGTTACAATCTGAATGACTATCATGTAGACTTCTTTGTACTTCATCATCTTGGTTGGTTGTTTTGGACATGTCTATTTTGCCAAATGCTAAAACTCTACGAATAGTTTGTTAACCATGTGGATCAACTTGTTTAGTTTGGTGATTTTCCCATAAAAAGTATTTATGGATGTAATTAGAGACCTAGTTAAACCAATCACAACATGTTTAAATGCAAACGAGTTAACTGGTCAGGTTTTTTCTCATTAAATTGGTCACCCCTAACACCTCTGCATACGATCTGAAATACCTGTGAATTGTTGTGGATCAAATTTTATTCTTTTAATGTTTACATTTGAAAGTTTTAGTTTACTAACAAATTTGATTTGAACGTACTGACCGTCAATAGAATTCAGTTGTCTTTTACTTGATTTGAGTTAATTTTTATTTGAATGTCAATTTGTTAATCCAAATTTGCCTAGAATTGTTTAATAAACTAACCATCATGGTCTATTCGTTCAAATCAAAGATGGATTGATTACTGTAAGCGCATGACCTAGATTAAAAGCATTTCTTGAAAGGCCAAGAAGGGAAATATTGAATAGCAGGTGGCCCTTGTGTTGATTGAGTTTTTCTTGTTTAGTGATTCAGTCTATCACTTTCGGTGCTTAAAGATATAGACAAACATAAATAAAATGTTTACTAGAGGAGGCAAAGTTGACCCGTTTACCTATAAATGAGTCGATGTGTGTTATTGTATCTCTAAGACCCTCCGTAGTGGGGCGCGATTTGAAGGTTTTTTTAAAAAATAGCGCCCCCCACACCGTTACGGGGGGCGCTATAGGCAAAAATTGGTTTGGGGCTTCATATTAATAACGCCCAACACACTTTATTTTACCCAATCAGACCTTGTCACGTGGCAAGGTCAAATATTCAACCAATCAGATTAAAAACAGGGGCTTTATTTATAAAGCCCCACCACTACACCCCTTTTTCACTTTATCTCTCCATGCTGACTCAGCAGCCACGTGGACCAATCAGAAAGGGGGGCTTTATATATAAAGCCCCCCACTACACATGGTCTAATGGTTGAATTAAAGAAACAACTTAAAAATGAAAAGAGTTTGATGGGTTGAAAGTCACCCAGAGCGTATTTTTAAGACACACAACCTCATAAATCATTTTATTCAAGGAAAAATGGAAATAAATAATCCAAACTATTGACTATTGGCCAATAGCAGTCCCAACTACGAAAATCACCAATATTGGTCCCAACTTTCGACATATTGGAAACCAATGGACCCAAACTAACGGAGACTAACTCCGTTAGTGTGATGCTGACGTGGCATGCTTAGGTGGCAAGATAATCCTACGTGGCATGCCACGTGGCAAAATGATCATACGTGGCATCCTATGTGGCATGCCACGTCAGCATCACACTAATGGAGGCTAACTCCGTTAGTTTGGGTCCATTGGTTTCCAATATGTCGAAAGTTGGGACCAATATTGGTGATTTTCGTATTTAGGACTGTTATTGGCCAATAGTCAATAGTTGGGATTATTTATTTCCATTATTCCTAAACCATGGTTTATTAGTGAAACAGTAACGTTTTTAAACTATATATGACACTAGTTATTTATTTTAACGTAAAAAAATTTTGGACGAACTGTTTTCTGTCAACCTAACCTCACTCACCTACACCAAAAATTTGCTTGTTTAGCTCCCTTAACCAACCCACCCTTTTTACCACAATACATGTGTTGATTAACATGCAAGAAGTACACATTTCTTGCCTTTTTCTTAATATATCCTTTAGCAACAATTAAATTATTCATTTTCATGATATATTGATGAAATATTAGAAATTCTTGTTGCATGTTCTTAGAATTAAGCTCTACTTTGGAACCTGATTGGCTTGCCACCACTGGTATGTTGGACTTACCTAGAGATGTTATCCGAGTTCAAAATCAGCTAAATGGTCAAATCTGAATCACAGGATTTTAAAGAAATGAAAGAGAAACTTTGAGGAGAAATTAAGACATTGAAGGTTAGTATAGCTATACGCATAATTGATAATAAATTAACTCGATGGTTATATTTTTTTAAATAATTTCTAAAGAAATCCTTACAAATGTTTCTATTATGACTTGTCAAAACCGACGAGCAGAGAAAAATGAGCTTCGTGAAGAGAAACATGCTTTAAAGGTGAAAAACCACAAATGGAGGAGCTAGTCAAATCCATGACCAATAATCTTCTACCACCTAGAACGAACAAGATGGCCGTTTTCGCAGGCTACGGTTACATTCCAATGCTAAAGTAGTTACCACTAGGGCTGCAAACGAACTGAACTTTCAGCGAACAGTTCATGAACCGTTCGGCGGGAAGTTCGTTTGTGTTCGTTCATTTAATAAATGAACGAACACGAACAAAATAATTCGTTCGTTTAATTAAACGAACGAACATGAACAGAGGCCACGTTCATTCGTTGATGTTCGTGAACGTTCGGTAACGCGTTCGTTTATGTTCGTTTGTTTATGTTTGTTTGTGCTCGATAGATTAGTAAGGTTTTTAATTTTTATAATTTGTCTTGATATTCTTTTACTTTTATTTATTTTACCCAAAACAATTTATATGTGGTAAATATATGTATGTGAATTCGATTTTATAAGAAAGTTAATATATGTCCGTTTGTGTTTGTTTTCGTTTATGAACACTTTTTTGTGTTCGTTTGTGTTCATTTGTGTTCATGAGCACTTGTTGTGTTCATGAATGTTCGTTTGTGTTCGTGTGCGTTCATGAACAAAATTAACAAACGAACACGAACATAAGTGTTTTCTTAACAAACGAACACGAACATAAAATCTCGTTCGGTAAGTGTTCATGAACTGTTCGTGAACACACATTTTCCTTAACAAACGAACACGAACATTCGGTTCGTTTGCAGCCCTAGTTACCACAATCTATATGTGATGCATCTCATGATCATGATCTTAGACCATCTGCTGCTTAAGAACCGAACCAATGAGAAAATTGTTAGCTCATCGTAGTTTGTAAATAGAAATGCTCTTTGTTGGATATAAATAAAAATAACCCCCTATAATCTTTTTATCCAATTGAAATTTGAACGTATCTTCATAATTTGTTGCCTCTATATGCCATTAATGATAAAGATACAAGAAATTCAATCAGATGCCAATTAGTAATGTATACCATCGACTATTTGGCAACATGGTTGCTAGTCAAAATGAAATTTCGACTTATATAATATTGGCTTTGATATTCAAGTGATACGTAATAAAATGGCAATCAAGAGTTGAGAGCTAAAGATTGAAGAATAAGGAGAAACATACAAGAGGAAGAGGAATAATCCAAATCAATTGCTAACCATATTCTGTTAGCATCTCTTTATTTAGACTATCCCCATTACAATCAACACAACCCAACTTTCAAATAAAAAAAACTAATTTATCTCTCTTACGCATACACAACCCAACCCTACTCAAAATTTAACACACATTCACAACCTAAATCATCCTAAAAATATTTTTTATAAACGAACTCAGTTTTTAATAAAATTTATATCAGGATATTCACAATTTTTTTTAAGAAATACCGTGTATTTAGTTTTATTTTTAAGTTTAAATATAACAAATTATTTGAGTAATTAAGTTAGTGGGGTGTAGTTCGGTTGCAACCCTTGGTGCACCAACCGGGTTGTTAGATTTTTAGCATTTTTCTTTTTGGCTTTTTTCCATGAACAACCATTGGATTTGCACATCAACAGGGATAATCTTAACGAACATAGTTGTTTACACTTACATGATCACTACAATTCAACACTTCCACTTTACTACTTAACACTATTGTCCCTTAAATGTGACATCAAGCTTACAAAATCACATTTGTTTTGTTTTGTTTTTGTTACTATCAATTAAGGGGCTGTTTGGTAGGATATGTCTGATTAAGTGCTAAATCATTAAGAGGGTATGAATGTTTCATCACCCCTTATTAGTTGAATGATCAAGAGTTTAATGGAATCATTCAGATCTTTTTTTATTGAAACAAACACTCTTAGAGGGTGTTTGGGATTGAGTTTCAAAATAACTTATTGACTTATTGGCTTTTCCAAGAAGCTAATAAGTCAATAAGCTGTTTGTGTAACCCAAAAGCACTTTTTGTTTTGACTTTTAAGCGTGGAAAAACTGTTTTTGAGAAGTTAGAAATCCTGGCTTTTGGAAAAAAATTACAAATCTACCACCCATACAACCAATATTCACAGTAAGTTAAGCGAAACACTTAAAAAAACAACAATCTATTGACTTTTTGATGTTTCTGATCCAAAACTAATCCAAACACTTTTTTAAAACTGATTTTCAAAAAATCATAAGCTAATAAGCAGTTCTGACTAAAACCACTTTTGCATTTCCAAACTCAATCCCAAACACCATCTTGATGCTGAAAGATTAAAGAGGTTAACAAACACCCTCTAAAACCTGCAACTAATCGATATCAACTTTAGACAATAAATTGGAGGTAAGAGGACTAAACCTGTACAATAAAATAGTAGTAAAGGGTAATAACAAACATTTAAACCCTTTACCAGTTTCCCCCTTCTTCTTCTTCATTATCATTAGGCGGTTTACAGGCAGAGATGGATCGGAAACAAATTACACATTATCTGTACCAGAGATGTTGCCTTAAAAGTTAACACAATGAAGCTAGGGTTTGTATTTAGTACAATTTCACCATGGCGCCAGCAAATCATGGATGAATTTTAGCCCTAAAATGGAAGGTAATATAGTGTGATGATTTATTCTATTTCTAATTGTTTAATGAAGCTAGTGTTTGTATTTAGTACAATTTCACAACGAAGGTAATTCTATGGCGCCAGCAAATCTGTAAGCAATGCCTTCATAGCAGTGTCTCGACTCCGGGGGGGCATGGGTTCGTTTTTAGTAGGTTAGGGTTTGCCATCCAGAAAGGGGTGGCGGCGCAGCTTGTTGCCCGCCTGCCCGCTATCTTGATGTAATTAGTCGCGTTTATGTGTTTATGAATGAAAATTAAATTTCAGATTAAAAAAAAAAAAAAAAAAAAAAAAAAAAAAAAAAAATTCTTGTTATAGTTCGTTTGTACTATATTTAGTTATATTGATATTTAATTATCAGCTTTAAGTTCAAAATATATAATAAGTAAAATATGATAATATTTTTAGCAACTTGCTTAAGTATGTAATATTCGAATAATGAAACTTCCAACAAACCATTTCAGCCTTTTTATAAAATCATTAATTTATATTGTTATTTAGTTATGTGACTTGTTATACAGCCTGGTACTTACAGCCTGGCATTTAGTCAACTGCTGCATATTATACTTCATTGATTGAGGAATATTACAGATCAGATGCATTTTGTCAACGGTTACAGATCAGATCCCTTTTGTCGGGTTGCAGATTAGATATGTTTAGTCAACGGATTATAGATCAGATCTATTTCATTCACATATATCCTTGTTTTACAGAGTTTTCTTCATTACCAATCACCATACACTAACAATGGCTGAAATCATTGCCTCTGAACTCATCAAATCTGTTGTTCGGAAGCTGGCTTCTGAAGCCTTCAAGGCATATGTTCGGTCCCAAGGAATTCATTCAGAGATTGGGAAACTAGAGAGCATATTGAAAAAGATCCAGTCTCTACTTAATCATGCTTCTCAGAAGGAAACAACTGATGAAGCTGTTAAGCAGTGGCTCAATGATCTCCAACACTTGGCTTATGACGTGGATGACGTACTTGATGATTTGGCTACTGAAGAGATGCGTCGTGAGTTCGGTCAACAATCTGGAGCCATCACCAGCAAGGTAAGAAGGCTCATCCCAACTGGTTTGAAAAATTTATCACTAAGTCAGAGGATGCATCACAAGTTAGATTATATTACCACTGAGTTTGAAAATCTAGAAAAAGAAAAGGATCGTTTGGGTTTGATTAATATAAAAGATGAAAAGCCAAAAAGAACTTATCAGACCTCTTTAGTAGATACATCTAGTATTGTTGGAAGGCAAGAGGAAAAGAAGGAACTGCTAGCGAAGCTATTTGATCAGAACAGGTCATGTGAGGGGTCATCTGATCAGAAGTTTAGCATCGTGCCCATAGTTGGTATGGGTGGGTTAGGGAAAACCACTCTAGCTAAACTTTTGTATGACGATGACAAAGTTAAGAAGCACTTTGAACTCAAGGCCTGGGTTTGTGTCTCTGATCAGTTTGAAATATTTAATATTAGCAAAGTTATCTTACAATCCGTTAAGGGGGAGGCCAAGGAATTCGCAGATCTAAATCTGCTTTAAGTAGCTCTAAAAAATGAACTTAAGGAGAAACGATTCTTGATAGTATTAGATGATGTTTGGAGTGAAAGTTATGACGACTGGGAGACCCTAGTGAGCCCATTTCATGCATGTGCTCCCGGAAGTAAAATTATATTGACAACCAGAAAGGTGCAATTGCTCCAAAAGCTGGGTTGTGATAATCTAACCCATATGCAGACTCTTTCACATGATGATGCTATGTCTTTATTTTCTCAACATGCGTTGGGTAAAGTGAACTTTGATTCACGTCCACACCTAAGACCACATGGTGAAGGCATTGTGAAAAAATGCGATGGCTTGCCTTTGGCTTTAAGAGTACTTGGAAGGTTGTTAAGGACGAAGACTGAAGAAGAAGAGTGGAAGGAGCTGTTGAATAGTGACATATGGATATCAGGAAAGACGGATGAGATTCTCCCAGCCCTAAGAATAAGCTACCATGAACTTTCTGCATGTTTGAAACAGTTGTTTGCATATTGTTCCTTGTTCCCTAAGGACTATGTGTTTGACAAAGATGATTTGATTTTACTTTGGATGGCGGAAGGTTTTTTGAACGAGTCATCTTCAGACAAGTCAATGGAGCGTTTAGGTCTTGAATATTTTGAAGAGTTGTTGTCAAGGTCATTTTTTCAACAAGCGCCTAATGAAAAGTCGATGTTTGTGGTACATGATTTGTTGAATGAGTTGGCCACATATGTTGCTGGTGAATTATGTTTGAGGTTAGACGATGAAACGGTGAAGGATGTTAAAAAGGAAGCATTGAAAAGGTACCGGCATATGTCATTTGTTCATGAGGAATTTGTATCTTACTTGAAGTTCAAGCCATTCAAAAGTGCTAAAAAGTTGAGAACATTCTTAGCAGTTCCCGTTGGTCTGAATGATAGTTGGGAAGAGTGCTACTTATCTAGTATGATCCCGCTTGACTTAGTTCCCGAATTACAATTGTTAAGGGTTTTAAGTTTGAGTGGTTATTTCATAAGCGAGGTACCAGAGACCATTGGTAGTTTGAAGCACCTGCGGTATCTTAATATATCTCGTACCAAAATCACACATATACCGGAAAGTGTGAGCAATCTCTACAACTTACAAACATTAATTGTTTTTGGATGTGAATGTTTAAGTAAGTTTCCTAGCAACTTTTCAAAGCTTAAAAACTTGCGGCATCTGGATATTAGGGATACTCCGCTTTTGAATATGATACCTTTAGGGATTGGGAAGTTGAAAAGCTTACAGACTCTCTCCAAGATCATTATCGGAGGAGATAATGGCCTGGCAATAACCGAGCTTAAAGACCTCACAAATCTTCATGGGAAGACTCACATCAAGGGTCTGGAAAAAGTGGAATCGGCAATTCATGCACGTGAGGCAAACATATCGCAAAAAAGGCTAAGCGAGTTAGTACTAGAATGGACTGGCGTGTTTGTTCATTCTAGAACGGAATCTTTTGAAAAGGAGGTCCTCGATGCATTGAAGCCTCATAGTGATAGTTTGATAAAGCTTGGAATATTGTCATATGCAGATATGCAGTTTCCTAAATGGGTTGGGGATCAGTCGTTTCTTCTTTTGATTAGCGTGTCCATACGTGGCTGTAAAAACTGTGCATCTTTACCACCACTTGGGCAGCTGCCCTCACTTAAGGAGTTGTATATTGAAGACATGGACGAGGTGAAAGCTATGGGTTCAGAGTTAATTGGGACAGGTCATGCATTCAGATCACTTGAAGTTTTTGAATTACAAAATATGAAGAAGTTGGAAGAATGGTCAGTTGATAGCGGGGTCGTGTCGTTTCCATGCCTTAAAAAGATTGTTATTAGAGATTGTCCTAATTTGGTTGAAGTGTCAATTGAAGCACTACCTTCATTGGATATTCTAAAAGTATCTAAATGTGATAGTGCTATGTTGAGAAGGCTTGTTCAAGTTGCTTCATCAATCACGGAGTTGAGAATAGAATCTATTTTAGGGCTTATTGATGTGGTGTGGAGAGGTGTTATTGAGTATCTTGGCGCAGTTGAACATTTATTCATAATGAAATGTAATGAAATAAGGTATTTGTGGGAATCAGAAGCAAAAGCTAGTAAGGCTCTGACAAAGTTAAGGTGGTTGGAAGTGTGGGAATGTCAAAATTTGGTGAGACTAGGAGAGAGAGAGGATGATGATTGTGGGAGCAACCTCATAACAAGTTTTAAGACGTTAAGGATATATGATTGTGAGAGTATGAAGCATTGTAGGTGTCCAAATAACACTGAGAATTTGTACATCTGGGATTGTACTTCCATTACATCATCTTCATTTCCGACAACAGGAGGGCAGAAGTTGGAATCACCTGAAATTGATTCTTGTGACAAAGTGTTGGAAAAGGAGTTAGAAGGAGATAACAGTAGTAGGGTGGTTATCAACAAGACAAGCATCCCAAAGCTTCAATATTTAGTGTTATCCTCGTTGCCAAATCTGACAACAACCATTGAATTGAGTCACTTTATTCACCTCACCTACCTTGTAATTTTTAATTGTTCAAATATGGGGTCATTTCCAGATCACGAGTTGCCTAATCTCACATCCTTAACAAATCTTCAAATATTCAATTGCTCAAGTGAAAACGCTTCCTTTCCTCGTGGGTTTTGGCCTCCCAAACTGCATACCCTTCACATAGGGTGGTTGAAGAAGCCCATATTGGAGTGGGGCCAACAGAATTTCCCAACCTCACTTGTCAACCTAACTTTACATGGAGGTCCGTCAGATGATGTGAGTAGATGCAGTCAATTGTCCCATCTTATTCCTTCATCTCTTACTTCTCTTGGGATATATGGATTTAAGAAATTGAAATCAGTTTCAGTGGGACTCCAACACCTCACCTCCCTCCAACATCTGTATTTAGGGGATTGCCCAAAAATGAAGCATCTACCAGAAAATCTGCTGCCTTCACTTTTGAATTTAACCATTAAAGAATGCCGGAAACTAGAAGGAAGGTGCAGTAGAAGAGGGTCCTATTGGTCCCGCATCTCTCATATTCCCTGCATCAGAATCAACCCAAAATTCTTATATAGCATATTGCCCCCGAAAAACTGTAAGTAATATTTCAATAAAAGTACATTACTACTTCAATAAACTGCAAATAAATAGTATGTGTTTGATTATCAACTTAAACCCATCACATCCTGTTTAAAGGCAAATGGGTTAGCTGTATAAGTTTTTCACTAAACTGGTGGCTCTATATACGATCTAATATATTTGGGAAATTGTTGTGAATAACAATATACTATTATATTTGGATTGATTAACAAATAAATTACATAATGTTTTCGTTGTTTTTGGATTATATAATTTTAAGTTTGTTATTGTAACCAAGTCAATGGGTTTGAACATTGAGAATTGGAGATGCAATGTTTTTGTTTATTTCTGAGCACCAAGTGTTCGATCTATGTCCCCAATGAAATTATCTTTGTGAAAAGAGGACAATAGGAACTAAGAAAGATTGAGTGATTTACCTAACTGTTAAATAGGACCTAAGTGGTTTTATCCTTTTTCAATACAGTTATTTGTAATTTCGTTTAAGTTATTTACTTATGATAATAATAATTGTTTTTCTCTTGTTGTACATTTTAGGGGAAGGGACTGAAGTGTAACTATATAATGTTTCATCAGTTACTGTACACGACTTCATCTCCGTGGCGGTGTCTTTGTCTTTCTCTAAACCACCGATTCAGTGTGTGAGTCTGTATTTCTGGTGTTGAGTTTGTGGCTCGTAATGAGGAGAACGACCAATTGAGTGATTTGGGAGGTGCCGTTTGAGGATGCTAATTGGGTTCTAACTGATTACAATGCTCTAATTAATGACTTTGTATCCACTGATTATTATTGCGGGAGAACAGAGGTAACTGATTCTGTTTCGTTATAGATTTTGGTGGTTTTTTTTAAAGACTTTCAGTATTTGTTGGTTATATTATATGATTGTGAAAATATTTAAAGGCAAATGGGTTAGCTGGATGAGTTTTTCATTTAAATGGGTTATCATTTTTTCATATGAGCTTTAAAAGCCATGTGTCAGAGTAGGCCTGCAGTTTTGAGCCTCTTATAATGTTGTTGAGAAAATATGTTTTTCTATAGTGAATATTTATCATCCTTTTTCAGTACAGTTGTTTATAATTCTGTTCAAGTTATTTAACTTATTGACAAAATTGCAGAAAACGTCCTTTATGTTTACCCAAAGTTGCAGGTTTAGTCCTTTAACTTTAAAAGTTGCAGGATACCTCCTTTATCGAAGTTTTTGTTGCAGGAAACATCCTTTAATGAACTTTTGGTTGCATAAAACGACCTTTACCACTAACGCCGTTAAATTATCCTGTTAAGTTACCCTCACATGCCGTGAGGGTATTTTCGTCAATTTGTATTTAAAGGACCTTTTCTGCAATTAAAACAAAAATAACAACATAACAATAAAGGAGGGACTAAACTTGTCAAAGTTTGGAAGTTTTTAAAACAAACTCATCCTCTCTCTCTCAGACTCGTTTTTCCGGCGATGGTCGCCGCTGGCGACCACATTCCGGCCAAGTACTCCGACGAAAAAAATAAAAACTAATCCCAAACCCGTCCCAAACCCGCGAAAAAAATAATCCCAAACCCGTCCCAAACCCGCGAAAAAAATAAAAACTAATCCCATACCCGGAATGTGGTCGGAATGTGGTCGCCGGCGGCGACCATCGCCAATCTTGATGCCTGTAAAGCTTTTCGAATCATATTGTAATCATTATTATTAACTGTCAATCAGCCTCTCGATATCACTTGTATTGTAAGTTACAATTTTCTTTTCAAAATTTTATTATTTTGTTGTTTATATATAACCCTTTTGTTTATATGATCTGTTTGTTTCTTGATATTGGTTATGGTTTGACTTTTCACAGTTGACTGACTATAAACATGATGACAGTTAATTATTTAATACTTACACTGGTAGTACTTACATGGTCTTTATCCACTAGATCTAGCATGACATTATTACTTAATACCAAAATGTGTGCCTTTTATACAGACACTCAAAAGTCATAATGCTAAATGCCAATGAAGTTTATTGACAAATACAGTGGCGCTATTTTCAATCCACAATGTCTCCAAGGACTCCAATCTTTTGATTAAGTTTTTTGTTTTCATTCAAATATAACCAAAAACTTTCAACCATCCAATATAATGTTTCTAAACTATAGGATATAAATTTATATAATCAGAACTCTTGAAAAGTTAAAGTTGGTTTCGAAAGCCCACCCTATAACTTTCCTGAATTTGGAAAAAGAAGAGAGATGAGAGCACACCAAATTTGATAGTTCTTCACTTCCATTTAGCTAGAATAGAAATTATGATAGCAAACATCAACACTGGATTCAGCCTCCAATCTCCAAGAATCAACTCTTTCTTGAAGACACCAAGAACACATACCAGAAACACACATATAACTTTACTCTGTCCTTTCTTTTATGAAAAAAAAAAGACCAACTTTGAGGAGAATAAACCGAATATTTATTTTCTTTTTGACTTAGGAATCGTCGGAGTACTTGGCCGGAATGTGGTCGCCGGCGGCGACCATCGCCGGAAAAACGAGTATGAGAGAGAGAGGATGAGTTTGTTTTAAAAACTTCCAAACTTTGACAAGTTTAGTCCCTCCTTTATTGTTATGTTGTTATTTTTGTTTTAATTGCAGAAAAGGTCCTTTAAATACAAATTGACGAAAATACCCTCACATGCTTGGCATGTGAGGGTAACTTAACAGGATAATTTAACGGCGTTAGTGTAAAGGATGTTTCCTGCAACACAAGGAGGTATCCTGCAACTTTTAAAGTTAAAGGACTAAACCTGCAACTTTGGGTAAACATAAAGGACGTTTTCTGCAATTTTGTCTAACTTATTTGCTTATAATAATAATTGTTTTTCTCTTGTTGTACATTTTAGGAAGAGGGGTTGAAGCGTAACTAGGGCTGCTATGTAATGTTTCATCTGTTACTGTACACGACTTCGTCTCAGTGGCGGTGTCTTTGTCTTCCCTAAACCGATTACAGTCTACCTTTAGGGTATTGTTTATGTTCTTGTTAGAGTGATTTGGAAGGTGCTGTTTGAGGATGCTAATTGGGTTCTAACTGATTACAACACTCTGCTAAACGACGTCGTATCCAGCGATTATCATTGGGGTAGAACAGAGGTAACTGATTTTTTTAGTTGGTGGTGACAATTGGTTATATGCTTGATTTTTTTTATGTTTTTAGCTAGAAATTTTAGTTTAGTGATAATCTTGGTTTTAAAAAGCGCGCTTGAGGCGCGCTTAAGCGCAAAGCGCACCTAGGCGCAAATCCTTGCGCCTTATGTAACCCTAGGCGAGCAGTGTACAAAAAGCGCAAGAAAAGCGCAAAAAGCGCACGAAAAGCGCAAAAAGCGCATTTAAAAAGCGCAAGAAAAGCGCGCTTTTTGTACACATGATGTTTTTGTGCTTAAAATTGTTATACATGTAGCTAAAAAGGTTGTACATTTTAGTTAAATCATATATATACCTTATTTGTATCTATATTTTGAGTAAATAATGCTAAAAACCTATAGCATATATAAAAAAAAATTATATAATTGTTTTGCGCCTCGCGTACGAAAAGCCCACCGCTTTTGCGATTTGCGCTTTGCGCCTCGGTTTTAGACCTCATCGCTTTTGTGCGCTTCGCGCTTTTTAAAACCAAGGTGATAATATTTGATTTGAATTGATGTCAACAGAATTCTGTTAGTCTTTTACTTGATCTGAGTTAAATTTTATTTGAATGTCAGTTTGTTAATCAAAATTGCTCTGTATTTGATATATTAAGATGCTAACAACAATTTATTTTTCTTGTCTAGTCATTGTTTCAAAGATGGATTGATTATAACTAGACTAGACCATTGGTTTCTTGGAGCTGTAATTCATGCACCAAGGGCATAACAGAATAAAGCATGTCCTGAGAGGCCAAGAAGGGAACTATTTGAATAACAGGTGACCCTTTTCTTGGTTGAGTTTTTCTTATTTAGTGATTGACTATCCCTTTAGGTGCGTAAATAAATCATGCTGTTTAGTAGAGGTGACAAAGTTGAACCATTTACTTATGAATGAGTCGATGTATATTCCATTGCATCTCTAACGGGTCAAATTAAAGAAACAACTTAAATTGAAATGAGCCATATTGGTCGAAAGTCACTTGGTAGCAAATTTTTAAGGCACAAAACCTCATAAATTATTTTATTTGAAACCATGGTTTATTAGTGAAATAGTAATGTTTTTTAGTCATATCCGACAATAATTATTTATTTAAACTTCATTTTCTTAGAACTGTTTTCGGCAACCTAACCTCACCGATCGTACACAAATTTGCTTGTTTTAGCTCCCTTAAACAACCACCCTTTTTCCACAATGTGTGTGTAAATTGACAAGCAAAATGCAAGAAATTAATATTTCTGGCCTTTTTTCTTAATATATCCTATAGCAATAATAAAATGATTAATTTTAATGGTTTATTGATAAAATATTAATAGTTCTTTTTGCAGGTTCTTAGAATGAAGCTCTACTTTGGAACTTGGCCAGCCAGCCAGCCACCGAAGATAAACTGGCTATACTTGGAGATGCTGTCCATGTTATGAATCAGCTTAAATCTGAATCTTTCAAGGAGATGAATGGGCACTATTTGAAGAAATTAACTATATTTCTAGTGAAATCCTAAAAACACTTATTGCTTGCGATAACCAGAAACTTGTTTTAATGGCGGAAAAAAAGCAAAAAAATGGAGCAGCAGATCAAGTCTATGACCAATAATCTTCCACCATGTGGATTTATGCACCACATCCGGCTGCATTTCAAGCTGTAGCAAACAAGATGCCTGTTTTTCCAAGTGACGGTTTCATTCAATGTGGCAGTATATACCACAATCTAAGTGTGATACATCTCATGATCATGATATCAGACCACCTGCTGCGTAACAAGCTTGTTAAATTATAAACTAAACTCTATTTATTATTGTAAATGTATGTATGATTGTATATGTATTTGAACCATGTAGATGTTTGTAAATTTAGGATCATAGTATGTTAGTTAAATAAGAAAGATAATCAACCAATTCATCTGCAAAGGGACTAAAGCTTTCGGATCAGAAAACTGCAGCCTCAAGACACAATTTTCAAAGACATAAGGCGCAACTTAGACTGAAAAGACCAAACTAACCTTGACGGTTGAAATCAGTTATTTGGCAGGAAAACTTTGCACCGGTTGTTTGTGAACTGTCAAAGGGGTCGTGACTGTTAGTTTAGTATATATTGAACATCAATGTACATTTGTATGGTTATCAAGATTGTTCATTCCAAAACAATCCAGTTTGTATTCGAAAGTTTCTGTTTTTCTGTCCTTATTTTCTGTCCAAACCGAAACACACAACCATAATAAACATATCGTATTTCAAGTGTTCGATTCTGTTCTGTTATTCCTTCTGTTTCTGTTTGATTATGCTGCACATCAGAATTGTTTGCCAACAAACCTAACCTTTGAGAAAATTGTTAAGTGTATTGTAGTTCTTATATAGAAATGCTTAGTTGGATTTTGTGTTCTCATCACCCTGCATGTTGGGTTAATCGGTTTGTTCACGGGTTACAAGTTAGTAGGTTTGCGGGTCACGCTTTTTGGGTCAACAGGTATGGGTCAAGTTATGGAGCCAAATGGCTTTAATGGGTCAAATACGTGGTGAGTTTTTACGGGTGAGTCGACCCAGTCTTGGTCTCGGTTTGACCTGATAGTGGATGACCGAGTTTGATGTGAAAAAGGAGTGGAGGTGAAGGTTGCAAGTTTGTTGCTGATTTTAAATAACTAGTTTTGTACCCCGCGCTTCGCCGCGGGAAGCGATAACTCGAATTTATACTGACAAACAATTGACCACGGTTATCTATGAACAAAGAAGGAAAAGAAGAACATACCAGCCATACAGTCACCGCCAGTCACCGTCGTTCAGCCATAGCACACCACCTCAGCGTCGTCGCCTCCCTCCCTGCCGAAGCCACCCCTGTCCATCCGTCTAAGGTTCCAGTCGAACCCTAACCCTGAACCACCCCCTTCTGTTTGAACCCATAACTCAGCCGCCGTCACGCCAACTCCCTCCACAACCTCGCCCTGCCAGTCGTAACGTCTCCAATCCGTCACCCTACTCCAACTACTACATAACCACCCAACCCGGGCCTTTATTGCTGATGTTTCGTGAACCCAAGCAGATAAGAAGCAGGTCCACCGTCGAATAGTGGTTGTTGAGCGGTTGTTGTAACGACCCGGATTTTTACCGAGCCATTACCGATTGGTAATCAAGAACGAATCATGCTACTAAACTTTCATATTATTACTTTTAAACATAACCGGTTCTTGATACTAAATTAACAAACTTGACATTACAACGTGATGATCAAACCACAACATTTAACAACTTTGGCCGAAACCGATTATTTCGAAAATACACATCATAGCGCGGCTATTCTTTTATTTATAAAACTTCTTCTTTTAGTCGATTACTTCACTTATACTTGCATGATTCATGGGTTTCAAATATTCATGTAAAACCTGAAATGCATGTTAAAATACGTTAGCCACAAAGCTAGTGAGTGATGCCAGAAAACGATTATAACACTTTTTAACAAACATGCAACTTAACATATGGTTCGGTCATTTCTGATTGAGAATGTACATCGATGGTAGCACCTTAGTAATGCTAAATAATGGCTCCAAACCTCTCGGCGGTTAGGATAATACATACTTATGATATCGAATGGATCCATTCTACGTTATTTCTATTAGACCGATTCTATTATATAACATGATCATGATCCGATGCAATTTTTGACACTTTGAAACAACATGCATTCACCCCGAAAACTTTTAAAGATAATGTGGGGGACATGCACTCACTCAGATCGGTTCTTCTTGATTTCTAACAACGACCGGTTGCTCGGGGAGTGCTTGGATTGCATGTTTATCACATAACAATGATTATACACATATATACATACATAATATAGCTGTTTATTGAAAAGAATATGATTTTATCATGATAAGGTATTTAAAAAGAAATGGTTTATAATATATTACTAACTAGCTAAACTCTTTATTATAGAGATATGCCACGAAGATCCGAACGAAAGAAAAAGACGAGGCAAGAAGTGAAGGATGTGTTACAACCAAAACCCAAGAAAAACATTGCTTCATCTCTAAACCAACCGAAACCATAGAAGAAGAACCAATAATAGAAGAAAATTTAATAAACAAAGAAAACCCGATAAATGAAACCGACGAGTTAGAAGAAAGAATGAGAAAATTGGTATTAGAAAGTCTTCAAGATTCCATACCAGTAACAGTAAACTTGTTAGAAAAACCACATGCTTCTAAATCTCCCGATAAAAACCATGAAGAAGAATATGTGAATTTAGAAGAAAATCCGGTTAGGCTGAAGTTTTGTGACTATAAAACCTTTATGGCCTGTAGACCAGAATCTTTTGATGGTAGTACCGGGGCTGCAGGAGCCACCCGATGGTTGGAAGAAATGGAATCCATTTTAGAAATCAGTAATTGTGCCCCTAGAGATCAGGTAAAATTTGCCACTCACTTGTTGAAAGCAGAAGCTTTAAACTGGTGGAACATGATTCGACAAGTTAGAGGTAGAAGCACAGTGTCTAGCATGACTTGAATAGAATTCCGAACCCTGATAACCGAAAAATACTGTCCTATCAATGAGATAGAGAAAATAGAAATGGAATTTTTAAGGCTGGAAATGAAAGGATTAGACTATATTGGGTATGTAAACAAATTTAATCAGCTGGCTCGTCTAGTACCCCATCAGGTAACTCCCGAACCTAAAAGAACCAGAAGGTTTATATGGGGACTAATTCCACAATTCAAAGGAATAGTTAGGGGAGCCAAACCAGTTAAGTTTGATACTGCCTGTGAGTTGGCACTAAGTCTAACTGATGATGTAATTAGGCATAAGGAAAAGGAGAGAGAGTACAGGTAGGAAGTAAAAGAGGGTGGAACGAAACTTTTCGAACTACCAACTATAACTCCTCAGGAAAAAGCCAAGAAAGTTCAAAGAGACCAAGGAAATCCTAAGAAGAAACCCTACCGTGGAAATAATCCTTTTTTGTCAAAAATGCAAATTCTATCATACAGGTTTATGTAGCAAGAAATGCAAAAAAGGTGGCAGATTCCACCTTGGCGATTGCAGGGTCCACACAGGTTAATGTAGCAAGAAATGCAAAAAAGGTGGCAGATTCCACCTTGGTGATTGCAGGGGTCCACACTGTCAGAATTGTAAGAAAGTTGGGCATCTGACCAAGGAGTGTAGGTACGACCCTGATCGTCCACGACTCTGTTATGAGTGCAGGGAACCCGACCACTATAAAATTGACTGCCCAAAACTTAAGAACCCACCCAAAGTCAAACCCGGAAGAGGTAGAGCTTTTGTTATCAATGCTGAAGAAGCCCGAGATGAACCAGATTTGGTCACGGGTATGTTTTACATTAATCAATTGCCAGCATATGTTTTATTTGATATTGGGGCTAATCTTAATGTTGTCTCAAAAACTTTTGTAGAAACAACAATGTTAAGTATGTTAGTAACATATGTTTTTATTTTTATAATTTTCTGTTGTATATATAGTATACATACCTCACATGTCTTCCATTTTTCTCTTTATCTCATCCATGACAAATTCCTAATATTCTTTAAGAGAAAAATGAATAAGTTAGTAAAAGTGACCAAAGTAAATAAAGTAATAACATGCAACTATATTTAGAATGTATTTGCGTAAACCACCAAATGCGTAAAAAAACCATTACCCCGTCTCATTTGAAGTTTTTGGCAGGATGTACTAATACCTTTGTATTAGTGCTTGATATCCCAAAAACTGCTTTTAGAACTAGGTACGGACATTATGAATTTTTAGCAATGCCGTTTGGGTTAACCAATGTACCCCCAGCCTTTATGGATCTTATGAATAGAATTTGTAGACCCTACCTAGACAAATGTGTAATTGTGTTTTTGGATGATATTTTAATTTATTCAAAATCTGAAGAAGAACACGAACATCATTTAAGAGAAATCCTAGAAACTTTAAGGAAAGAAAAACTCTATGCCAAATTTTCCAAGTGTGAATTTTGGGTTAGAGAAATCAAATTCCTTGGACATGCTATCAACGGTGAGGGAATCCAAGTAGATCCTACCAAGATTGAAGCCATTCAAAAATGCGAGACTCCTAAAAACCCTACAGAAATTCGACAATTTTTAGGGTTAGCAGGATATTACAGAAGGTTTATAGGAAATTTTGCCAAATTAGCCTTACCACTCACAACCTTAACCAAGAAAACCACCAAGTTTGAATGGAAAGAAAAACAAGAACAAGCTTTCCAAAGTTTGAAAGAAAAATTGTGTAAAGCGCCAGTTTTAACCTTTCCCGAAGAAGGAAAGGCATTCACGGTGTATTGTACTGTGATGCTTCCCAACAAGGGTTGGTTGTGTTTTAATGAAAGAAAACCAAGTCATAGCATACACTTCTAGACAACTAAAAAGGCATGAACAAAATTATGTTACGCATGATTTAGAATTAGGAGCAATAATTTTTGCATTGAAAATATGGAGACACTACTTATATGGAACCAAATGTACCATTTACATTGATCATAAAGGTCTCGAGCATATTTTTGATCAAAAGCTCCTAAACATTCTCCAAAGAAGATGGATATAAATTCTAAGTGATTATGAATGTGATACAAAATATCACCTAGGAAAGGCAAATATTGTAGCAGATGCTCTAAGTAGAAAGGATAAACCTTTAGAAACTAGAGCTTTTAAATTAACTGTAGTCAATAAATTTCCAAGTCATCTCCTAGACTATCAAAGATAAGCCTTAGAACCCACTTTAATAGAAGCATAATTTCTTAACAAGGGAGAAGAAAGATTGATTGAAGGGACAGGCGGAATATTAAGGCATAACCAGAAAATTTAGGTACCACGGTATGGAAACCAAAGAGAAGTCGTTTTGAAAGAAATACATAACACAAAGTACTCTATCCACCCAGGAACTCACAAAATGTACAAAGACTTTAGAAAGAATTTTTGGTGGCTCGGCATGAAAAGAAGTGTTGGAGAATACGTAGCCAGGTGTGTAAGCTGTTGAAAAGTGAAAGCTGAACATCAAAAACCCAGTGGGTTGTTGATCCAACTAGAAATTCCAGTCTAGAAATGGGATCAAATTACCATGGACTTTGTAACCAAATTACCAAGGACACAAAAAGGTAATGATACCATTTGGGTCATCGTAGATAGACTGGCCAAATCAGCCCACTTCCTGCCAATTCAAGAAAGTTTTGGAATAGAAAAATTAGCAAGAATTTATGTACAAGAAATAGTATCAAGGCATGGAATACCCCTTTCTATAATCTCAGATCGTGATAGTCGTTTCACTTCTAGGTTTTGGGAGGGATTCCAGAATGCCTTAGGAACACAAATCAGACTCAGTACAGCGTATCACCCGCAAACCGACGATCAAAGTGAAAGAATTATACAGACGCTAGAGGATATGCTAAGAGCTTGTGTCCTGGTGTACAGTGGGAGTTGGGACACTCATCTACCATTAATAGAATTCTCCTATAATAATAGTTATGATGCTTCCATTCAAGCTGCACCATTTGAAGCGTTATATGGTAGAAAGTGTAGATCTCCGACATGCTGGAACGAAGTCGGGGAAAACCAACTGACGGGCCCAGAAATTATTCAGGAAACCACCGATAAAATAGTTCAAATCAAAAAGAAGCTAGAAGAAGCCAGAAGTCGACAAAAGAGCTACGCTGATAATCGAAGAAAACCCTTAGGTAGCGTTTGGTACGCAGGAATGAGAGACGGAATGGAATGGGGCATTACGATGGAATGAAAAAAAAAGTGTTTGGTTGGTCAAGGTAATGGAATCATCCATTACCTCCTCCATTCCATTCCTTCTAAAAACCCCCATATTCATTCCATCTAACCCCCCTGTTTTTTTTCCATTCCATTCCATGTGTCACTCTTCATCACCACTGACCACCACCACCACCCACCTCTACAAGTAGCGCCCATCGCCACCACCACCACCGCCGCCACCCACCACAGACCGTCGCCCCCACCGACCACCGCCACCACTCTTCGTCACCGACCACCGCCACCCACCGACTACCGCCATCACGGACCACCACCACCGTCGCCCACCGCCAACCGCCACCTCCACCTCCACCTTTACCTCCACCTCCTACCACCAAGCACCGACCGCCACCACCGACACTCTCCGTCACCGACCATTGCCACCCACCGACCACCACCGCCACCACCATCGCCGCCACCACTCACTGTCGCCATCACTCCTTGTCACGACCCACCGCCACCGACCACCACCATCGTCACCGCTACTATCACCACCAGACGCCGCCACCGACCACCACCACTGTCAACGCTACTATCACCACCAGACGTCGCCACCCACCACCACCACCACCGACCACCACTACCTCTACCACCACCACCACCACCAACCACCGTCGCTGGCACCCGCTGCCAACAGCCATCACCACCAGTCACCACCACTGATTTTATTCCCTTGTCTTTTCCTTCATACCAAACAATACAATGTAATGATTCATTCCATTCTTACGTTTAACCAAACAAGACCATGGAATGGTAATGATCCATTTCATTCCCTTGTCCATTCCATTACCTTCTCCATTCCATTCCCTCATCCATTCCACTACCCCATACCAAACAGACCCTTAGAATTTCAAGTAGGGGATTATGTCCTACTAAAGGTATCACCATAGAAAGGAGTTATAAGGTTCCAAAAACGAGGAAAACTGAATCCACGTTTTATAGGGCCTTACCAAATAAAAGATAAAGTAGGACCTGTAGCTTATCGACTAGACTTACCTCCAGAATTGAGCGAAATTCACAATGTCTTTCATGTTTCCAATCTTAGAAAATGTATAATAGACACTCAAACTATCATTCCATTAGACCAAGTCAAAGTGAATCCTCAACTACATTTTACTAAGGAACCAATAGAAATAATGGCTTGACAAGAGAGAAAATTAAGAAGAGGAAAGATTCCTATAGTTTAGGTCAAATGGAATGCTAGGAGAGGTCCAAAAATTACATTTGAAAGAGAAGATGTAATGAGAACCAACTAACCCCACTTATTTGCGAACCAGGTATAATATATTAAAATTTCGGGGACGAAATTTCCTTAGGGGGAAGAGTGTAACAACCTCGAAAATATAACCGTCACTATAAACGATAATTAGAATAATAAAACGTTTAGAAAAAGTTAATAGAATAGCATTAGGCCACCCAAGGGTGTTGCCCAATAACCTTACCCGGATAAAACAGACCAAGGCCCATTTAGTTAACCCGGCCCATTAGACGATTATGTACGGCCCATTATATAACCCGATAATAATATTAGCCCAACCCGTCAAGCCCAACAAACCTGTTCAGGCCCATTCGAACCAAACTCCATCACCTCGGCCCAAGTAACCTTATTACCTATTGGGCCTATACCTAAACTAGTATTATTGATGAAGCCCATTTAAATAACTTATCTACTTCCAATAAATTGCAAGCCCATTTCGGTTGCCACCTCTTGACTTGTGCCGCCAATTTGATACGCACTCCACCTAAGTATTAAAGATTCCCCAACTCAAAACTCCAAGCCTTTATAAACCTTCCACCTTGCCACCCTATCTATAGCCATAATCATAATAGTGCATGCACCTCTAGCTTATAGGTAAAACCATCGGCCCATCTTTATTACTTCTAAAACCACTCTCATGTTCCTCCTATCCCATTCAATAACATAATAATAATAATAACAACCTAAGAACCTCTCGGCCAAGGTTAATAACCGGCCGATTACTTATAGTGAAGATATCCACGATCCGTGTAAGTGTTCTACCTTAATCTCTTAGGAAAACGAGTACCTAAGCTGTAATGGTGTCACACCCCGACTTTTCCCCGAGTCGGTTGTGACGTTTGGTGCCTTTGCCAACGCAGCGGAAAGTTGCATCTAAGACTCTGGTTCCCTGAACGCCAATTCTAAACCTCTAGGATCCCCGATCCCAAGTGTCACCTACTCCAACCGTGCCGTTACCAAAGTTTAAACCTGAAAGACATACTTAAAAAGTCAACATAAAGTTGGTGAGTTCATAAGTTTTGCAAAATGTTACCAGATGTTCCAAGAATGTTACCGAGAGATACCAAATTCAACGTGTCCATACTATGTTAAATGTAAACCAAAGTACGCTAGCTAGGCGTATGTTTTATTACTACTACGATTGGAAAACCATTACTAACTCGCAAACCAGATGTTGTGCCCGAATAGTAACCCTGTTCCTGTTTGAGACAATATGCACCCGCCCGGCGCTCCATGCCGACGGGTGGGGTTGGTCACTCCCAATAGCGCTATTCACATTTCCCCGTTGTGCAAACCAGCACATTCATGGTTCCCCCCGGGACTTCCAAAGATCGTATAGTAAACCGTTTGAAAACCCATAGTATGACAGTTGTTACCAAATAGTTGTTTAACACATGTTTTCTCCCCCAAAAAGTGAAAACCAAGTAAAGTGGGGCCGTAAACTCACGCAACCCGTTTCATTTTCCAAAACTTTGTTTCGCTTTAAGTTCCTCAGTTTTTCATAACAGAAGCATGTCTTCCCCCCGAAAACATTTACAAAAACAGTAAAGAGTGGGGTATGAACTCACCTTAATGTCCATGCTAAGCTAGCAAACAAAGCCTGAAACCACGACCGACTTCCTCGTGCCCTAATTACCAACAAAGGACACCTTAACAGTCTATCACACATAAGCCTAGCTTATTAACCAACACGAGTCTCAAAACGTTTCAACTCGACGAACCGATCATGACTTATCTTAAATCACGTATTACATAGCACCCAAGTTGCACACTTGTCGCTATCCGTATGTAACCAAGTTGGGCTAACACCCCGAAACGTATAATTATCCTGAGTCCTAGCTCGTCTCGTAATCCGTATAAATGTGTGTCCAGTATACTTACTTTCAGGAAAAATGCTCTTTAAGAAATACATGTTTAGTTATTAAAACCGATTAATAACAATTGTTACTTTATCTCAAATATTGTTTGAAAACCATCTTTATTGTCACAAATAGTTAGTCTTTGAAAACATTTTGATTTTGTATATAATACACTTGTCCAAAACACTTAGGAGAATTTACTTATAGAAATAATAGCAGTTCGTTACGCTTTGAGTTTATAAAAATTCGGGCAGAGTTTCCTCTGTTTTTGTACCAACCAGACAACACTCGTTGTCTACAATTTTCCCCAAAATCAACTTACAAACACAAGTTATCAAATCCTTTAATCCACATTTCCGATTCACGAGACTATACGTTCCGACATCTATCTATACTTGATCCTATAAATATATATACCAATATATATATATAATATAGTCCGACAATATAGTCCAATTATATTTAGTCCGAGTTCAAAACCATAAGTCACGTCAAGTTAATCGTTTACCAAATCGCTCGTTTATATAGTTACCGTTTATTATTATTCGATCCGCTCGTGAGTCGAAACTATTTCGTCGAATCAATATATTTATAAATATATAATATTCATAAATACACAATATTTACAAATATACAATATTTATAAATACATAATATCTACACATAAATAAATAGTAAGCTCGAATACAAGTTATACCGAATCACACGCGCGTAACCCGAATCTGCTCGAAAACCGTGTAGACTAGAACGTTGACTTGTTGACCAGGTTTGACCAAGCCCGAACACGAACCCAAAACCGAATCTGACCAGACCTTGACCCGAGCTAACACCCCGAACCAGAAACTAACCCGACCCGAGCCAAACAGATCCCGAGCCACAACCGCAACACCAACCATCGGCCACCCCTTCATGAAAGCCCGATCAAACAGATCTGACCCGAACCGACATCGAGACCCGTGCCTGACTCGAGCATCCAATCAAGCCCGGAACTAACCAGACCAAACCTGAACGTGACCCGGCCCAAACCTGGACCAACACTTGAGCCGCCATCAGACCCACACCCAAGCTAACCACGAGCCATGACCAAAACATAACCCGGACCCGAGCACCAAGAACCAAACCAGCCGAACCATCATCTAGCCATCTTGTCAAAACCACCACTATAACCTGAAAATAAAACCCATCACCTACAGGCCATCGGACCACCACCTCCGGCCGCCGTCACCCCTGTACTCGAACCCACAATCATCGGTTAGACACCTCAAATCTTGGCCACCGTCGTCCGATCTGCACGCACTACCACCATAAAAGTGATATCCACCTCCACCCCGTCTTGGGGTCTGTAATCGCCGCGCCGCCACCACCAAGGATGGTGGTGGCCGGCCTTCATCATACAAGAAAGAGGGAGATGGGATCGGGTGTTAGTGAGGGGAGACAGAGAGAGGTGAGCGTGAGAGGGAGAGAGATCGGTGAGGGAGAGAGAGTAGAGAGAGAGGGAGGTTGCAGAGATTGGGGAGGGGGTGTGTTTGGCTGCGGGTTTGAAATGAAGAAGGAAGGGGATAAGATCCCTTTTATATCTAGGGTTTGGGTTTAGTAGGTAGATACCGCGTATCGAACCCGTAATCTCGCGAAACGTCTCGGTTTAATTCTAGGCCCGATAATTAATTATAAAAAGTAGTCGGTTTTGTTCGAAATACAAAACCGAGCATAACTATAATTATTTTCGACGTCCGACGCGTGTTTTCAGAACACGCGCTTAAATCGCGTTAATTAAATCGGTCGCAGTTCCCGTTGTTAAAACGATCCGTAAACTTCCGAAATTTAATAATTAGCAATATTTGAAATAAATATTTATTTATTTATTTGTTTTAAATCATGAAGTCACGTCAGTGTAGATCGGAAATTGCCGGGTGTCACATCATCCCCACGTTAAAAGAATTTTCGTCCCGAAAATTGCACAAGTACCAAGAGGAGTAACAAGAGAAACAAACCAAAAGATAGAAACCAAGAGAGAGATTTACCCGAGTTGTCACATCATCCCCACGTTAAAAAGGAATCTCGCCCCGAGATTTATTCAGCTGCAGTGGTAACATATCTCGATTCGAATTCCAATGGAACAATAAGAGACTCGTCAGCCAGACACTTCTTTAAGTTAGACACATGGAAGACGTTATGTACGTTGCCGAGCTCCGTCGGTAAATCAAGTCGATATGCCACCGGTCCAATCCGTTCCAGGATCGTAAATGGTCCGACATACCGAGGGTTAAGTTTGCCACGCTTCCCAAAGCGTATGACGCTCTTCCACGGTGAAACTTTCAGAAGTACTTTGTCATCAACTTGGAACTCTAATGGCTTGCGACGCTGATCGGCATAACTCTTTTGCCGATCCCGTGCCGCTGCCAACCGGTTACGAATCTGTACGATCTTTTCCGAAGTTTCGTACACTAGCTCAGGCCCAGTGAGTTGACTCTCACCCACCTCAGCCCAACAAAGAGGGGACCGGCATTTCCGCCCGTACAGTGCTTCGAACGGAGTTGCCTTGATGCTCGTGTGGTAACTGTTGTTGTACGAGAATTCTACTAACGGTAGATGAGCTTCCCAACTTTTGCCAAAATCGATCACACATGCCCGAAGCATGTCTTCTAGGGTTTGAATCGTGCGTTCACTCTGACCGTCAGTCTGTGGGTGATAAGCTGTACTCATGTCTAGCTGGGTACCCAAAGCCTTGTGCAAAAACTTCCAGAAGTGAGAAGTAAAGTGGGAGTCACGATCCGAAATAATAGAAACCGGCACCCCGTGCTTAGAAACAACTTCCTTGAGATAAAGACGAGCCAAACGATCCATGGTGTCGGTCTCCTTAATGGCGAGAAAATGAGCTGATTTCGTCAACCGATCAACAATCACCCATATCTTATCACACCCGCTCGGTGTCTTAGGTAGTTTCGTGACAAAGTCCATTGTAATCCGTTCCCATTTCCACTTCGGAATTTCAGGTTGTTGCAAGAGACCCGACGGTTTCTGGTATTCCACCTTGACCTTAGCACAGGTCAAGCATTTGCTCACGTATGAGGCTATATCCGACCTCATGTTTGGCCACCAGTAAAGCACCTTTAGATCTTGGTACATCTTATCCGAACCAGGATGAATGGAATACCGGGATTTGTGAGCCTCATCTAAGACAAGCTCCCGAAGTCCCCCGAATAAAGGAACCCATATGCGTTCTGCGAAGTAGTGCAGGCCATCAGGCCTTCGCTCGAGGTGCTTGTCGGCACCATGCATAGTCTCAGCTTTAAGGTTTTCCTCCTTCAAAGCTTCTAACTGGGCAGAACGGAGTTGGTCAGGTAGAGAGGAATGAATGGTGAGCTGCAACGCCCGAACGCGGCGAGGGTTTGGTGTTTCCTTCCTGCTCAAGGCGTCTGCTACAACATTCGCCTTGCCAGGATGGTACTTAATGGCGCAATCATAGTCGTTCAGGAGTTCAACCCAACGACGCTGTCGTATGTTCAGGTGTTGTTGGTCGAAAATATACTGGAGACTCTTGTGATCGGTGTAGATGGTGCATTTGGTACCGTACAAGTAATGTCTCCAAATTTTCAACGCGAATACCACTGCACCCAACTCCAAGTCATGGGTGGTGTAGTTCCTCTCGTGCACCTTGAGTTGACGAGAAGCACATGCAATTACTTTCCCGCGTTGCATCAACACGCAACCGAGACCACGAATAGAAGCATCATAGTAAACAACGAAATCGTCAGTGCCTTCAGGCGAGGACAGAATAGGAGCAGAACAAAGTTTAGACTTCAGTTCTTGGAATGCTGACTCTTGTGGTTCACCCCAGTCGAATTTTCTATCCTTCTGAGTAAGAGTGGTGAGGGGTTGAGCGATCTTCGAAAACCCCTTAATGAAACGACGATAATAGCCCGCAAGGCCTAGGAATTGCCGCACCTCAGTTGGTGTCTTTGGTGCTTCCCAGTCCTTGATCGCTTCGATCTTAGCTGGATCGACATTAATTCCTAGTTCATTAACCACATGTCCTAGGAATTGAACTTCGCGTAACCAAAAGTCACACTTTGAGAACTTAGCGTAAAGTTGTTCCCGTCGCAAAAGTTCCAAAACCAAACGCAGGTGTTCCTCGTGTTCGGCCTTGTTCTTGGAGTAAATCAGGATGTCATCAAATAACACGATGACGAACTTGTCAAGATACGGTTTGCAAACGCGGTTCATCAAATCCATGAAAACCGCCGGTGCGTTAGTGAGACCGAAAGGCATGACCAAGAACTCAAAATGGCCATAACGTGTCCGAAAGGCAGTCTTTGCAACGTCAGCTTCCCTTACGCGTAACTGGTGATAACCGGACCTTAAATCAATCTTAGAGTAGTAGCTAGAACCCTGGAGTTGATCGAATAGATCATCAATACGGGGAAGAGGATAACGGTTCTTGATGGTCACTTTGTTCAATTCTCTGTAATTGGCCGATTAACCCTTCCGAAGATACTTAAGGGCTTTCATGCTGGAGATGAGACTTAGCGGAGCACCGCTCTTGATACCGTACACAGAAAGAATTTCTCCATCAGGGAGAGGAATCCGAATAACCTTGTCGTAGCGAACAATCTCAGCGCGATACAAAGACAACCAATCCATGCCTACAACAACATCAAAACGAAGCAACTAGTACGCCAACCTTTCATTACACACCGCAAGGCGTGTCTCGATTTAAGACAATAACAAACAAACTGATGAAAAATGAGGCAAGCCAAATAAAACCATCCACTATCACTAGTCGAGTTCACCACAAGGTGCTGAATCAAATTCCAACAATTCGATTTAACTGAAGTATCGACTCTAAAGAAACTCATCGACGAAGTATCAAAAGGTTCAATGCCCACAACGGCCTGCCATATCAAGACTAGGAAACAAGCATTACGAGCAACGTAATGATAAACAAATCATAAATGAAACGGTTGTTCGATGTGAAGCCCTACAATGGACCTTCACAAGTTTAAAGAATCCAAGCATACAATAGTTGACACGTGTGTACAAAAGACGGTAATAGTTCTGTGAAAAGAATAAGGAATCAACAAAAATTAGATTCCCTTACGATTAAATGTTGAAGGCCACAAACACAAAAGAAGAGAAAAGTGAATCCTACCCAAAAGATATAACTAGGTTCTAAAACAGGAACCTTAGAAGTTCAAGGAACAAGATCATCAAGATCTTAAACTGGTTCAAGAAAAACGAAGTGACAAATGACACGAACAGGGGAGAATTGGCAATCACGTCCGCAACAACAAAAGAATGATCAACACTTATCCATTATTTATATATATATAAATATAAATATTTACAACAACACATAACAATATAGATACCCTCACGATAGAAATTCTTAGAACTACCAAGTGCCTGTAGATTTGCGATAACGTGACGTCTACGTTATCGAAAATTTACCTCACAAGATCATCCTATTAACCTCCATCATGAGTTGTATCACAAGCAATCGTCACATTTACATAATAGCACGTATATATCACATAATATAATGTTTGTCGTGTGCGCCACCTTTCCGAGTGCTTCTCCCGATTGCATTCCAGCTTCGCAACATCATTGGCAAAACGAGGTGTCTCATCAAGACGTTTCTGCCCCAAGTTGACCTTGACGACATAGCATACTCCGAACCATTGGCGATACGTACTATATATACTTTACATAAATACACACAGTATATAAACAAGTAAATTGTTCCTCATACCAAGAAACAATGACTCAGCTACTCTATGCGAATAACCACTCTGATATCTAATGCGTTGACTCACCAGTCACCCGTGAAGTACACCTAGCCATCACGTGCTATTACCCTTTCTATATACCATTATAGAAAATTCTGACTTCCAATTCACATAAGAAAACAAATGTTCCTTTCGACAAAGAAACGTACGCTGAGCTAGTGTAATTAAATACACTAATAGTCATGTAACAAACTTGGCAACGGTTGGAATTTCAGTTCCTATGCGTCCATGCTAAATATTACGTTTTAGAAATTTTGGTCCCTACTTCAAAACAAACTCAGGTTAAAGCCTAGATATCTACCCAGACACCTAATTCGCTAAAACCTATGGCTCTGATACCAAACTGTCACACCCCGACTTTTCCCCGAGTCGGTTGTGACGTTTGGTGCCTTTGCCAACGCAGCGGAAAGTTGCATCTAAGACTCTGGTTCCCTGAACGCCAATTCTAAACCTCTAGGATCCCCGATCCCAAGTGTCACCTACTCCAACCGTGCCGTTACCAAAGTTTAAACCTGAAAGACATACTTAAAAAGTCAACATAAAGTTGGTGAGTTCATAAGTTTTGCAAAATGTTACCAGATGTTCCAAGAATGTTACCGAGAGATACCAAATTCAACGTGTCCATACTATGTTAAATGTAAACCAAAGTACGCTAGCTAGGCGTATGTTTTATTACTACTACGATTGGAAAACCATTACTAACTCGCAAACCAGATGTTGTGCCCGAATAGTAACCCTGTTCCTGTTTGAGACAATATGCACCCGCCCGGCGCTCCATGCCGACGGGTGGGGTTGGTCACTCCCAATAGCGCTATTCACATTTCCCCGTTGTGCAAACCAGCACATTCATGGTTCCCCCCGGGACTTCCAAAGATCGTATAGTAAACCGTTTGAAAACCCATAGTATGACAGTTGTTACCAAATAGTTGTTTAACACATGTTTTCTCCCCCAAAAAGTGAAAACCAAGTAAAGTGGGGCCGTAAACTCACGCAACCCGTTTCATTTTCCAAAACTTTGTTTCGCTTTAAGTTCCTCAGTTTTTCATAACAGAAGCATGTCTTCCCCCCGAAAACATTTACAAAAACAGTAAAGAGTGGGGTATGAACTCACCTTAATGTCCATGCTAAGCTAGCAAACAAAGCCTGAAACCACGACCGACTTCCTCGTGCCCTAATTACCAACAAAGGACACCTTAACAGTCTATCACACATAAGCCTAGCTTATTAACCAACACGAGTCTCAAAACGTTTCAACTCGACGAACCGATCATGACTTATCTTAAATCACGTATTACATAGCACCCAAGTTGCACACTTGTCGCTATCCGTATGTAACCAAGTTGGGCTAACACCCCGAAACGTATAATTATCCTGAGTCCTAGCTCGTCTCGTAATCCGTATAAATGTGTGTCCAGTATACTTACTTTCAGGAAAAATGCTCTTTAAGAAATACATGTTTAGTTATTAAAACCGATTAATAACAATTGTTACTTTATCTCAAATATTGTTTGAAAACCATCTTTATTGTCACAAATAGTTAGTCTTTGAAAACATTTTGATTTTGTATATAATACACTTGTCCAAAACACTTAGGAGAATTTACTTATAGAAATAATAGCAGTTCGTTACGCTTTGAGTTTATAAAAATTCGGGCAGAGTTTCCTCTGTTTTTGTACCAACCAGACAACACTCGTTGTCTACAATTTTCCCCAAAATCAACTTACAAACACAAGTTATCAAATCCTTTAATCCACATTTCCGATTCACGAGACTATACGTTCCGACATCTATCTATACTTGATCCTATAAATATATATACCAATATATATATATAATATAGTCCGACAATATAGTCCAATTATATTTAGTCCGAGTTCAAAACCATAAGTCACGTCAAGTTAATCGTTTACCAAATCGCTCGTTTATATAGTTACCGTTTATTATTATTCGATCCGCTCGTGAGTCGAAACTATTTCGTCGAATCAATATATTTATAAATATATAATATTCATAAATACACAATATTTACAAATATACAATATTTATAAATACATAATATCTACACATAAATAAATAGTAAGCTCGAATACAAGTTATACCGAATCACACGCGCGTAACCCGAATCTGCTCGAAAACCGTGTAGACTAGAACGTTGACTTGTTGACCAGGTTTGACCAAGCCCGAACACGAACCCAAAACCGAATCTGACCAGACCTTGACCCGAGCTAACACCCCGAACCAGAAACTAACCCGACCCGAGCCAAACAGATCCCGAGCCACAACCGCAACACCAACCATCGGCCACCCCTTCATGAAAGCCCGATCAAACAGATCTGACCCGAACCGACATCGAGACCCGTGCCTGACTCGAGCATCCAATCAAGCCCGGAACTAACCAGACCAAACCTGAACGTGACCCGGCCCAAACCTGGACCAACACTTGAGCCGCCATCAGACCCACACCCAAGCTAACCACGAGCCATGACCAAAACATAACCCGGACCCGAGCACCAAGAACCAAACCAGCCGAACCATCATCTAGCCATCTTGTCAAAACCACCACTATAACCTGAAAATAAAACCCATCACCTACAGGCCATCGGACCACCACCTCCGGCCGCCGTCACCCCTGTACTCGAACCCACAATCATCGGTTAGACACCTCAAATCTTGGCCACCGTCGTCCGATCTGCACGCACTACCACCATAAAAGTGATATCCACCTCCACCCCGTCTTGGGGTCTGTAATCGCCGCGCCGCCACCACCAAGGATGGTGGTGGCCGGCCTTCATCATACAAGAAAGAGGGAGATGGGATCGGGTGTTAGTGAGGGGAGACAGAGAGAGGTGAGCGTGAGAGGGAGAGAGATCGGTGAGGGAGAGAGAGTAGAGAGAGAGGGAGGTTGCAGAGATTGGGGAGGGGGTGTGTTTGGCTGCGGGTTTGAAATGAAGAAGGAAGGGGATAAGATCCCTTTTATATCTAGGGTTTGGGTTTAGTAGGTAGATACCGCGTATCGAACCCGTAATCTCACGAAACGTCTCGGTTTAATTCTAGGCCCGATAATTAATTATAAAAAGTAGTCGGTTTTGTTCGAAATACAAAACCGAGCATAACTATAATTATTTTCGACGTCCGACGCGTGTTTTCAGAACACGCGCTTAAATCGCGTTAATTAAATCGGTCGCAGTTCCCGTTGTTAAAACGATCCGTAAACTTCCGAAATTTAATAATTAGCAATATTTGAAATAAATATTTATTTATTTATTTGTTTTAAATCATGAAGTCACGTCAGTGTAGATCGGAAATTGCCGGGTGTCACATCATCCCCACGTTAAAAGAATTTTCGTCCCGAAAATTGCACAAGTTCCAAGAGGAGTAACAAGAGAAACAAACCAAAAGATAGAAACCAAGAGAGAGATTTACCCGAGTTGTCACAAATGGCCAGCTTTAGTTTAGTTACATATACGCCTAAGTTGTAATGGCCATCTAGATATATATTACATTATACCAAAATTTTCTAGATGTTACATTTTTAAGACACATACTTAACTACCACATTAACCACAAAAGTTACTACATAACCATCATACTACTACCATACAATAACTACCACATAATACTACCATATCACAACACATGCAACACACTAACTTCACTTTTTATTCCAACTCCATGCATCCATACCCACCATCGATCTCCATTCCCTACCCCACGGCACTTCTTCTTCAAAGGAGAGGATATTTGGATTCGTCGATAACTTGCTTTGTTTGAAACCCAAACCTTTTGATAAGTTTTCTTAGTTCTTCGACCATGTTCAAGGCTTGGTCTCGTTGGGTTTTCATTCGATAATAGTTTTCTACCAATTCCAAATATTCCCTCCTTGACACATAATCTTGTTGTTGTAGGGTAATGTTGGTGTGGTTAAATATGGTTGCCTCTAAGTACGGATCAATTGCGGGTGTCGGGTAATCTAGAGGAGGGGCGGTTGGGTAAGCCGTGGGAAAATGGGACGGGTATGGTGGTTGATAGGGGTTCACATAACTTGACTCTTCCGCGGATATATTGCTAGAGGAGCTAAGATAGTCTCCTATGGTCGGGTCGGGGTGGTAGTGGGAAGGTCCAAAAAATGGTTGCTCGGGATAGGGATGGATCGGTTCAGAATAGGTGTACACGTGCTCGGGTAACGGTCTGATAACGCCTATGCCTCCCAAATTAAGTTCTAGATCGTTCTCACCCCATTCCAATCCCGGTATTTCATTTACTAGCTCTTGGATGGATGGTTGGTTCTTCATTACTTGGTATTTCTCCCTCTTCAATTTCCATTTCTGCTTCACCCTTTTCACTTTGTTCTTCGACTACCATCATCCATCCGTCCACACTTGACATTTCTATTACACACAATCACAACAAATTATCTTTAGGTTAGTTCTAATATTCCCACTACTCCCGAACCCGAGCTCTGATACCAACCTGTAACGACCCGGATTTTTACCGAGCCATTACCGATTGGTAATCAAGAACAAATCATGCTACTAACTTTCATATTATTACTTTTAATCATAACCGGTTCTTGATATTACATTAACAAACTTGACATTACAACTTGACGATCAAACCACAACATTTAACAACTTTGGCCGAAGCTGATTATTTCGAAAACACCCATCATAGCCGAGGCTATTCTTTTATTTATAAAACTTCTTCTTTTAGTCGATTACTTCACTTATACTTGCATGATTCTCGGGTTCCAAATATTCATGTAAAACCTGAAATGCATGTTAAAATACGTTAGCCACAAAGCTAGTGAGTGATGCCAGAAAACGATTATAACACTTTTTAACAAACATGCAACTTAACATATGGTTCGGTCATTTCTGATTGAGAATGTACATCGATGGTAGCACCTTACTAATGCTAAATAATGGTTCCAAATCTCTCGGCGGTTAGGATAATACATTCTTATGATACCGAATGGATCCATTATACGTTATTTATATTAGACCGATTCTATTATATAACATGATCATGATCCGATGCAATTTTAGACACTTTGAAACAACATGCATTCACCCCGAAAACTTTTAAAGATAATGTGGGGAACATGCACTCACTCGGATCGGTTCTTCTTGATTTCTAACAACGACCGGTTGCTCGGGGAGTGCTTGGATTGCCTGTTTATCACATAACAACGATTACACACACACACACATATATATACGCAATATAGCTGGCCAATACAGCTTAGGCGTATACCTAACTAAACTAAAGCGGGCCATTACAGCTTAGGCACTCGTTTTCCTAAGAGATTAAGGTAGAACACTTACCCAGATCGTGGACATCTTCACTATAAGTAATCGGCCGCTAATTAACCTTGGCCGAGAGGTTCTTAGGTTGTTATTATTATTATGTTATTGAATGGGATAGTAGGAACATGAGAGTGGTTTTAGAAGTAATAAAGATGGGCCGATGGTTTTACTTATAAGCTAGAGGTACATGCCCTATTATGATTATGTCTATAGATAGGGTGGCAATGTGGAAGGTTTGTAAAGGCTTGGAGTGTGGAGTTGAGGAATCTTTAATACTTAGGTGGAGTGTGTATCAAATTGGCGGCACAAGTCAAGATGTGGCAACCGAAATGGGCTTGCAATTTATTGGAAGTAGATAAGTTATTTAAATGGGCTTCATTAATAATACTAGTTTAGGTATAGGCCCAATAGGTAATAAGGTTACTTGGGCCGAGGTGATGGGGTTTGGTTCGAATGGGCCTGAACAGGTTTGTTAAGCTTGACGGGTTGGGCTAATATTATTATCGGGTTATATAATGGGTCGTACATAATCGTCTAATGGGCCGGGTTAACTAAATGGGCCTTGGTCTGTTTTATCCGGGTAAGGTTATTGGGCAACACCCTTGGTGGCCCAATGCTATTCTATTAACTTTTTCTAAACGTTTTATTATTCTAATTATCGTTTATACTAACGGTTATATTTTCGAGGTTGTTACACTTGTTCCTAGGGATGAGCATACAAGTCCGAATACCGATACCGTCCCATCCTGATCCCATACCGAACCGATACCGAACCGAGGGTGTTCGGTATTGGTACCCACATTTAGAGGATTTCGGTTTCGGTATTATCGGTATGGTATCGGTATTTTAAGCTAAAATATCGATACCATACCGGTACTGAACCGATACCGTACCGTATGTGTTCGGTATCGGTATTGGGTTTTGAGAGTTTTCGGTATCGGTTTTTTCGGGATCGGTACCGATACCGTCCCGAGCTCATCCCTACTTGTTCCCCATCTCTCTCTCTCTCTCTCTCTCTCTCTCTGCGTCGCGCCTCTTTTCTGCCTGTTGCTCTGTCTCTCTCTTGCGTCGCTTCTCTCTCTCTATAAACTTATCAATGTGTGTGATGGCATAACCGTAAATACCATGGTGAAGCTGTCTTATTTGAACCAATGGCATAAGCATAAATACCATGGTAAAGTTGTCATATTAATTTACTATTCATAAGCCCGACGTTAAATGTTATATATATAATACTATGATTTTGTATATAATAAATAAAAAATAAACAAAAATAACTTTTATACTTTCCGACTAGTTTCCGACAAACACTTTTTATATTTTATTTACCATTTCCTACCATTTTCCGTCCAAAACTTTTTTAGTTTTTCTTTTCTTTTTCTTTTTTTTTTTTTTTTGATTGGAAAATGGTAGGAAATGATAAAAAAATAAAGTAAAACAACTTTTATATTTTCTGACTAGTTTCCGATAAACGCTTTTTATATTTATTTATTTACCATTTTCCGAGCAAATTTTTTTTGTCGGAAAATGGTAGGAAATGATAAAAAAATAAACAAAAATAACTTTTATGCTTTTTGACTAGTTTCCGACAAACGCTTTTTATATTTTATTTATTTATTTATCATTTCCTACCATTTTCCGACCAAAACTTTTTTCTTCTTTTTCTTTTTTTGTCGGAAATTAGTCAGAAGCTTCCGACAAATTTCCGACAATTTTATTTTTGGTCGGTATCTGGTTGGAAAGTTGTCCCAAAAAAGCAATGATTTTTTTTGTCGGTTATTGGTCGGAAATACCGACCAAATTTTTTGGTCGGAAATTCTAGTCAGAAATTGGCAATTTTCTAGTAGTGCGTTAGAAATCTAATAATAAGTAAGAATATAAAGAAAAATATTACAATATGTAAATTGTACATCAAACTTCATTTTGTAAAGATATATTGACGATTATATTAGTTAACTGATTGTATTGTATTTATTCTTCTCGTGTAGAACATTGGTTTATTTTGCTTGTACAATACACGGATCTTTAAAATATATTAACTTTTTATTACTTAGTATATAAAATTACATTTATTCAACCCACATAAGACACGGGGTTTTAACCTAGTCTTATTCATAAAGTATGGTAAAATTTATAGCTTCAAATGATATAAACGAGGAACACCATCAAGGGCCCTAGAGAAGGAATACTGCATGTAGTCATGAACGGTAGTTTCCCTGTACTTCGGTGGGTTCTCATCGGATACCAACTCCTTGATAGGTCCGTACAGCTTCATCAATGGCGCTAAGGAGGTGCCGAAAAAACACGCAACAGACACCCTCGGCCCTTTCTCATTTGCCATCACTCTATGCTCCACACTTTTTAATCTGTCGTTTGACATCATCTGAGACATAAGAATATTAGACTCTAGTTTTAAATAGAGGCAGAACCAGAGAGAAGTCACGAGGGTCCGTTGACTCACTGGTCATAGGAATTTGTTGGATTTTTATATACAAACTTTGATATTCTATTTATAAAAAAATTAGTTGGACCCTCCAAACGTAACTAGTAAAAAAAACAATCTTATGATGACCCTGATTAAAAGTTCTAATCCTACTACTGGTTTTGAATTCCCTGAATAAAAATCAAATGTTAATGTTATACCATTAAACTTAGTGGCAAAAACGGCCCACATTTGTGGATTCCCAGAAACCCACTCGGTTTGGGGAAAAGGCAAAAAGTACTAAGAACCTTGACTGATTTGAAAAAAAAGTTACCAAAAGGAACCCGCTAAAATTGAAAAATAGTGAGTTCCTAGATATCCCACCGATACTTACCTGTAATAGATCACTGATATTGATCACAAGTGCACCAGGAGTTGGTGGAACATCAACCCATTGATTTTGATAAAGTATTTGGAGCCCTCCGATTTCGTCTTGTAGAAGCACAGTCAGGAAACCAGTGTCTGTATGTTTGGTTGTACCCATTGTTAGATCTGGTTGTGGACAAGCAGGGTAATAATGGCCGAAGAATGCCACCCCCTTGTCACAATCCAGATCTCCCAAGTAATTTGGTTTTAGACCTAAAGCCTCCGAGATCAATCGAAACAGTAAGCCGCCTAGTTTTAGTACATGATTCGAGTACTCAATTTGAATGTCTCTACAAACCTCAGGCAATTCTTCCGCCTTTGGAGGTGATGGAGCCATAACTGAAAAAAATGTGTCTCTCCAGTTCGCCGCGGGTGAACTAAACAAATCAAAATTGCTATTATACACCACGGTATGTGAAGCGTCCCTCGTGTAAAACTTTTTTTTAATCTCCACATCTTGTTCGTGAAACCTACGGACGCCTTGTAGCGTCTCATTCATCACACTCAATGGGATTCCATGGTTTACAACTTGAAAAAACCCCATGTTTTCCGCGGCCACACGGATGTTCTCCACCGTTGATGCTCTATCAATGGATCCAAGGTCTATGACTGGAAGTTTGAAAGAGGTGGAAGTTTTGTGAATGGTTTTCGATTGATTAATGAAGATGCTAGGGACTTGTTGGAGTCCGACATCAATGAGGCCTTGGACTCCAGATTTTGTTTGGTCGAAAGCATTGAGTTCGGTTTCTCGATCGTAGGATTCAATGATGGGAGCTGCTGTTTTGGTGGTAGCCATGTTTGTTATGTGATGATGATCGTATGCAAAGATTCATTTTATAAACGGACGACATACGCAGTCAACTAGAGATATAATTGTTGGGACACTATCATTATTGCAATCTTTAACTTTAATCGTTGACAAAATAATAAAATATCTAGCCATGGCCTCAAAAATATCAAGCTGGGATGTTAACTTCCCTGTTTAATAGTTGTATTTATTTTTATCCCTTTTTTTAAAAGCAACTTTCATTAAACAAAAAACATCCAAGGCTGACCTATCTCCAAGACGGAAATAGAATCACCTCCAAAATACAAAAGATTACATCAGATTAAAGTTACACCAATTCGTCCAATCAACTAGGTCCGATTTAAAACGATTCCTATACCAAAGAAATCCCAAGGATTCGATCTCCGTCACAACCTCCACCACTTTAAGCCTTTTATGTTGAAATATCTTCTTATTTTGAGCCTTCCAAATCCGCCAACACGTGATAATATACCATGAAAGACTTTCTTCTTTATCTTTGAGCCGCTGATATGTTTGTATAAGGTCAATAGATCTTTAACTTCAAAAACATATACATTAGGAATGTCGCACCAAGCTGATATACCATTCCATACCCCGGACGCAAAACTACAAGCAGTAAAGACATGCACCGCCGTTTCCTCACAATCTTCACAAACAGCACAAAATTTATCGACCACATAGATATTTCTTCTACTCGACGCCACTTTTGTTGGGATCCTATCGAGTTCCGCGCACAACATGAAAATATTACACTTACTTGGAATCCATTTGCTCCACTTAAGTATGTATCCGTCAGCAACATCAACCTTACAAAACAGCCACTTCTTCAGCAACATCAACCTTACCAAGTATTTATTTTTACTTAATACTTGTACTAACATTTAGTTATTAGAATAGTACCAGTACCAATAGAAATTGTTAAAGCCCAAGCACAAGGTATTTAAGCATATTAAATTACTAACTCTGGTTGCAATAATTCCAACAAAACAAAAAGCCAAAAAGGCGTTACTTTTTTGTAACTGATTTAATTCTGATTATGTGTCTAGGTGATAAAATATTGTGGCAAAGCTTATGAAGAAATGTTGAACTACACAATTATAAAGCCCATAAGCCAACGTGAAAACAGAACACCTCGGCCAACCATGACGGTGACTAAACAACCAATCACGGTCGTTGATAGCTCATAAAACGCCCAATACCCACATTTGTTGACTATCAAGACGTTTATCAGTAATCTGTGGATAAGGCTTTATGTTGAGATGATCAAGTGGACTCCATTTATTTTGACCAATCAAACTTTTGTTTTTCTCTTCGTTTTCTTTTTTTATTAATTAAAGTGTGTTATTTCATTGCATGGGTGTTATTGAATGGAACTCATATCTACGTGGCGTTGATGTTAATTTCAAGCCCTTTCAACCCCATGTGTGACCCATATGCACTTGTCAAAAAATGTCAAGTGAAGGGCTCCAAATTTAACCCAGTACACATGGTCTAAGGGGTTGTTGTGGGGCTTTATTAGGCTTAGACCATGTGTAGTGGGGTTTAATTTGTGACACGTGGCATCCTAGTCAGCGTATGGGCTTTAAAAGAAAATGGGGTGTAGTGGTTTAAGGCCCCATGCTCTTGTTTTACATAAAACAAATCGACATAAAATGGTATGAAGAAGATGGAAGCAAGGAAAGATAGAGGGGGGAGAGTTGGGAAGTGTGTTGGGAATTTTTTATTATCATTTTACACGTGGCAATCAGCTAGTGGTCCATCACTAAAGCCTCACGGAGACTTCTTGGGATCTGGAAACGGACTCTCCAAAGACGGTTGAGGTAGCCATTTTAGTGAAATGTCTCGGTCAATGGCCATTCCCATGATTTTCCCTTTTTGAATATACAAAAAAATAATATTCAAATGAAATAGTATAATCATTGAAAAATATAACTTAAGAAAAAAACACTGCTAGATATTTCTTGGATCATGATTTGATATTTGTTAGGCAATGATCAAAATCAAAGATTGGATTAGTCAATGACCAAAATCAAAGATTGGATTAGTCAATGACCAAAATCAAAGATTGGATTAATGAGTGTGTGGCGTATAAATCTATAGTTATATCTAAAAGTTGACTGATGACAACATATCTCCATATATAGAGAACAAATCTTTGCATACGATCATCATACAAACATGACCACACCTTTGACCATCGCATCCTACGATCGAGCAACCGAACTCAAAGCCTTCGACCAAACAAAAACCGGTGTCCAAGGCCTTGTTGATGCCGGTATCCGACATGTCCCTCACATCTTTATCAATCAACCCGAAACCATTCCAAAAGCCACCACTTATGTCGAGCTTCCAGTCATAGACCTCGGATGCCCCGATAGAGCATCCATCGTGGAAAGCATCCGTGCAGCCTCGGAGAACATCGGGTTTTTCCAAGTGGTGAACCATGGAATCCCGTTGAGTATAATGCATGAGGCGCTTCAAGGCGTCCGTAAATTCCACTTACAAGATGTGGAGTTTAAAAAACGGTTTTACACGAGGGACGCTTCGAACACCGTGGTGTATAATAGCAATATCGATCTGTATAGTTCGCCTGCGGCGAACTGGAGGGACACATTTTTTTCGGTTATGGCTCCATCATGTCCAAAGGCAGAAGAATTGCCCGAGGTTTGTAGAGACATTCAAATCGAGTACTCAAATCAAGTGTTGAAACTAGGCAGCTTACTGTTTCGTTTGATCTCGGAGGCTTTAGGTTTGGAACCAAATCATTTAGGAGATTTGGATTGTGACAAGGGGTTGACATTTGTTGGCCATTGTTACCCTGCTTGTCCGCAGCCTGATCTAACCATGGGTGCAACCAAACACACGGACGACAGTTTCCTAACCGTGCTTCTACAAGACGAAATTGGAGGGTTGCAAATACTTCATCAAAATCAATGGATTGATGTTGCACCGACTCCTGGTGCGCTTGTGATCAATATCGGGGATCTGTTACAGGCAAGTTTCGTTTGATTTGAGTATGGGCCCAACTATTTGCACCACTCCAAAACTTATTTGCACCAGCCTATATGGCTCGTAGAGGCCTCTACGAGTCGTATAGGGATGTGGTTTTCAACGCTCTGACACCTCTACTGCCCATAGAGGCCTCTACGAGCCGTAGAAAGCTGTGAAACCCTAAAAAACCCGGTGTAAATAACATGACCCTTTGAGTATAGATATTCAAAAATAGAGTCTAATATAGTTTGGTTTCAGTTGATATCGAATGACAAGTTGAAAAGTGTGGAGCACAGAGTGGTGGCGAATGAGAAAGGGCCGAGGGTGTCGGTGGGATGTTTTTTCACCACTGCGTTAGCAGCGTCCACGAAGGTGTATGGGCCTATCAAGGAGCTGGTTTCTGATGAGAACCCACCGAGGTACAGGGAAACCACTGTTCATGACTACGCTCAGTATTCGCTCTCTAAGGGCCTTGATGGTGTTCCCCGTTTACGTCATTTTAAGATATAAATTGTACCATACTAATGGAATTTACAACCTTTTAATTGTTTGTTGATACAAACTACAAAAATATATATATATATGTTATGCATAACTGTAGAGGTATGGTACGTGACCCGACATACCGTCTTTATTACTTATTACTTCTTATATTATTTACTAATATTGGGGTGTGGAGGTACCCCCTTAACTGGGCTTAGTGCCAGTGGGCTATGTGCCCATATAGTTAAGGGGCCTTGATGTCCGGCCAATGGGCCCAATAGCGGCCCATGGAAGCCCTATATAAGGAGTCATCTCCTTCATTAGGGCACACAAGCTATGAGATGTTATCACACTCATATTTACCCCCAAACAACACATGGCTGCCGCCATCATTTTTCTGTCTGTACGTTGGACTCCACTCGTGGTTTCCTAGCAGTCACCTCCACGCCCCACCTTTCCTTTCTCTTTTGCAGATCTGGATCTCACCGGAGAAGACGAAGATCGAGTTGTGGTTCTCCTATTCAACACCGTAGAGGCATACATCGGACAGCCGTTCCGGTTAGTGTTTCTTCATTGGCGCCATCCGTGGGACCGGCAACGAACTACACTCGGTTTTCTCTTCCTCCAGACCTCCAGATCTGCTCTATCAAAGCTGAAAAGGTTATCTCTGGTGGAATATTTTTTAGATCTGGGATTCATCTTTGTTATTCTCTACTCTAAAGCTTCAGATCTGAGCTCACGCAAGATGGATATATGGGGTTCTGTTATCCACCCTTTCTGCTTCCAGATCTGTATGCTTCCAGATCTATACTTTTCAAAGTCTAAGAGCATTCACAGTAGCTTCTGCATATTTTCTCCATAATTACTCTAAAAACACTACTTTTTCTCACTTCTTTCAATTAAATAATAGTTACTCTATACTTTTATCATTACCTTTTCTCTCTCCTCTACTCACAACCACTTTCAAAAATATTAAAAAATTATGAAGGATGAACAGTTCTATATCAAATATAGAGATGAACAGTAACTTCTCTATATCCTTCACTCACAATCATTTACTACCACATATCAAAATATGGAGGCTTCTCTCACATAAATATGCATAACCTACTGTGAATGCTCTAATTCATCACATCTTTTGGATCTACTATTCTTGGAAACCTGTTGTTCAAGATTTTTATTAAAAGAAAAAAAGGGGGGGCCGTGCTGCAATCCGCATATAATAATAATAAAATTATTATTATCTTGCAAGTGGATGCACATTTTAATGCAGGACTGCATAGATCGATGCATTCTCCACCGTTCCTCCATATTTTCTTTTTATCAAAAATTGTGTCAGGAATCTTTTGCTTTCTTACCAATATTATATATTCCATAATAATAATGAGGTACTGGCTAGTGGAAAGGTGGGGTCATCTTAGAACCCTAGAGAGTTCTATTATTGTTTACTAGGTTAGAGTCCCGTGGGGACCCACGGTTCATCCGAAAGTAAGATGAAAAAAACAGGAAAATAAGAATTGTATTATGCAATTCGTTTTGGTTACTAAATGTTTGATAATGCAATATGTATGAATTTTGATGTTAAATGCAAAGTGTCATCTAACAGTTTAATGTAACAAAATGATGGACTGTAACAAAATGATGGACATATCGACTAAATAAAGTTTAATTTGACAAAAAATATAAACAAAGAATGGAATCAAATGAATAATAGTGTATTATCCTAATAGATTTATTATGAACATGAACATTCAAAGTGATTAAATATAGTTTTCATAAAATTGAAAATAATAATAAAAACAAATTTCATTGTTCATACTTTTAAAGCAACATTAATAAACCTTAAATAAAAAAACAGAGAAATGAAAATCTTATAAAGTCATTCATAAAGCTTCAAATATTTCTTTGTACACAACATTTGATGTTTTGTTCGTAAGGTTGTCATCTTGGTCTAGTATTAGTATCTTCAGTCCATGTCGATTTTTTTGACCCTTGATGGCGCAACATACAACTGCCCATGTGAAAAAACATGATCCTTCAAATACAACCCAACTATAGATAAGGATTGTCCTTGACTCTTGTTTATTGTCATTGCGAAAGACACAAGTGAGAATTGTCTTCTGTTAAATTTAAAGGAATGTTCTTATCACAAGGGGAAAAAGGATAAAATAAATAGTGACAAAAGATGTAAATGAAATAACATTATCGGCTTCAATTAATACTTTAAAACATAACATAAAGCAAAATATTACATGATATCTAACTTTTGTTTGTGCACTCACGAAACGAAAAGTAAAACACAATTCATTTCATTGTTACAAACATATAATTGGTGTCAAACATTCAAAGAAGAACATTGCAAACCCATTATCAATACAATATGCAAAACGAATATAGACCATGACTTCAAGATATTAGCTAACTTTAGCTGGCTTTTCAAATGTAACACATTTGACCCGTATAACAAAGCATAACTTGAATCGACCCTAGAAGAGCTTCTTTCAACTATCACTATGGCTTTCATCCGATCTACCATGTCACCGTCAGATGTTGATGAATGTCCTGCTTTGGTCTGATCCACCATGTCTGAATAACAACATATGTTTATATTTGTTCTGCTTTGGTCTAACCTGCTAAAAAGTGAGATGGGATCGTATTTGATGATTGTTTGATAAAAAATGTGTTGTTGCACAGAGACGAATTGAGAAAGTAGGTACCCAACATATTAAAAACTGATCATTTAAGAAGATGAAAGGATAGGTTCGATTTCATTTCCTTGATCTTAAAGCAACAATGAATAACAACATCAAATCTGCATACCACCATATTATATAAATTTTGAATCATAAAATACTTTCAGAAGGGCATAATGTAAGATTAGTTTGTGAGAAAACAACGTACTTCGTGGATGCAAAAAGCTCCTCTAATGCAGGCTTGTTCCGGATATCCATCTTCATTTAAGTAAAAACATTGAAACGTCATTGTTATTTGTTATTTTATACACATGAATGCAACAGGATTCGACATAAATGATATCGTGCAATACTCATCCAACATGGCAATGCCATCAACACTCCAGTCATTTTAATTGACTTAAACAAATAAATCCCTATAAGATATAAGATTTACTCTCTGCAGATCTTATTACAACCTAAAAGACAGTAACAACCATGATCATGTTGTGACAGCAAACCAAAGTACACACATGACAAGTTTCTTTTCTTTTTTTCCCTAAACAACAAATAAATCCCTATAAGATATAAGATTTACTCCCCGATTCCTTCCCGCAACCCACACCCCATGGCCTTATAGCATTAATTCAGAAGTAAGTTATAAACAAAGTCCAATAGATCCGTATAGCAAGCTCTAATAAGCACCTAACGAAATGGCATTGCAATCCAACCATATAAACTTACTATCAGAATAGAACAAACTTAAAATTGTGGCTGGCTATAACTTAAATAAATTCGTATAGGAATTTGTTAAAAACGACATTCAAACCAAGTCTATTTTCCTTCAAATGCTTTGAGCATTGACACACAGTGAGTAAAATAGACTTGCAATATTCAAAAAAAAAAAAAACTTACTGAAAGGCGATTGCAATATTCAGCTCTTCAACAACATAAGATGTTTGAGCCTCTAAAATTGATTGTTCTTTCTTAATCATCGTGTCACTATCAATGGGAACATCCATATCACTGCTAACTCCCACTATATATAAACGCTTGGTTCAAAATATAGATCGAGAACGTAATCTCAAGAGTTCAACTGTTACTAAATAGCAATTTCACACGGATTCAATTATACCTTGCTTTCGAGAAGAGATTCAGTCAACTTCAGCTTTTCATCCAGTTTTGACTACTTTTCAGTTACCTAAGGTATATAGGAGAGTGCAAGAACAAATTTATATCAGTGTTAAGTCAAAATAAAACCACAAATGCATGTATATAACGGCATATATATACAATAATCATGAGTGATGCAAATTTCCAACCTGTGCTATGCCAGCTCTCACCAATTCTTGATCCACAAGTCTGTATTCATGCATTACCCAATTAGTACGCTTGCCATCCAGGGCCCGCCTACTATGGAACACCAGGGTTTTCTTCATCCCTATTGCTTCAGACTTATGGCGAACGGCTCGATCTTTTTCATTTGCTTTCAAGTAAGCACTACTGGTAGCACGGTTTAGTCGACAATCATTGCCATACTTCCTGTCTACAGGGCTAAAGAAGTACCATTCAAGGGCTCTTGTCTTCATGCATGAATAACCCAACAATCCACAAATAACAAAATATAAGAAATAGTATCTTATAAGTAAATTCCAAAAAGTGCTCAAAAGGAAAGAACACTAAATAGTATCTTATAAGTCAACAGTTGTTGTAAAATACCGTCATCCCATACATTTAACTCCGCACCACCTTCAGCACATGACGTAACGGCAAACACCACTAAATTATTTACATCCGGAAGTCCAAACGCCACATTTTCTTTAAACAACTGTGGATTTCTAGAACTCCAAGACATAACCCAACACATCCAAAGACGCATCAACAAATCAGCTGAGAGTAGGTACCTGAAACATAGGGGTATCAGCGAAAAAATTCAGATTACGACTTTCCAACAAAGAATTATTATATTATTGTTGGGTCAAAAGGTCCCCAAAATTTTCAAAGCCTACAATATACTAAAAATTCCATTATTTAGAATTATTAGATTATTGTTGGACAAAAAGTGTGTTATAGGTCAACCCAACTGTTTTGACTCAGGAAAGCAAAGCACCCATTTTAATATCCAAGAGCCGATTTGAAATTGAAGCATTTCATAAAACATTTCAGCAAATACAGATAACTGCCAAATTTCATAGATGTTGAAGATTCAAGCTTATTAACTTATAAATGTATCTGACTTTTAAGAACAGGTTAAATCTGATTTGATGACAAGTGCATTTTTGCTCATACTTTCTCAAAACATAAGATCTCAAAACATTAAAATTTTGAGCAAAAATTCAAGGCATATGTAATATATATTACAACAACAACATAAAAAAGATTGCTGAATCAAGTCAGCGGCTGCAACCAGCAGCAGCGGCTGTCCGCCTACGACCAGCAGCAACGACTGTTGTATATTGAGTCTTACAATCTCAACATGTTTTAAGATATATATTGTTTTAATGACATCATTAACAGTTGTATGTTGAGTCTTACCAGACAAATGGACAGATGTTATGGACTGCAGCTGTTGTTATGGGCAAATGTTATGTACTGCAGCTATTGTGGTCAACCTAATGGTAATTGAATCCATGACGATACAATCTTCCTTCTTTTAGAGGAATTTTTACGGATCTGATCATCCGCAAGATCCTTTGCTGCTTTTGCTTCTTCAACCTGTCTTTGTGTAATCTCCAGCTTGGCCTCTGTTTCTTTGATCGCCAGCTCTGAATGCTGCGCTTCCCTCCAAAGCGTTTCCATTTGGCCACAAATAAATCGCTCCTTACACCCTCGAGTTCCTGCTTCAACGACTCAGGTCCTCAACCACACCTATAACAGATCTCCCTTCCTCCTGCATTTCTCCAAGTCTCGTGTCAGCCTTATCCACCTCCAAATTTGCATTCTTTAACAACTCCGTGTCTGCAGCACGCATCTCTTTCAGCTGCTCCCGCAGTACGTTAACCGCTTCACTTGTTTCTTCTAGCTGTTTTTCAAGATCTCCAGCTGCAGGGTCAATGAGATTTTATTTTCAACCATATAAATAGAGATTAAAAAACAAAAAAAAGGAACAATAAAATACAAGAATTTACTTACAGCCTACCATCAGAATCCAATAGATCAGCGGGAACACTCTCATCATAGTCAGAAGACAACTGACCATTATCTACAAACTGTTGTTGCCGAGGGGAGTTGAGATGACATGAGTTATAGCTACAATAAAAATATTAACTTATTATTTGCATTTTAGTGAATGTTGAAAGATTATAGACCTAAAGATGATTACCTTTTATTGTATCGGAATGAAGATCAAATTCTATAAGAAATCAAATCCAAACCCATCGAACAGAAATCCAAATCCACATCTAGCAATAATCAAAATTCAAAAAAAAAAAAAGTTCCATCAGAAATCAAAATCAAGGCGCCAAGTGAAAAAGCAGTGGGATTTTCATGCCTGAGGCACAAGGTGATTAAGTAATTTTTTTATATATCCCATAGGTTTTTAGCTTCATTTACTCTTATCTACAAAGAACATAGCTCTAAATCGGTTTTTTATATGACTTTACCTACATGTACAAGCAATAAAAGCCAAGGTGCAACACTTATATGAGGAAATAGCCAGTTACATGAGGCGAGCGCCTCAGGCCAAAAAATCCCATAAAAAACCTAAAATTTGTGCCTTGGCGTCTCATGTATTTCCTCTAGGTGCCAAGTAAAGAAGCCACAGGCCCTGCGCCTCACGCCTCAGTGCGCCTGAGGTGCGCTTTTTTAAAAACCAAGCTTATAATTATAATTTTAAGTTGAACAAAAACATGCTTAATTTGGGCAATACTAAACACTCCTAAGGAGCATCATATTTATAGTATAGTAGCATTGCAAGAACATGACTTCTAGAGTAAGCTTTGTACAAGATAAAAGCCAAATCGTCGATAATGAGGACTAGAACTTCCTCATATTTAAAACCCAAAAACATGGCAACCAAACCTACTAATTGCATGTTCATTCTAATTACAGTTGTTTAGCTAAAAATCTGTCAGTGAGGTTAGTTATTATAAATAGTGTCACTGGTTGGAAGTCAAACTTGGCGTGCATCTATTTAGTTGTCATTATTAGTAATAAATCGATAATCCTATATGAACATGATCTGATGACAGGTTAAAGTTTAAACATTATAATTAAAAATTTTAAAATCTAAATGACTGAAATAGTAAAAAGTTACCTCAATTAGTATAGCTCTAATCTTATCATTGAGGTCAAATTGTTGGGTCATAGAATTCGTAGAGACCAAGCTAAAATTCTGCAAATGGTTTAGAACCTGAGCTAAACCAGAAAATAATCTATTTGAACCAGTCTATACTCTGTAACAGCTAACATTAGTCTGAAACAAAAATCAATAAAAAATATGTGGTGTTTCATGATAGTTATTGTAATCGTATATAATAGATTATACCTCCATAGCCGATGATGTAGCAGTATCATTGGGTACATTATAATTGACATACGATTTATTTTTAGTAAACTCAGAATTGGGCTTAACCTGCAAACAACGAAAAAGTTAATTATGATAAGTGACCAGCATCAAGAAAGACCACCAGATGAACAATGTTGGCTCACCTCAAGAATAGCACAAATAAGTTTGAAACATATGGACTATGGTTTACCTGAATATAGTTACAAGTAAATAGAATTAGTAAATAAGGAAAAGATATAGAGATTTAATAATAAAAACTAATAAATAGTAGAGGAAAAAAGATAATGGACTTGTACCATTGAAGAAGTTCAATCTTCCAATTATAGATGACTGCATTCTCCTCATTTGGATGCGCAACAACAAATTGGGGCATCTGGTGCGCATACTAATCCTATATGGTGACATAAATGGTAAGCAAAGTTTAACAGTAGTATGGTATAAGGAATCGTCTTCTTCAGGACTATCGTGGCTTCCTATGGTAGAAGAAACAAAATGAAGAGCAGCCTCACTTCAATATCCACAACGACAATTTTTATTCTAAGATTAAAAGCCTAAACCCAAATCAAATTTCCAAACACAAAATCTAAAACCAACCAATAAACATAAAGACATAACACTTACCTATAATAAAGGAAGTTATAAATCTTCCAATGAACTCCCTGAACCTTCCTTGCGAGATGAAACAATAATGAAAACATTAGTTAAAGTCGCGTAATTTAAAGAGTAACTGATTAATTTGTATATCGTATATTTTTAGTATGGAAATGGGATGTAAAAAATTAAAATGGTACGCTCTTAATAATCTTTAACAGGGCACGTAAAACTCACCCCGGTTGACTAAAATGGTCTTTAGCTTTCCAATGCTCGTTCGCGTTCGGGTTCGCTTTAGCCTAAACCGTCACGAATAGCCTTTACTTGCCGCCCCTATCGCAACCTATTGCTTTGGTAATTAAACATGAACCACTACCATCATCTTAGCAGACCCCAATTGTCCCTGAACAACCACAAACGCAACACGACCCGCAAAGTTACCAGTCACCTCCTTTTTGCTCTCTAGTTAACTCTCTCTAGCCATTTGACCACTGCTAGGAAACACTGGTTATTTGTAGACCATTTTCAGCCTTGAAGGACCTCTCAAAAAACTACAAAATATTCCGACTTGCTGCTGCATCAAACCACAAAATTCAGTTATTAGTCCTGTCAACAAAATTTCATGAGCCTGAATTATATCACAACTTTTGGTAGATGACAAATAGTATTGTGAAAATTTCAAATTCAATATACCAAATTACAAGAGCTATGAAATGTCTTCACATCACCATTATTCTAATAAAGTTAAGCCATATTAATATCCATTTATACTACTATAACCAGCAAAGTAATAAATAAAGAAAAGTAACACATTAAGTGATTTGAACTAAGTGGGAAACAACTTAATAAATCACATTTACCTTCCTGAAGGCCTCGTTGGCGTTTTCTTCAGCCCTCCACCATTTAATTGACTCTTCAAATGCATTCCATTTTGAGTTATCAATATCATTAGTGGCATACCCGAATCTATCCTTCAAGTCAGAAGACGAAAGCACTTTGTGGTCCCACATGAAAGAAGCAGATATTATCCTGATCCAACAAATTTTAAGGTATGTCATATTCACTCCTTCCCTCCTTTTTGCTCTTTGCATATTTCGAAACTCTTCAAGCAACACAACTTCATGTGAGTGCATACAAAAAATGAGATAATGAAAGCTAGAACATATGAATGAGTCCTCTTGATTTTAATTTACCGGAGACATGTCAAACAACCTTTTTTTAACTAAAAGAGACATGAGTCAATCAGGTTCATAGTGCATACATCACAACACAACATGGATCTACAAAATAGAAAGAAAAAAAGGATAAATATTACTACCATGCAATTACAGTAAACCAATATAAGTTAGTAGGCCACATTACAATATAAGTTAGTAGGCCACATTACAGGTATAATGAAACAAACACTTGGCAAGTTAGACAAAAGTTTAGAGAGCTCCTAAGTAAAACCGATTCCAATTTCAGATTTATACAAATTGACTTGTACCCTTAAAAGACTTTGATTGATTATGAACCTGGATATCCAGAATCCCAAATGGATAATGGTTATCAATTAGGGTTAATGGTAACAGGGGTAAACAAACAAATTAGACAACCTAATTAAGTAAAAGCGCATAGAAACGTTAACTTATTAACAAAATTAGTCAAAAGTAATCAGAAGTAAATGTTTTCATATTGATAACTAACTGGATGACCTTCTCCTTAGACTTATGAAACATCTACTAATCGAGGTTCAATATTCCTATTTCAAACACCACGTTAATAGAATAAATTGGAGTCATGAAGCACATATTGTGTGGGCGTGTATGATTGTAGCCACAGGAGATGTGTGTTTTCTTAATTTGATTTTATTTGTTTACATGGTTTATTACAAACCTTTATTTCTGTTCGTCTTATGTAATAGAATTTCAATCGCAATGACAAATTCTAAAACACAACAGGCGGCGTTCCAATAGTGAATATACTTACACTTTTGAAACTCAAACATGAAGTTGCATCAGTGATCATCTAATAAACTACACCGGCAATTCAGCAACATTCTCATCGAAAGTTAACTTTCAAAACATCAAGTCTGCTACACATGCATAACTGACCAAAATGCTATTTCAATATGTTACACTGTTTAGGAAAGTACCTAGCTTAATAAATGTTTGTTGATGAAATTTAGTTATCGACAAAATCATGAGTAATAAACGATACATTTGTATAACCAGATTAAAAACGATTACAATTAGGCTTGCATCAATGAAAAAAACTAAAATCAGATTCATCGAGAACATAAAAACACACATAAAAATCACCTGAATTGAAATTGACAAAAAAAATATATCAACAAATACACATCAAACCCCCCTGAGGCGCAAATACAAAAACACCCCATGAGGCATCGACTCATACTCGTTTTTCGGCCACCTCGCCATGAGGCGCGTACCTCAACCGTTTTTTTAAACAATGCAAATTCTGTAAAAGCACATTAGATGGGTATGTAGATGCATTCCTATTTATCATTTCAAAATACAAAATTTCATATAAAAAATGACTCAAAAGTGTGCATTTGAAAGGGCTAGTAAATCATAATCATGACTGATTAGTGGTATATATTTAAATTATCACATCTTTCTAAGACACCCAATATTAAGGTAAAATAGAAGAAGCTATTTCTATTAGAAAAAAAAGAGAGAAAAGATAAGCTAAAAGATTTGGGCATATTTTGTCAGGCATTTACACAAACACCTCACATGCATTACCTAAAGAGCACGCCTATTGAATTTATCTTTGCGTAAACGATTGATGGTGAAAACGTACAAAGAAGTACACTCAGTTTCACCACAAATCATAAAAATTGTATATCCTAAACGATAACCAGAACCAAATAAAGATAAAAAGAAGAGGAAAAATGATATCATGGACGGAGAAAACAAAATTGATAAACACAACTACATCTAATATCACAAATTAGAACCTATGAATTTAAAATCAAACATCCATTTATCCCTAAACCTACAATAATCACATATATATTTTGTACATACTCACATTCTGGCGACATAAACCTATGAAATAATGTTAGTAAAACCCCCCACGGAATTAAAGCATACATGGCCTTCAAGAAGAACTTTGTCAGTAGGTAGGTTCACGAGCCCCTCTTTCTCACCATCAAGGAGTTCACTGTTTAGAAAAGAACTTTTTAGCATTTGATTAAAAATAAGAATTATAAAAAATATATAGAAACATAGAGAAAAACTAACGTGAAGTAGCAAAATACTTTAAAAAAACGAAGATTGATCAGGATATACAAAAAACATCAAGAACATCACTGAATATAAATCCCAAACAATTTAGGAAAACAAAATCTTTACTAAAAACACCAAGAAATACACCCTAACTTATGAACAGCCGAAACACATCTGAATCTTGTGAGACCTTTGATGATTGCACAATTAACAACAGATCTGAATGTTATGAAACATTTAAAAAACCGTAATTTATGAAGAAAAAAAACATATGAATCAGATTACATACAACGAAAGATCTGAATGTACTCTCAATTGGAAACATAAAACGGAGAAGAAAATATGATAAAAAAAATCCACAAAAACCCCTAACTTATGAAAATTAACAACATATTTTATGGTTAAGAAAATCGTAATAATCAAACAAAGAACTATATGGGTTGATGACAAAGAGAATGACTGATCGAGTGGTAGGGTTATGGTTAGTATAAACGGGTTAATATACATCAGAGATAAACTGAGGAATGAAAGATTGTCTTACCAGAAGAATAGGTTGTGATCAATAAACAGATTAGGAAGCGAAGGGATTAGGGTTGAAGAAGGATTCTTTTTGAGGAAATGAAGAAAAATAGGTTTTATACATGGACTTTTCGGAGCTCCATACATGGAGTTGGATCCTTCAGGCTCTCTCTAAGGGCTTCATTCGACCCGAGATAACCTCAATTATTATATAGATAGACTAGCTGATTACCCCGGGAGGTCCCGGGGTTGATAAATCTAATTTTACGTGATAACCTATTACAAATGGCTCAAGTTAACTAACCACAAAATCTTCCAATCATTGCATGTTTATAGTATTCTAATCAGTAATAACTCATATTCCCCACAAAATCTAATTTTACGTGATAACATGAACACTTTGTGTGTTTTTTCCTGTATGAACGAAACCCCACAAAAAATAGTCGATTTTTTCTCCGTTTTTTATATAGCACTATGATACTCGTTGGAAAGATAATAAAACGCTCGTTAATTTGGTGTAATTTTTTTCTTTAAAAAATCCCGTATATAAAAGATATAAACGTTTAAAAGTTATGGGAGAAAATATGAGAGAGAAAATTTTAAATTTATTTTTAAATTCTTTTTTCCTAAAATAACTCAATTTAATTAAAAAAGGAAACAATTTAAAAACACCGAAAACTCTCCATTATGATGCCACGTGGCATAAGGTTGAGGCCTCCATTGCACGCCACGTCAGCAAAGGTCTTTTCTTTTATATATATATATAGATGTGCTCCAACTTTACCCACTAGATAGAGATTCGTGAGTTTTGTCTGCTATTGGAGGTATTACCTTTTTGAGTTCACACTCAATCCAACAAATATTATTACATATTTTGAAAAAGAAAAAGCTCCAAGATTGCATGGTCTTATTCTCTATCCCTACATGAGCATGGAAAAAAATACACTTCAGTCTTGTGCGCACGTCCACCTGTTCCCGCGCAAACGCGGTAACCATGCATTCGCCGGTAACTCCTCACCTGCCGGTAACTCCACTTGTGGTAACTCCGTGCAGACAAGGTCACTCCGCGCATTGAATGACATGGTATGGTTCAAGGAACACCTCTAACACGTGCAAAAAGACGAACTCTCAGTAAAGTATTCAAACTGCCTTACAACTCGCAAAGCCAGGTTTTCAGCAAAGCTCTTCGCCTCCGCGGAGCACGTCTTCCGCCTGACGTAAAATGCAAAAGACGTCACGCGCCTTTATCCGCTACGCGTCAAGTTCTTCGCATATCCGCGGAGCATGTCACCCGCCCGACGTAAAACTGGGAAAATACGTCATCCGCATAACAGGTCTATACCCCAGCAACGCTCTACGCGCCCAGCAGAGCATGTATCTCAGCCGCGCGCACCTGTAACTTGCCGCGGCTCGGGAACCCAGCCAACCATGTGCAACACTTGTTCGACTTCAACTTTACAAGCAACGCAACTGGCACTATAAGGACACGATTCTCGTCCGCCACTCTTCGCGCGTCACCGCGGGCAGGACTTCCGCTCGACGAAAAACGTGAGCTACGCCATCGAGCATGGTAATCCACAACTCATCCGCGCGGACATGGCCTTCATCCGCCGGCGCAGCGCTCAACGCCGATCACTTCGCGTATATGCGCAAAACCTTACCACTGGTATTAAACTTACCCTGATTGAGTTTTATTTATAAGTTACTTGTCAGGCATATTATTATTATCATAATGCCAATGAAGGACAAAATTCAGTGGTCAAAAGTCACTCACGTGACATGTGTACTATCTTGTCCACATTTATTTCTTTACATTATGAGATTTCCTTATAATATTATAATATCGATGCCTAGTTGTACAAAAGCTGCTAGACAAAAATGCTTTTGGCGTTAAAAAGTTTTATAATATAATAAGACTATCGCCAGTCTTTTTTGTTTCCAAGCTATGCATATATGGCTTGCGCCGTACAAGCTTCTATAGCACCACTTTGTGTGCTAATATCTTTAAACAGGCATCTTATTTGGTGCTCTAAAAAAGCCCAGATATAAGCTCCTTTCCAGGAGCCGAATCTCTTATTTATTTAGCTGCTGAATGTTTTGTTTTAACAAAACATGATGTGCAGCCCACGGAACTCTTTTGCCCCTCCAGTCATGCTTCAAAATCAATCTTTTATTTTAATAAAAAAAAAAAGAGAGAGAAGCAACACTGGACAAATCTCCTGATCGGGGTTCGAGGTGTGGTGGGACAGGTCAGTCTCCATCGCACCTTTTACTGAGAAGAGTTTCCATATCATGTGACCTTGAATTAAAAAAGGGAATAGGTCTGACATTTTGTCAGGTAGCATCCATATCCCTTTAACTATTATTACCACGCTACGGGTAACCCCGCTTATCGGTAACTCCCTACGCAACGGTAAACCTGCGCAAGCCGGTAACTCCACGCTACGGGTAACCCCGCTTGTCGGTAACTCCCTACGCAACGGTAAACCCGCGCAAGCCGGTAACTCCACGCTTACGGGTAGCCTCGCTTGTCGGTAACTCCCTAGGCGTTGGTAATACCGCAACTCGCGCGCATGTCAAAAACGCGCTGCCACGTCACTACCCCACCATGGGTTGGCGTAAAAATTTTAAAACATGTTCCGCGCACGCCTCCTTTGCAGGAACGTGCTACAACGTCGCCACGTCTCCTTCTCAGGAACGTGTTACAACTTCGTGCGCGTCTCCTTTTCAGGAACGTGCCGCCTCGTCATCGCGTATCCTTTTCAGGAATGCGCCGCCACGTCTCCTTTTCAGGAACGTGCCACAACGTCGCCACGTCTCCTTCTTAGGAACGTGTTACAACTTCGTGCGCGTCTCCTTTTCAGGAACGTGCCGCCTCGTCATCGCGTATCCTTTTCAGGAATGCGCCGCCACGTCTCCTTTTCAGGAACGTGCCACAACGTCGCCACGTCTCCTTTTCAGGAACGTGTTACAACTTCGTGCGCGTCTCCTTTTCAGGAACGTGCCGCCTCGTCATCGCGTATCCTTTTCAGGAATGCGCCGCCACGTCTCCTTTTCAGGAACGTGCCACAACGTCGTCACGTCTCCTTTTCAGGAACGTGCTTCAACTTCGCGCGCGTCTCCTTTTTAGGAACGCGTCGCCTCGTCATCGCGCGTCTCCTTATCAGGAACGCGCCGGCCCGTCATTGCGTCACCTTTACAGGAACGTGCTTCAACTTCGCGCACGTCTCCTTTTCAGGAACGCGTCGCCTCGTCATCGCGCGTCCCCTTATCAGGAATGAGCCGCCACGTCATTGTGTCACCTTTTCAGGAACGTGTCGCCACGTCTCCTTTTCATGAACGTGCTTTAACTTCGCGCGCGTCTCCTTTTCAGGAACGCGCCGCCACGTCTCCTTATTAGGAAATGTCAAATTCTTAATAAGTGGCAATCGATCATTTCACAAAATGGATTTAAGCAAAACCACTAGCAAAGATCGACGGACCGTTATACATGCCTAATCTTTTTGAGATATGCGAAGTTTTCACCATCTATTTACTGTGTTCACTACGTAGTTTCTAAAATCTTCAAGGCATGGGCACCCGACATACCCAAGGCCGGATTTTAGAAACAAGCCTAAAGATAAAACATTCCACTATGCAAAAAGGAATTAAAAGTGCGCACAAAATAAAGACAGAAAGTTTCCATTCATCAAAAAGAGGCATTCTAACACCCCATCGGTTACAAACAAAGAAAAAGCCCTCTAGATTCTTTAAAGTCTACAAGCTCCTTATCAGGAGCGCGCCACCACGTTTCCTTTTCAAGAACGTGTAACAACCTCGTGCGCGTCTCCTTTTCAGGAACGTGCTATAACTGCGCGCGTGTCTCCTTTTTAGGAACACGTCGCCACGTCTCCTTTTCAGGAACGTGCTACAACTGCGCGCGTGTCTCCTTTTTAGGAACACGTCGCCACGTCTCCTTTTCAGGAACGTGCTACAACTGCGCGCGTGTCTCCTTTTTAGGAACACGTCGCCATGTCTCCTTTTCAGGAACGTGCTACAACTTCGCGCGCGTTTCCTCATCAGGAACGCGCTGCCACGTCTCCTTTTCAGGAACGTGCTACAACTGCGCGCGTGTCTCCTTTTTAGGAACACGTCGCCACGTCTCCTTTTCAGGAACGTGCTACAACTTGGCGCGCGTTTCCTCATCAGGAACGCGCTGCCACGTCTCCTTTTCAGGAACGTGCTTCAACTTCGCGCGCGTCTCCTTTTAGGAACGCGCCGCCTCGTCATCGCGTATCCTTATCATGAACGCGCTCCCACGTCACTACCCCGCCATGGGTTGGCGTAAAAATTTTTAAAGATGTTCCGCGCACGTCTCCTTTTCAGGAACGTGCTATAACGTCGCCACGCCTCCTTTTCAAGAACGCGCTTCAACTCTGCGCATGTTTCCTTCTCAGGAGCGTGCTGCCATGACATCTCGTCTCTTCCTTAGGAACGCGCTGCCACACCATCATCTCTCCTTCTCAAGAACCTGCTGACTAGGCGCGCAGATTGCTTTCATCCGTCAACAACAAGCACATCGCGCAGTCCTGGCTCTCATGCGCCACCGCAAAGCACTTCACGAACATTGTGGAGCATTGCTTCGGACTGACATATAGCCTAAAAAGACATCTTTCGCGGAGCATGCTCTTGTCTACTTAAAGCAATCTGCGGAGAATAACTTGGGCGAGTCATACGATGCATTGACAAAAGGATACTCTTATTATAAGTTCAATGCTCCTAAGAATTACACTTAGCAGCAATGGACTAGGGGAATGGCATGGTATAACACCACTTTAGGTGGTTCTCATACCATGATAAGCCGTATGAATTCACCCCCCAAGAAAGGTGTTATTGGTTCACCGCGCGCTATATCATCCGCACACGCGCCATAGCATTGGCCACTCAAGGTTTTGGTACAACCTTTTTATATTTAGCGTTATTTACTATCTAACAACTTATTACAAGTTAAGATATACTAATACAAGGCTGGGCGCCTTACAATTCACCCATATTATATGATTGAGTTACTTGCAGGTTTGGCAACGAGCCACAGTAACACCCGCAGCAAATCGTTACTGGACGCTCGCGCGCCGGCGACAGTTAGCCTAGAAGGTGACACTTAGCCGACAACAAGCGTATTGAGCAACCCTCACACGCGTCGGTGACAGTTAGCCTAGAAGGTAACACTTAGTTGGTAACAAGCGCAACGAGCAACCTACCACACACATCAAACCAGGAAGACGAAACGTTCGATTCATTGGTCCGCCGAGAAGATAAAGCTTTTAATCTTCATCCCTGAGCACTCCTAATTAGTCTAGCGCTCCACCCAACGCTTGCACGTGGGAGCAACGCCAGACTAGGGGGACTTGTAGAGGTATGGTACGTGACCCGACATACCGTCTTTATTACTTATTACTTCTTATATTATTTACTAATATTGGGGTGTGGAGGTACCCCCTTAACTGGGCTTAGTGCCAGTGGGCTATGTGCCCATATAGTTAAGGGGCCTTGATGTCCGGCCCATGGGCCCAATAGCGGCCCATGGAAGCCCTATATAAGGAGTCATCTCCTTCATTAGGGCACACAAGCTATGAGATGTTATCACACTCATATTTACCCCCAAACAACACATGGCTGCCGCCATCATTTTTCTGTCTGTACGTTGGACTCCACTCGTGGTTTCCTAGCAGTCACCTCCACGCCCCACCTTTCCTTTCTCTTTTGCAGATCTGGATCTCACCGGAGAAGATGAAGATCGAGCTGTGGTTCTCCTATTCAACACCGTAGAGGCATACATCGGACAGCCGTTCCGGTTAGTGTTTCTTCAATAACCATGCTTAAAATAAAAATAATATTAGTATTTGGTCCATGGGAAATTTTGACCAATTAGCATTTGGCATAGTACCAAGTTCTTGTGATAATCAAGTAGATCACGAACTGAGAAGACGAAAATAGGGGCAATTTTGAGCATGATGAGGATGTGTTCAGCCTCTAGTTCACCATAGGGAGGTTCACGAGCCGAGCCAGGGGCTAGCTTGGGCTCGGCTTGTAAATTAGCCGAATCAAGTTGTTTTGGTTTATAAACAAACTGAACTATAGGTTTATCAACAATACAACCCGAGCTGGCTCACGAGTGGAGTTTGAGCTAATTTTTTTTGGAGAAAAAGTCACAATATTGTCATTGAGGACATGTTAAACAGAAGTATAATGTGCAGGTCAATAGGATTGGGTAAAGTTTCATAGAATTAAATATTTGTATAAGGTCAATAGATCTTTTAACTTCAAAAGCATATATATTAGGAATGTCGCACCAAGCTGATATACCATTCCATACTCCGAATCAGTGGTTGAACAAAAAACATAGTAGGGCAGGACTCAATCCGGTAGGGCCGGGCTCAATACATATAAAATTTTGGTAAATTCTCGGCAAAATTTACACTACAAAGCGAAAAGGTTGGATGGGCCAAGGCCTCGTCTGGCCTGTAGAAAGATCCGCCCATGCCTCGTCTGTTACGACTTGCGGTATATTTATTTTATCTACATTTCAGTGTAAGTTCATGCAAAACAGAGTTATGTGTCAATGTATCCGTCATCGAAGCACAAACATACTAGCCGTCAACGTTAATCCAAGGTTCCCTTTTTTACTTTTCTCTTTTTTTGTTTTCCTGTTACACCTTATACACTATGATGTTTATAAAATTCCAGATTTAACGTTGTTACAGCATGGTTTACTTATCTACGTTTCGATGTTTAAACGGAACCAAAAAAAACTTAATACGATTCTCCTCCTTACGTGCTTTATTACACCAATGTTATTGCCGCAACGAGCAGCCGCCACCACCACCTTAGGATATTAAAGCTTCATGAAAGAAAGAAATTAATCTGTTTTGCTAACTCTAGTTGCAATAATTCCAACAAAACAAAAAGGGGTTACTTTTTTGTAACTGATTGGCCAAATGGATTATTCTAATATATTAAATCAAGAAATAAGATTCTTTATAAAAATTAAAACATAATCGCGAAAAATTACATCAAGATAGCGGGCAGGCGGGCAACAAGCTGTGCCGCCACCCCTTTCTGGATAGCAAACCCTAGCCTACTAACTGATTTAATTCTGATTATGTGTGTAGGTGATAAAATATTGTGGCAAAGCTTATGAAGAAATGTTGAACTACACAATTACAAAGACCCATAAGCCAACTGAAAACAGAACACCTCAGCCAACCATGACGGTGACTAAACAACCAATCACTGTCGTTGAGAGCTCATAAAACGCCCTATACCCAATACCCACATTCGTTGACTATGTTTATCAGTAATCTTAGATAAGGGGACGGAACGCTACCAGAATTGGTCATGGATACTCCACTACCAACACGGTAACACCGCCGCCACTCATGCTGGTAGTGGTCCCGTGAACCAAAATCTGGTTGTAGTTAACAGGCTGGTACCCGTGAGTTTCTCTCTCCACCTTTTGTCTTTTTCTCTATTTTATTCTAGTAGAGTGCTACCTCCAAAAAACTGTTTCAGTGAAGTGAATCAATAAAATGATATGACAATGCAGAATTAGTAGAAATCAGTATAATTAAAAAAAAAACTAGTGGAGCACCCGTCCCCCTAAGGCTTTGTGTTGTGGGCTTGAAGAACGAGTTGATCAAATGGGCCACCTTTATTTTGACCAATCAAACTTTTTTGTTTTTCTCATTTTTCTAATTAAAGTACGTTATTTCATGGTTGTTATTGAATGGAGCCTCTGTCTACATAGTGCATATGTGGCGCAATGGAGCCGTACCATACTATGTAGCCTAAAAAGAAAAAGGTAATGTCCAATGACGCTATGTAGGTGCACATTTTTTTCACCCTTCACAAAACTAAGGGGTTGTTGTGGGGCTTTATTAGGCTTAATGTGAAATGTGGTATTGGATTTAGATGGCTAGATATGATTGTGTGTGTATAATACTTAACATTAAAATAAACACCTTCCCCTTTGCTTCACGTCCTGCAAGCCCTTTCCTTGCGCCTCCTTCCACACCCTTATGTGACGATGTTTGCGACCCTAGCACAACCAACGTGGGGTTGTCCATGCCCTTATCCAAGCCAACACTAGTCTAATTGGTTGTTGTTGACATGTTATAATTTATATGAGATCATGTTAAGGTATTTTCAAGATGCAAGAAGAGAACAGAGGAAGAGAAATCTCATTTCATTGCATAAGAAATGTAATACAGACTCTTACCATCCTTAAGTACTGAGCTAACCTAACAGAACTAACAATTATTTAGTTATCTCACTATTAGTCCTCTCATTATTACAATTAGCATAAAACCCCCTGTACTATAATCTGTATCGTAACAATACCCTCTCCTTCTAAACATCCTTGACCTCAAGGATCAAATTCCAGGAAATGAATACCCACGATAGACTTCAAGATTTAGCATAAGTCTTTTTGCACCACCTGCATAAATTGGGCAAAGGTTTGATAATACAAAGGATGTACACGAACTGCAACCATAAACATCTTCACATTTAGTTAGGCAAGGGATGTTTTCATTGCTGATAAAAGAAGACAAATTTTGCTCCAGCCATAAACTCATCAAGTAATACACAACCACCATAAAGAATTGAATCGCGTGCACCCTGCAGTCCAAATACAAAAGATGATCCTCCAATCCACCAAGAAAGCAGGACAAGAGGAGATCCTTAGACCAAAAAGGAAGCTTTGTCTTAGGAGGATATACAAAAAGAACCTAATGTTCAAGATTCGGTTCTATACTAAGCTGGTTCTGAAAATTAAGTGCACTTCACAACTTCCCTGCCATAATCACAACCAGAAACACTACAGCCCTTGAACTAGTGAGAGGTAAACGAATTTTTGTGCTTCCTTCGTATGCATGACTAGATTCGGATCAGCAAACATAGTCCGCAATAGTCATAAAAATTTCATATGCTTTTTACACAAAGATGAGAAGATCTCAAGATAGATCCAGCCATTTGTACAAGCCCATGAAGTTTGATTGCCAGCTTCATAACCATCACATTCAACATCACTCATTTCTTCAACAACATATGCATCCTTAACCTCAAAAGTTGCAGCTCATAATCTTCCTTAGTTAATGATTTTTTCCTTTTGTTACCCTCAAATGTTACAACATCACTGATGACAAAATATATGACTTCCATCATCCTACTAGTCAAACCCGTATCGGACCAACATCCCATATAACACCCCATGTCAATTTTCGTATTACGAGTTTGCTCTATGATGAATGAATTTTCTCTATCACAGATGTCAACCATCTTGGCAGTAGACCCGCATTCGGGCAATACCAACTGCGAGATACTCCATTTAAACTTATATTTCCACTTCATTAGCCAATTTTTCACAATTTCTTTTTTCTTGTATTTAAACACCAAATTATATGGCCAATTAGTAGGACTCCTCACCTCTTGAACGCTAAGTCTTTGAGTTTGGTTTGACATCTAACCATCAGAACTGAACTTTTTCTTATTTTGTGTGGATATTGTTCATTCCCCCTTGACTGTTCCCCATGACCATGAGTGTTTCATCACAATGACCAAACCTTCTGAATCCTTATTGTACTAATATACTTCATGTGTCCCAACCCGTTTAACTGCTTTAACGCCACCTTTTCGGTTACCCACTACAGTTTCAACCTTCATACCTTCATTTAAAGTATCATCTTCTGACTCATTATCTCTAGGTGTATTATTACCACAATCATCCAAAAATTCTTTTAATTCTACACTAGTTTCTATGGGTCTTTCAAAAACCACTTCACATGAATCCTCACTATCATTTTCTTTACTCAAAGAACTCATTTCATTTTCATTTTCTTTATTCCATCTCCTTTCATTTTCTACATATTCTTTGAAATCATTTTCTAACTCACTAGCAACATCATTCTTCTCATCAAATGAATCTTTAACATCAACCATTATATTATTGTTGATTTTTAGTGCCCCATCATTAATGGTTTTTTGAATCTTATTTCCAAATTCACCAGTCTCCTTTTCTAACGTTCTAGACGTTTCATTAAACACCTTAGATCATCATCATCATCATCATACTCAGTTAATCCCACCAATAGCAAAAGCTAAGGTATGGTCTGAGGAGGGTAAGATGTAGACGGCCTTACCTCTACCCGTGGGAATAGAGAGGCTGCTTCCAATTAAACACCTTAGATGCGGTTCCAATTTCTATAGATTTAGAAGAATGTGGATCTAACCTTTTGATCATCTCTTCCAATAAGTATCGAATTTCATCCATAACTGTTGCTTTTTCTGATTGACATCTTTTTTTTCTACTTGAATTTCCATTTCTTGAGTTTTGATTGTTGACCCATGAACTGAAACCCAATTGGTGATTTCTTTTTCAAGTGTATCATCACCAAGATCAATGTAATCCTGGTCATCTTTGTTAGTTGTGAAGCCTTAAACAATAATAGTGGAACAGGTAGTGATGATTCAGTGAATGAAGTGTTTGTCCAACCCTAATCATCCTGCCCGTCAACAACAATAATGAACATCAATAATGGGTCAAAGAATGGCTGGAAAGGAAAAGCTAGCAAGCCTGGAAAGCAAAAGTTTTTGTGGCTGTCCATCTTTAATTATTCTTGTTCACCTAGTTCAGTCTCTATTTAAGAGATTGTTCTATGTACTTGTAATGCATCCCACAATCAATAAACACTCTCTCTAGTTACCCACAGTGGACGTAGATCAGTTTGATCGAACCACTATAAATCCTGGTGTTCTTGTGTTCGTGTGCATGTGTGTTCTACGATTACCTAACAATCTTTGTGGCCTCCTTCCTGTTCTTTTAAATAATCACCACCATCGCTTGATTCTTGAATCTCGTTCCCCACCCTTTTAGGCACTTCATCGAACATATTATGAGCATACTCAAACTCAAGATTTGACTATTCTTCTTGATTTGAATCTAAACCAAGAGCTCTTTCGCGGAATCTAGCCATAAAAAACGTTTGCTCCAACATTAAACCTTGGCCTATATTATGATACCCCATAAGAATTTCACCAATTTCTGGTGTAAAGCCGAAAATGAGAGATATGTTGCATAATCTTCAGACATTTCTTCAGAATTTTAACTTGATCAAATAGAAATTGGAACTCCTCACAATACTCATTAACGGTGCCTTCTTAACGTATTGACATAATCTGTTCCAAATCCATTTCCATGTTCTTGATTGTTGGATGCTGCTGTGAATCACCCGAATTGATGGTTAAACCCGTTTCTTGCCTAAATTTGACTTTTGCGTTGCAGTAGAAACCTGAACCCTAATTTTGATGTGAAAACCTCCGTTGAATGAACACCACTGTAATTCTGATTGTTTTTACCGATTGACTGGAACTTGTTTTGTTTCCCTAACCCCGGGTCAAGAGGAAGGATAGCTCTGATACCATTGTTAAGGTATTTTCAAGATGCAATTAGAGAAGAAGAGAATAGAGGAAGAGAAATTTCATTTCATTGCATAAGAAGTGTAATACATACTCTTACCATCCTTAAGTACTGAGCTAACCTAACAGAACTAACAATTATTCAGTTATCTCCCTGTTACTCCTCTCATTATTACAATTAGCATAAAACCCCCTGTACTATAATCTGTATCGTAACAGATCATCTAAAATCACAAAAAAAAGAACCCGACACATTATTCATACAAAATTATTCATGAAAAAGATCTCAAATAACGAAAGATAAATATATTTTTGTTTAATATATGTGGCCTAATTAATTATCATTGTTTGACCCGTTTAATTAGTCCTTTTTTAGCTTATTTGACACGCTTGCATTTGTGTCTATAGGAAGTGTTTTGTGTCTTTGTATGTTCTTATAATATGTTTTAGAACCGGAGATCTCATCGGAAGCAGTTTCTCTATCTCCTTGAATAGAGAAAATGTTTGCCTACATCCCACCATCTTCATACCCTACCAATACCTTGGCTATAGGTAGGATATATTGTGTTGTGTATAGTTGTTGTTGACTCGTATAGTCGTATCATCGGTTTATCTCACTACAAAAAATATAGGTCTTTACCCACACATAGTATGTGTGGGAAAAAGGCTATAATGTGTTGGGTTTTGTATTTACCTACACATAAATCAAGTGTTATGGTGTATAGACTCAGGACTTTGGATATAGATCATTAACCACACATAAATTATGTGTAGGTATACAGCAAGCTATACCTACACATACATATGTAGCTAAAAGTATGTTATATGTGTGGTTAAAACTATAGCAACTTGTTAAGATAGATTATGACATGGCATCTAACGTGGCCTGTGACGTGGTAGATGACATGGAAGATGACGTCGTGGCATATGACGTGTCGGATGACATGGCCAATGGCGTGGCATGTGACGTGTCAGATGACATGGCATCTGACGTGGCACATGACAAGGCAGCTGAAATGCACTATGATTATGACACGTGTCACTGATATATATGTAGTTAAATGTAAAATTATGTGTACGTAAACATTCACCACTATATATATATATAATATTCAAGACTAAATTTCAAATATTGTCCTTTATGTTTATATCAAATTTCAACGTATGTCATTTACCTTTAAAATTGTTATGATTTATCCTTTATGTTTTAAAATATTACACTATACGTCCTTTGACTCTAACTCAGTTAGATTATAACATTAATGTAAGGGTAAGTTTGTCTTTTTTCCTCTTTCAAAGACAATTTGAGTAACTAACTTAAAGTTTTAGGCCAAAATGAAAATCTAAATTATAAAAAAGGTTTAAAGGTGTCAATCCCTCTTTCTAAAAATTTGTATCATCTACACCACCCACCCACCACCACCACAGAGAGAGGAACCAGAAGTTAGTTACACACAACCGGATGAAGACGATACACACTCACCACAAACACCAATACTGTAAAACCACCCTTTTCCTCGACGATCATAACCTAATCCCCAATTTCAATCCCTCTAATATGTATCTAAATCTTCTATTGACAATTGCTTCCTCTTGAAGATCATAGATATTTTTTTTGTTAGAGTTTCTTCCTGATCTGCAAATCAGATAAGAGAGTTGAGGCTTTCTTCCAATGTGGTGAACCTACGGCGACAATTGAGGTCAGGGGATGTGGGTGGTGGTGGTGAACGATAGAAATGTCTGAAGTATAACGGTGCGGTGGTCCAAAGGTGGTGCTGAGGAGTGAGGTGGTCGGGTGTTGTTTATCAGATTTCCAAGATTAATCTCTACAAGGTCTCTCTTCTGATTAAATTCATGTGTCGTTTGTGTTTATGTTTAAGGGGTTTTGAGCTGTTGATTAGTTATAAACAATGGATTATGTAGAACTGCTGTAATTAATTATGATATCCATAAAATTTTGGAACTCGTATTTTATTAGGGAGACCTTTTTTAATGGCAATGGTGACGGCGGTAGGTGATGTGGGGTGGGTGGTGGTGGTGACAGGCGGTGGCAGATGGTGTGGGGTGGGTGGTGATTGTGGTGGTTAGTGAGCTAGAGAGAGGAGCGAAGTGTGAGAGAAATTCATAAATTTTTTTACTAAAAAGATAGAAAGACTAAAATACCCTTTAATGATCAGATTTAACAAGAAAAAATAAACAGAGTTAGGACTAAAGGACAAAACGTGTATAATTTTGAAACATAAAGTATATAACCAATCAATTTTAAACATAAAGGGTAGTATTTGTAATCAGGTATAAACATAAAGGATAAAACTTGTAATTCAGTCAATATTCAAATATATATACAAACAAATACAAAAACAAGTATATAAAGACATGCGACCAAATTATCATTATTAATAAAAACATCATCGTTCAAGAAACCAAACCAAATACTTAAACAAACAAAAGAAAACTTAGCCATAAGTTAATAACGAACTATATAAAATTACTAAAAAACTTTAGTCATCGGTACTTTCATCACTCTCTAGTGTATCACTTTGAGATTTTTCTAATGTGCTTGATGGAGGAGGCATAATATTATTATCAATCAGTGTTTGTTCCATAATTGCACATTTAGTTATCACTGTTTGAAGTTGATCCACTAGCTCGCCATAAGTAGGACGCTTTGATTTTTTAGTACACATTGTGTTATCAGCTAAGCTATAACTGGATCACGTCCCCACCCATGTAGACGAATAAAGCTTCATCCAAGTACACTCTCAATAATCTTCTTATCGCTTATTGATTCCACTGTATGTTGGTTTCTTAGCTTCATCATTTCATCATTTTAACGAAAAAGAAGACAAATACTATAAATTACCAAATAATGAATGTTTAGTGGTAGAAATGAATATGTAAACTTACATATATTGGAGCCGCGACATTAGATATCCAACCTTTTTCCTCATCCCAATGTGTAAGCCGCTAAGTCTCAAGTTGACTAGATGAAGATGAAGATTCCAAATCTAAGCCACGCTCAATGGATACCATACTGTACTTTTCGATCCATTTCTGATATCTAGTTTTCGTTTTGCACGTGCAATAACTTTCTTTTTAGCAATTTCCTTCAAGGACATACAACCAAATTTCACATAAAAGAAAAAAGAAAAATTCGATAAAAAATAATAAGATAATAACAAGAAGATAGATAAAACATTACCAAGTATTTTTCGTCAATGCACATATCACATAGATATTCTCAGTCTTCTTTCTTAACATCAGAAGGAGGTGTGGTCTTTGCCTTTGTAGGGTCAACTTCTCCTCCAATTTCTTTGAACTTTGAAGTAAGCATGCAACTTAGCTCGGTGACCCCTCCATGCCCTTGACTTGTAGCTATCGTTAACTTTGCGTACATTCGAATTCTCCACATCAATATCAAAAAGTGTCTTCAAGCAACAATTATAATAAACTAGTTAGCTTTTGGCGTAACGGCACACTATCTTTTTCCCCATATTAAATTATCAAAGAAACTTACAGTTAACTTGTGGCGTAAGGTGGTCCTATCTGCATTTGGTACATGTCTCCAATCTTTATATTGTAAGCTACATTTGGTACGCAAAATATATCCACACTCGTGCATGAAAGACGAGTCATTTTGGCATACTACTCGCAGCATTTAAAAGTTGAACTCTAGTGGCAATTTCTTCTTAGTTTCAGTACATTTCGAGCTCCTTTGCCACACGTAATGCCACGTGTTGGCCTTGTCACACCTTCACCGATTTCTTCCTCGGTCTCGTGAGTTGTGTCTACAAACAAGAAGAAGAACATATACATTTACAACACTACCAATAAAAAATATTAAGATGCATTATTGATTGTCATACCATCAACAATTTCTTTCACTGGTCTTTCAGATTGCTCTATGTTAGTAACCAGGTTTGTTAGAGATAAGACTGTTCATAAAGTAGCACACAAACAATGAACAGGTAATTAAATATGTAGTCTAATATATATTTCAAAAGAAGAAAATATCATATAAAAATCTTCTGGACTCGTAATTGCGTTTAAAAACTTAATGGATGGTAGGTTACAACTTGAGTTGTATCATTTTATGACTTTTGACTAATAGGATTCATTTTTGTAATATACAAAAAGATAATATTCAAATGAAATATTATGATCATTGAAAAATATAACTTAAGAAAAAATCACTGCTAGATATTTCTTTGTTCATGATTTGATATTTTTAGTCAATGATCAAAATCAAAGATTGGATAAGTCAATGATCAAAATCAAAAATTGGATTAATGAGTGTGTGGTGGTCACTGGTGGATAAATCTACAGTTCTATCTAAAAGTTGACTAATGACAACATATCTCCATATAGTCATATAGATAGATATAGAACAAATCTTTGCTGCTTTGCATACGATCATCATCACAAACATGACCACCACACCTTTAACCATCGCATCCTACGATCGAGCAACCGAGCTCAAAGCCTTCGACCAAACAAAAACCGGTGTCCAAGGCCTTGTTGATGCCGGTATCCGACATGTCCCTCGCATCTTTATCAATCAACCCGAAACCATTCCAAAAGCCTCCACCTATGTCGAGCTTCCAGTCATAGACCTCGGATGCCCCGATAGAGCATCCACGGTAGAGAAGGTCCGTGCAGCCTCAGAGAACTTCGGGTTTTTCCAAATAGTGAACCATGGAATCCCATTGAGTGTGATGCATGAGGCGCTTCAAGGCGTCCGTAAATTCCACTTGCAAAATGTGGAGTTCAAAAAACATTTTTACACGAGGGACGCTTTGAACACCGTGGTGTATAATAGCAATTTCGATCTGTATACTTCGCCTGCGGCGAACTGGAGGGACACATTTTTTTCGGTTATGGCTCCATCACGTCCAAAGGCGGAAGAATTGCCCGAGGTTTGTAGAGACATTCAAGTTGAGTACTCGAATCAAGTGTTGAAACTAGGCGGCTTACTGTTTCGTTTGATCTCGGAGGCTTTAGGTTTGGAACCAAATCATTTAGGAGATTTGGATTGTGACAAGGGGCTGACGTTTGCAGGCCATTGTTACCCTGCTTGTCCGCAACCGGATCTAACCATGGGTGCAACCAAACACACGGACGACGGTTTCCTAACGGTGCTTCTACAGGACGATATAGGAGGGCTGCAAATACTTCATCAAAATCAATGGATAGATGTTCCACCAACTCCGGGTGCGCTTGTGATCAATATTGCTGATCTGTTACAGGCAAGTTTTATTTGATTTTTGATTAAGGAGATATTCAAAACTATAGTCTAATATTGTTTGGTTTCAGTTGATATCGAATGACAAGTTGAAAAGTGTGGAGCACAGAGTGGTGGCGAATGAGAAAGGGCCGAGGGTATCGGTGGCATGTTTTTTCACCACTGCGTTAGCAGCGTCCACGAAGGTGTATGGGCCTATCAAGGAGCTGGTTTCTGATGAGAACCCACCGAGGTACAGGGAAACCACCGTTCATGACTACGCTCAGTATTCGCTCTCTAAGGGCCTTGATGGTGTTCCTCGTTTACTTCATTTGAAGATATAAATTGTACCATACTTATGAAATTTACAACCTCATAACATTAATATTTGGTCCAATGGGAATTTTGACCAATTCGCATTTGGCTTAGTGATACAACCAAGCTCTTGTGATAATCAAGCAGATAACAAACTGTGAAGACAATAAATAGGGGTAATTTGTACCATTGGCTATGGAATAATGATGACCCATGCCGTATGAGCCAAGTCGAGCTGGTTGGGTTTGTAAACTAACCGAACTGGGCTAAGCTTGGTTTATAAACGATCCATGCCGAGCTGGCTCACGAGCCGATTTCTAGGTAATTTCTTTTCGAGCAAACTTCAAGTCACAATATTGTCATTGGAGACATGGTGACTCAAACAAAGATCTTAAACCTGAAAACCTGCTTTGATTAACTACCACCACTTCCCTTGCTAGGTAATCATGTGCCGGTCATGAGGGTTGGGTAAACGGATAAATATTTGTGGATTGTATAAGTTGGGTTGACCGAAACACATCTTTGTGGGTCGAGCAGGTCAGGCCGTGTTTAACGCACCATAAGTAGATAAGTATTTTGTTACAGTGTACTAATCAGACTGTATCTAAAGATAACAGCAGAACTTAAATTAATGATGAATCCTTAAACTAGAAATACAAGTTAAAGAATGTAACACGACTACGAAACAACAACAAAACCTTGACAGAAATAATACAAGAGACTGCATCGTAATGTCAACGGTTCAGGAAAACAAAAAATAAGAAAATGAAGATGCAACCATACAACATCTCTTAGACGGTCTTCGTTTTGGCAGCCTTCTTTGTTGTTGAAGATCTTCTTGGGATGGAGTTCTTCATCCCGATGAAGAACTGAAGTGCCCCCAACAAAGCCAAACTCTACAAAAACAAACCAACAATAAGCGCACGTTCGAAGGTTACCAAAAAGAAGCTATAGAACGGGTTTCCAAAGAGCATGCGTTCAAACCTGTGTGAACTTGGTAAATAGCTGAAGGAATTCCTTTTTCTCGATGTCATAGTTGTAGAAGTCGTATAAGAGGGGAGTAGCAATCAACTGGTGCAGAATCTGAAAAAGTGTGTCAAGATATAAAGGTTAAACGGTTTATTTTGAAAATGAAAAACTGAAATGGTTATTTGTAATCAAGCGTCGCTAACCAAGAGGGTAGCACCGATGGTACTGCCGAATATGAAAAGGAAGCTTCCAAGGGCTTTAAGGGCTATAGCTCCAGCAACCAAGAACTTGATCTGCATGATAGCCATATATAATCCACATAATTAAAGTTAAATATGTTTACATTATCATGACAATTAAAAGATATAAGTGAGATTTATTATACCTCAAACTCAGGCACTTGGAAACCTGTATGTGTTGTGAAATGCTTTGATAGCACATTGAGCTTCGGTGTAAGGGCAGTTGCTGCTGATCCACCATCAACTCCAAAATCATTAAACCTACACGCAACAGAAGCGAAATATCCATAAGAAAGCTTCTTATAGATGAAGACCATGAATGTTCTTGATGAACTTTCAGCATTAAAATTTTAAGTAAACTAGATTCCACAGCATTATTGATTAAAATACTTTAATCACACTCAGATAGTAATCGCCATTTAGTACATTATCAATGTGAAGATACATTTATGAATACAGTTTCGATGCATAATGATTAGTTACATCATGTACCAATACATAGAACGAACGCTCAATACATTGTTTTTTAAACTAACATATAAAAGCATACAATTGTGTATCCTTTTCCATAACTAAAACAAGCATTATCAACTACGAAAAGAAAATTACTCCTAAATTTCTACTTGCATTCTCTTAGCGAATGAGTAAAATTTAGCTTAGCGAAACAATAAAAGCATTATTAATCTCAACTAAAAAATCTAACACAACAGATCCTTGCTCCTTGATTAATAATGATGTCCAGTGTGAATTACCCTATCCAAATAGTACCATAACCTCACAATTTAGAACAAACAAACATAATGTACTAGTGTGAATTACCCTATCCAACTAGTAATGATGTCCAAGCTAATCTATGAAACAGTACAGTAGGCTTGTCCTTAATAGATTTTTTTTTTTAATAAAAAAATTTCAAACACCACACCACTTAAGGATTGCAATGAACAACATCTTATAAACAATTAATTAATTAAATCATATTTAAATACATTAAAAGATCTAAAAATAAATAAATAAATAACAGATTTTAAATTAAGATATTATCAAGAGCAACTTAAGAACTATTCTACTAAGACACTGACATTTAGCTTCAAAATTTTGTAATTAGGCGTATATTAAGCTAGCAAACCTAAACACCTAATAATAATTAAATTAACTCATAAATCTCCATAACAGCCGATAACAAGTAATCAAAACATAATTACAGATCAACAATCACATTAAACACACAAACATCCATTCAAAACCAAAATTCAACATCTAGATCCAAAACGAACAAAACTTATTTTCAAACGAGACAGATCTGAAACAATATTAACAGAACATACTCTTGATAAGCGGAGAAAACGAAGACGGAGACGAAGAGAACACGTCCGACAAACGATAAGAACGCCATTGAAGCAGCTTCAAAGTGTAATACTCTCTCTCTCTCTAGTTTCTCTCTCTAGAAATGTTGTTGGACAAGGTGGTGAAGACAGAGAGAGAAACTGAGGAGAAGAGATGGGGGAAAGATATGGTATTTAAATTTTTGGGGAACTACCGCTTTAAAGGATTATTTACACTTTGGTACCTTGAGGTTTTGTGTGGTTGTTAAGTTTAGGGTCTTCAAATGGTTGATTGGATGATTTGGTCCCTAAAGGTAAGATTCAAAATTTGAATTTTGAAAGTGAAAAAGGATGTGGATTTTGTTTTAACTTGTTGTAGGTTTGTGATAGGTACGTGAGTTTCTATTAGGCTATGCGTCATAAGGTTTGAAGTTAAAAAGGGTGATTAATATGTAATGGGTAAACTTTAATTTGGGTTATTTTGTAAAGTTTTCTTTTATGTTATAAATGATTTAAGGGGAAATTTTAATTTTAGTTATTTTGTTAAGTTTTCTTTTGTGTTATAAAGGATTACTATATAAAACAAAGTTTAAGAATGATGGTTAAGTTCTAGTTTTGATTTCTTAAGTGACATGATAGGTAATAACCTAGTAGGTATGTGCTTTAGTGCTTTAAGGTTTCTGATTCATTTGATATGTTTTTTTTTTTTTTTTTTTGCTAGTTATAGGTTCTTTGATTTGATCATTAAATCAACTAGAATTAAGATACACGTTTGAATTTACTCCGTCTGTATATGGATAGAATCCGTCACGTATATATCATTTTTGTTTCGATACAAGAATTGACAATATTTGATTAATATAAATTTTGAAAATTGAATGGAGAAAAGAATATAATACTGCATGTTGAACTACAAAATAATTTTGTATTGATGTTTAGGGATTTTTTTTTACTTTAAATCCAGTAATAAAGATGTTTTTTAACCGTACAATCTTAGTTATTGATATTTAGGAACTCTTTAAGGCTTACTAATGGCATTTTGTTGTTGTGACAATTATCTATATTCGTTATAAAAGATTTCTTAACTTATAGCCAATCTTCAAGGGAAAAGTGTGTACAATACATTAATTTCTAATACTCAAGGGATATACTTTGATAGAATAAAAAGCCATGAAGGGAACAAAGTGACCATATTCTCATACTTGGACCCAATGATTTTAAGGGAAACGCTGATTTTAAGGGAAACATATTAATATTATTTTTCTATATCGTACGCGTGGCCTCACGGCAAGTCATATACACATTCTTTAGCCGCTTGCCACATGGCAACAAAAATGCTTACATGTAGTTGGACCAATAGCAAACAGCAGGCAACGCACGCGCCTATGCGCGTAGCTTTTAATTAACGAGTTTGCGCGTGTACTTAATAATAATAATATTGACTATTTACACAATAAACCCCTGTATTATAAGATCTATTGTATTTTTAGTAATTAGATTTAAAATGTTTTACTCTTTTTAAATTTATTTCACAATGTTTTCGAAACAAGACCAGAAGTCGAACCGGAACCCTCACCGGGTCACCGGTTCAACCGGTCCGACCGGCCAGAAGAACCGGTAAAACATTCAAGAAAAATCTAACAAAATTATAAAATTCCCGATTTATCCCCCTTTTTACCTAGTCGGACCAGCGGTTCGCTGTATGGCCGGTTCAACCCTTGACCCGGACCGGTAAAGAGCCCGCTTCCCGATTTGAAGGTCGTCCAGTCCGGGTCTGAATATGCCGCTTTTTTGGTCTTGCTTGACCCACTTAACATAAATTTGTTTATATGGTGGTGGAAATGAAATTTAGAGAAAGTATGAGGGCTAGAAGTGAAAGCTTTAATGCTATAATTTGTTAACAAACGGGTTATTGTCTCATATGGCAAATACTAGGCTAACTAAATGGCTCTTGTCTTCTTATTACACTATTATGATGTCATATTTGATTTAAAAAAAAAATGTGTTTTTTACAATAAATTAGTGGAATCATTTAGGCCTTGCAAATCGAAAATTGATACGACATTCAACAAACACCAATGGTTTATAAAAACAGGTTCGATGTTTGACTGGTAGTTTTATCAGTTTATTGGTTTAACGGTTTTATAGGAACAATGGTCAGTCTGGTTTCAAAATCTAGTCAACAAGAAAAGGTAGAACCGTAGAAGCCACTCATCGGTGATTTTTCACTAGATTCGTTAGTGTATGGTCCATTAACTAGTAACTAAAATGATTTAAAAAAAATGGGTGTAATTTCAATTTCGCTTATCACCAGCTTGTGATGATTTATATGTTTATTATTTATAATCTCTTGTTGTGAAGTTTTTGAATAAAATGTGTTGTTGTCGTCAAAAAAAATAACTAAACCGATGACACTAGTGGCATTTGATTTTTTTTTTTTTGGAAGGTGATTTTTTCTATGTTGTGGCAGAGATCATCACAACCCCCCAGAAAGGGAATCCCCTAGCCACTCTACAATGGTCAGACTATGTTGTCTTAACCGGTTCCACGCTGACGCGAGAGTGGCCGGCCCACAAGCGAGTCGAGGCTGCGCATAAGGGGCACTAAGGCTTCCAGTCGGAAAATTTCCCGCCACCTGCCACTTGACAGATGTTGCACCCTCCACAAGAGGCAAGCCTCTCTGGAGTAAATGCACGGTAGTAGAAAACCGGGGGGCCATCAGAATCGAACCTGGCACCTGCAAGCAGGCTAGTTTCGACCATTACTTGGCTAGTGGCATTTGATTTAACTGACCAGGCATATTATTCGGTTTTTAAAGCATCGTTATACACTATACAAACAATAATTGTAGTAGTTGGGATAACATACATATTTAAATACATTAAATATTTAAATCATCTACCAGCTGTTTAGTACTCTTTAGCATATATATTGGATCATTTGTAAACAAATTTCTAATTCTAGTTAAAAAAAAACAACATTAATAAAAAATTGAGTGAATTGCCAAATCCGTCCCTGGGGTTTGACCAATATTGCTAGATCCATCCATTTTGAGAATTTTCCATTTCTGAGCCACTGAACTTTACACTTCTGTGCCAAATCCGTCCAAATCACAAACCCAGTTAAAAATTGCTGTTAAATCAGGGGCATTTTGGTCATTTCACCTACAAAAATATCCCACCCCTAATCTGATTATAATCCTCCACGATAATCACAAACCCCCAAACCCTAATCTGATTATAATCGAGCTCCTCTTAAAAACCCCCAAACCCTAAGCTGATTATAACCCACATCTCCTTCCTAATCAGAATAATGGGCGATTGGGTTGTTCGACGATTGGTATGCTTTACTTTTGAAGTTCATCATGGTGGTAAGTTTTCTGAATTTCTTTTGATTACGATTACGTTTATGCTGATAGAGCTAGGTTTTTTCAGAAGATGATATAGTAACATACCATTTTAAAGTAGCATTTTAAAGTATTGGAGGTATATGTTGAGCACATAAGAACTTATTCTAATGAAAGTTATGAGTTAGATACATGGAAGGTTACACAAGAGGGCTTTAATGTGACTGAGGGCAGTGAGAATGAGGGTAGAAACGTACGACTCTGATAAATTGTTGTTTGTTGATTATTGTTGTAGATGATGATGATCCACCGGATCCAGCAACCGAAGATTTGACTTTCTATTTTTAGTGGAAAACGGAGTGCAGGCAGGGGATCCTTTGTCCGTTGGACTGTATCGACAGATGGACGCCATCAACACTGTTGCAGATGAATCAACACTGTTGCAGATGATGACGGTCGTCGGGGTGCAGGCCGGGGATCCGTTGTCTGTTGGAGATGAACCTGGATGGGGTGCTCTTGTTAGTTAAACCAACACTAACAAGAACTCCGGATCAGGTTCAAATTTTGCAAATATGTGTTTGAAGATAAGGTTCATCAAGCACTACAGATGAACCTGGATGGTAATTTTGTATGTAGAACCACCTCCTATGTGTTATAAATAGGAGGTTGGTCTTAGTAGGGTTTAGGGTTTATGTATGTAATCATATTTGTCTTGGTGATTAGTTTGCAAATATGTTAATGTAAACTTTGTTTTTGATTAATGTAATGGTTGTTATGATTAATGTAATGGTTGTTATGATTAAACTTTGTGTTAGTATGGTGTATGATTATGATTAATGTTTAATGTAATGGTTTGTTAATGGTTTGTTAATGTTTGTTAATGGGTCAAAATGGGTCAAGTGTTTTTAACAGGTTTAATGGGTCAAAATAGGTAATGTAATGGTTTGTTAATGTTTGTTAATGGGTCAAGTGTTTTTAACAGGTTTAATGGGTCAAAATGGGTAATGTAATGGTTTGTTAATGTTTGTTAATGGGTCAAAATGGGTCAAGTGTTTTTAACAGGTTTGTTCATCTACTGGACCACCAAGTGTTGCTGGAAGTTCAAGTGCTGCTGCTGGAACTTAGTTGTCTGCTGCTGTTTGAGCTGACCCCTATTAAACTATGGTTACATTTGTGCATGTTGACCCATGTTGACCCATTTGACCCATTTATACGCCCTCTGCTACGTTAAAATCCAATTAACATTGGCTTTACAGTCGTTTTATAGTATAGATTAAAAGCCCTAACATTAATGTTATAATCAGATTCGTTTTCTTGGTCGATTAACCGGATTCAGATTCTAGGGTTTGTAAGGGAATGGGGAACCTGCAGAGTTTGGGTTTATAATTATGTTTTCTGTTGTAAATACAAACAATGGCGTAGCCCAGTAAAAGGGTTATGTGTACAATAATGATTACTAGAAAATTAAATTGATGATATTGTGTCTTAATGACTATTCAAAGGGTACCAAACAGCCCCTAAGTTTAGTAGTGTTTCAATATGACATCAAGAAGCCCATATTATTCGTTATATGTGGTTTACACATGCAGAAATTCCATGCGGACAACTCACTTCAACATAATGCACACCATGTCGTTAATAGGATATGTCAATAGGTAGGCTTGGACTATGAAGAAAAATTCAGTCTGGTGGTTAAATCGACCACCATCATGGCAGTCTTGAGCCTCGAAGTATCTAAATCATGACCAATTCACCAACTAAATGTAAAGAAAGTGTTCCTTTATGGGGGTTTAATTGAAACTGAAATTGTATTCATGTACCAACCCCATGGATTTGTTGAGACTCAAAAAGTCTCTTTGCGGCCTAAAACCAGCCTCCCGTGCATGGTACGCTTCGTACATTCATGATTCATCACTTCCTTGGTGTTCACGTAACACGCAACAATGAGGGACTTATTCTATCTAAAGAGTCTTATGCAAATGGATATCCTAGAACGTGCAAACATGCAACATGCAACATTGCAGACTTGTAATCACTCCTATAAATACCGAGTCCAAACTGAGTGCTAATACTAGTACACTACTCAATGATGGATCATTATATATGTCTCTAGTTGATGCTCTCAAATATCTTACATTTACATGACCCAACATTGCGTATGTGGTTCAACAGGTTTGCATATTTATGCATCCCCCATTTAACTTTCTTAAATGCATCACAAGCTACATTAACAAGCAATCTTTTTTTATTATTCATGTGTAACTTCTATATCAGTCATTGAAGAAACACTAATCTAACCTCCGGTTAAGGACAGTAAGACTGATGATTCCACATGTTTCTCCTTCGCTAAACGTCTAGGTTGTGTTGGTGTGTATAACCAGAAAAGAAAGTATTGGAGTGGGGAGGTGACTGCTAAGAATATCTTCTTGTTCACAGACACAAAAAATGGTGTTGACTCACTATGTTCGTAGCTTTTAGGGTTAATAAAAGTATCCCTCTTCAAGACAAAGTCCTCCTTAGATAGGATTGACATTGGTCAACATCACCAACCTCTAACCTCAAGTGGGCTTGAGCCCAGTTAGGTGGTACTTCCGCTACCCCACCCAATATTAGTATAAGACAAGTAATGTAAAGGCCAATAGGAAGAGAGGAACGAGATATCACCTAACCTGCGCCACGTGGAGTGGCCTTGTTGGCGAGCATCCTATTGCGAACAGGTGGCACTATGAGAGTGGCCACACGTTCGGGGCCTCTGATTGGTTGAGTAGCGTTGACTGTCAGTGGAGGCTGGTGGTGACATGGCTCCTTGTAACCTGATTAATTGAGCAGCGTTGGCACAGTACTTAGTTGTCCCCTATGTGCTTAGCACGACCGTGGGACGCTAACTGTCCTAGCGCTAGCATACTCGGATTGGTTGTTCGTGCGCGCCTTATTCTTGCCACACGTCTCTTGGCTCTGATTAACTAGTACACAATCGTCCACTCGTACTATTTGTCTCTTACATATATGTTCACGTTGTTGCTGCGCGCGCGTAACCTTCAAGGTTGTAAAAGGCGCTCTAGGCGGTCGCCTAGGCGCTAGTCGGAACCCAACATCGCAAATCGGCCCTAGGCTGGAGATTAGGCGGTGGTTAGGCGGTGTTGGCGGACCTAGTCGGCGCCGGATTCTTGATTTCCGGCAAAGAATTCCGGCGACGGCGTCGAAGCTGCAAGGTCTGTTGTCAGAATTCAGAGGAGGAAGAAGAAGAAGAAACAGAGAAGATGATGGTTGCGTATGTTTGTTGTATGTTTTAGGGTTTTAATAACTTTAAATGTTTTAACATTTAACCCCTCTTCTTCTCACTATTTTACATTTAGTCTCTAAACCTTATAAATTTTACTCAAAAAGTTTAAAATAAGTTTGTGTATTTAAACATTTAACCCCCTCAATCTTTAATAGCTTACATTTGACTCTTAAAACTTATAAATTTATATATAAAAAATATAATATCAACATTATATATGTATTACAAATTATAAATAGCTATTTATAATATCAACGCCTAATTCCGCCTAGTCCCGAGGCTAGACCCCACCGCCTGCCTAGCGCCTTCTACAACCTTGGTAACCTTAGTGAAGCGCTTGTACTTTGTGACTTGTAGACATTTTTACTATGGTGCGGGTCGTGCCCTCACACAAGTTCTACTGCGACAGCTAGCTGTTGCCTTTTGAGCCCTCGTTTGGGCCTTTTAGGGTATGGGCTTATCCTTAATTCTTCTTGAATTTGAGACCGTATCCCTTTAGTCATTATGATCATAACCCATTCTGGCCAGAACCAAAATGACCATCTTTTAACATGGACCATTTGACCTAAACCTGACCCGTTACCCCGCCTGATTTACCTACCTGTTTCGCCAGGTATAATGTACATGTTGGCATTTATTATTCTTCTACCTAGGACACATTCATACAACAGATAAGATATTTCAGTAAAAGGCTAATGCTGGTTCTAATCAGCCTAGCAAATCGTTCGGGTTTGGTCATGTGTTAAAAGAGCAATTTTGAAACGGGTCAAATGTAGAGGGATACCTCGTAGACCACTGTTCTCTATAGTTGTAATGAAAGAGGACAAAGGTACAATGTTTAAGCAATTAAACTCTTAACAGGATTAAAATTACATGCAATTATAAAGTAGCACATTAACTGACACTGATCACCTGGCTCCTATGAACTGCAAAACTGTAGCAGTTAATTAACTGCAACAACAGAATTGAATAACTTAATTTAAATGCGTTAGAATACAACAATATTATAACGCGCGATTCACCGCTTCCTCTTGATTGAAGATTTTATTCCGGCCTTTTGTTTCTTGAATGTTTCCATTTCGACGCTATCTTTTAGTTTCTCCAAAGCTAAGCATAAAATAACGAGGTTTAGAGGTAGAATAACGGCTTTAACACAGCCCCATGAAAGTGAAGCTCTAGAATTGGTGGTAAAGTACATATACCGAATAAAGAGGTTGAAAAATGTGGACTTCTTCGTGTTGGTTCCCAGAAAGTCAAATCACAACATTTCAATTTTTGAATGTCCCAACATTTATTTTCGAAAGTTTTCACGTTAAAATGTCCACTCGGTATCAATACAAAAACCTTTGAAGGGTATTTTAGACAGCGAATAGCAATTTTATTGTAACATGTAATTTTTTCTTGAACTTTTTCATGAATTCTAGAGTTGTAGAAAACGAGCCAAGCTTGAGCTATGTTAGCTGGAGTTAACGGATGTAAAAAAATCTTGTAAATTCTAGAGTTGTAAAAAATACCATCATCATAGGTTGAACGGAGGGACTGTACAGAATCCAATGGAACAGTATACGTCGGGCATGAATCAATGTCAGCTTTCTTCAAGAGTTTCTTGAATTGTTTGACCTACAAGATGTACAAAAGTGGATGGATAAGCACCAAACAACCAAATCATGCAACTTAATAACAAAAAGATCACTATGAAAACCTCGTAAAGTCTGTTCCTAATGTTTTATTTATATGCGACAAACAAAAGCATTTTCTTCAATTAAGACTGAAAGGCCAGATATTTGACTTTTGAGGAGACTTGGTGCAGTATGCATTACATAAAATATATAAGTGAAGCTCTTTACAGGTATGGAAAAAAAATACCTCATCTTCATGTAACAAGGTGAAGCAGCGCCCATGCTTCCCTGCTCTTGCAGTGCGACCAGCACGATGAATATATGTTTTAATGTATGGAGGCTTATCGTAGTTTATTACATTTTCAACCCCTTTCACATCCATTCCACGTGTCATTGCATCAGAAGAAACAACAACTTGTATTCCACCTTCTCGGAATCCCCTCAATGTCTTGCTGCAAAATCAAATCATGGACACAATAACTAATAACGTAAATGAGAAAAATGGGCGGCTCGACCTATTCTAGATACTTGGGTTGCAAAATCAAATCCCCATTTATCTATAGTTTAAACGAGACAAATGGGTTAGCAGATTGTAATAAAGTTGTAAAGGTGTTAAACAAGTTGGAGGATTGTAATAATTGGGTTAGACGGATAGGCGGCTCAGCCTATTCCATTAAATGAGTTGACAAATTGACTTGTTAAATTAAAACGGTTGACAGATTAACGAGTTAAACAAGTAACCCATTTAAAATAGAGGGTTAAAGTGGCAACCCGAACCGGCCCATTTCATTTAACATGTCAACCCAAACACAACGAGTTAAACAAGTGACAGGTCAACCCGAACACAACCTATTTGTGAAACGGGTCAAATATAACAACCCAAAACCTAAGTATTCCCGAGTTGTATTTCAGGTTGTGTCGGAAATTGGCACCCCTACGATGATTCAATGAACACAACTTAAAGAGGGCATGCAAGCTCTCTTGTGTAAAACTTATAAACATACGGAACAATAGATAGACTAATAAAGTTCACCTTCTAACACTTTGATGTTGATGACCAGAATACTCCTTAATCTTGATTTCTAAATCCCCAAAAAATTTAAGTAAAGTGCATAGTCTGTGAGTTGCCTCAACTGATGATGTGAAAACAATGCATTTCTCCTCTTTCAAACTTTGTAATAGGGCCACCAGGTACAAAGGCTTTAGCTTTGGTTCGCATATCTGCATAGGATGATTAAACTTGCATATAAGAAAAAAGTTGTATATAATAATATGGTTATATGATGAGGCATTGATAGAAGAAATGAAGCATGTTGTCATTAAGTAGGCTGTTGAAGAAAATGTTATGGTCATTACAACTATGCTGAAAACTACTAAGCAGTATTCCTCACAATATGCAGTCTGAAAACTGGACAATTTTTTTTTATTTGAAAGGAAACTGAGTTGTGTGTTAAAAGTTTGATTATTTGATTGTTGTGAACTTGAAGTCGTGAAAATCAGTTTCTAGCATTTGGATAATGTTATTATTAAGAATACTAATATTAACCCTTTTTACGAATACTTTCATAGTTAATAAGACCATTACATATATAACTATTGGTAAAATACTATAATATATGATGATTAATAAGAAAACGTTAACATACAACTTATAGAAGACTATTTAATAGCTAATCAAAATATAAGTTATCATATTTCAAATATAAATGCTTCAACAATATCAACAAATGGATGTTATAAACTTATAGTCATGTTTATCAATTAGTTCCACAAATTATCAACAACAATGAAAAATTCAACCAAGTATATCGTAACTAGTAACTAAATCTTCAAAAGGCACATTTAAACACTATCTCCTACAACACGTTCTATTACAAGTTTACAACGAATCTTTTAATTATTGTTATGGTGAATGATGTACAAATAGTTAGTCATGAGAGCAATACCAATTTGAAGGAAGCCAAATGTTCCGGAAGCTGATAGCGTATCTTCCCCGTTGTCAAGAACAATGGATGGTGCAGATCAAGTTGAGCAAGCTTGCTTGGATCTTGGGTAAGTGTGGCAGATAGAACCATCTTCACAAGTCTCGGGTATGGTTTACTCTTAAATCCCCTCTCAACACCACTGTAACAATTTATTTGAAACTAAGCATAGTTAATGTAAAACTATATGAACATTGCTTCATTACAAACTAATAATGCCACTGCACTTTCCATTTCCACAACTAACTGAAAGAACAAAAAAATCTATCCTGCTAGAGATGCAGAAAGCCGATTTTAAAGAAGTTGCTTAATCCTTGTTCTTCAATTGGAAAAGGGGCTGATTTGAACCAGTCCTGGAACAGGGCTTTGGACTGGACCTAACCATGTTTTTGGATCAAATATTAGGACCAATATGCAACTTTCAGGCTTAACCAAGACTAAAGAAGCAGGATGCTTTCGGCTGGGCTGCATTCCTATTCTCTAACAAAAAAAAATTCCAGAAAAACTGGCACTTACACTCTCCTTATAGTCTTTAAGGGACCAAAACCAGAAGAAAGTGAATTGCTGACACAAGCAAATAGGCCATCAACACTAGAGCTGGTACACTGAAGCACTGTAGGAAGCCATGATTGATATGATTCACGTAACAATCTATCGGTTTCATCAACTACCTAAATTACCAAAATTATCAGTATAAATTTCAAAGCAAAAACTCTAAAAGTAACCACAAATCCCAATAAATGACTTACCAGGAAACGAAGATGCTCAAGTGTAAAACCCTTGGTGTTATTAATATGATCCATGAGCCGTCCAGGTGTGGCTACTAATATATCTACAGCACTTTGCAACTCCACGGAACGAGATTCAGGGTCATAACAGATGCCTGCCTCCAGTTTTGGTCTCTCAATTAGCATTGAAATTTCCTCTGCTATTGACGATTGGCCAACTGCCAACCCAACTGATAATCCCACTGCAGGTGCAATAGTGGCAAAAACATCCCTAACCTGAGAAGAATAACACAAGCTACACATTGATGGAACAGCATACTAACAAACAATAGAAGTTTTTTACATAAATTTCCTTAACGGGTGTTTGGTTCGCTGGAATTCAACAGAATTGGACTTTGACACTAAAAATTTAAGTTGTTTAGTTGGGAATGCGGGATCAGAATGACTTTCCACAAACTCTTTCATATAAAGGAATTCAACATACATTTCAAATTGTGAAGGAATTTAACTAAAAAGGAAATGAAATCTTCCACTACTAGCCAGCGTCACATCCGCCACTTGGTGGTGATGGCGGCAACCAGTCAGTGGTGGCAGCCATGATAGCTTCCAATTCCTTCATGACTGTTTTGTCAACCAAATGCATCACACATTCAAATCCATTTTATAAATACTGATTCCTTCACATATAAAATCCACAAAATTCGAATCCAAATCCAATTACTTCGACAGATTCTAGTTCTTCAAAAACATTCCGTGAACAACGCCCCCTTAGATTATTGATTAAGTTCTGATAGCATATTAGCATGTTCTATCATTCTTAAGGAATGATATGTCTAACCTGCAAGGCCAAATCACGTGTTGGCAACACCACTAACGCTCTAAGACATTTGACAGCACGAGTCGAAAGCATCTGTACAATTGGCAGTGCATAGGCTAATGTTTTCCCACTTCCGGTCGGTGAATTCACACATATATCTCTCTCAAAGGAGCCAGGGCCCATGGTCTCTTGCCAAACTGCCACTTGAACAGGAAATAGTGAATCAATTCCACTACTGCACAAAGCCTCTTCCAGCCTAATGTCCATAATTCAAACAAACAAGAGTGTTCAATACGGTATACACAAATTACTACATATACTATACAATTCCAAAAAAAATAAAACGTTACTACTAAAGGATTACACACGCGTGTAACCCTCTTAATTCTCTACAACTTGTGTTCCTTTAACTTTATTTTGAAAAAATTGAACACGCAGTTGTGTTCAATTTTTCTTTCTCAACACTCCGATATAAATTCTATTAAAAATGCAGTTGTATTCAAAGTAGACTAATTTTGTGGTATCATAAGCCATAGCTAGTACTGGTCATAGTTCTTAATAGCAATAGCGACAAACTACCTATACGCCATATAGCGATAGCGATGATATAGAAGGCACTATTTATATTGTATCAAAATCTCTGGTATATACACTATTTTACATGGATATTTAACAAAACCCTAAAATCCAGCTATTTTATAGCTATATATTTAAGCGCTATTTATATTAAAACAAAAAGAAAAAACCCTAAAGTCCTTCAACCCATCTGTTTGCTACGCTATGAGCGCTACCAACAACCAGTGCTGGAGCTCGACCAAATATATAGGGGGTGGGGGGCGAAAGTCACTGGATCCATTACCAAGGGGGCGGACTCAATAGTCAATACGTATAAAATTTCCGGACGAACTACGCGTAAATTTACACTACTGAGGAAAGAAAACAGGGGCCCAAGAAGCTTCGCACTGTTACAACTATGGTACCGCTACAACCGATACCATTATCCGTACCGGTATTCATTTTTATGCTTCTATTTTGTTTCGACTTTCGATACAAGCCAGTTTCGCTATTTTTTCAGTACACGTACAGAAGCGGTGCCATACCGCAATTGCAAAGTAACTTTGTAACTCGCACTCTTTATATTTTATTCATTAATTCGACACTACTACTAATGTAAATATTATTTCATGTTTTTTAACCTATACCTAATTTCTGCCTCATCACGCAGGAGAATCATAATCAGTCAGGCACTTGGTTCCTCTGTTAATAACTACACTTTAATTGTCTAATTAACACTAATAATTGACTTCAAATGTTTTAAAACTGTAACTAATTGACCTAACTGCAAAAAATAAAAAAAGTATACAAGACACAATAAACAGAATCATAACGGAATGGATACCTAGGGTGAAGAAACGGAAGCTTAGTAAGAGATACATTATTAAACGAGCTGACATCAACTGGAGTTCTCATCCATGGTAACACTGCTACCTTTTTTTTATAATTTTTCTTCACTTTTTGTTCTTCCTCCATTTGTTATGGTTATTACTTTGCAGCTTTGGAAGAAGAAGAAAAGAAGAATGTACGAAAAATATAGACTGAATGACTGATGCCCTGAGAGAAAGAGTTGTACATAACCGGCCCAGATTCTATTTGGGCTGTAGTTTAGTGGGCCGAATTTGTATAGTTATAGTGGATATAAGTATCTAACAATCCAAAAACAAAAGGGGATAGCGGCGCAGCTTGTTGCCTGCGTACCCACCATCTAAATGTAACTTGTTTTGTTTTGGTCTTATTATTGTAGTTATTAAAAACGTAAATTCTAATCTAAAAAGACAAAAAGCACACGTGTTTCGGTGTTTGTGATCGTAGACAATGCTAGTAACCCGGTCTGTCCATAAATTCTAGAGGAAATCCACCACCGGCAGGCCCATTGAGGTAAAACATTTAACTCGCGTAAGACATTTTATTGCAAACTAGACTCCAACCAGCGACTTGCCCTATAGAAATTCAGTGGGGTACTGCTGGAGTACTGCTCCTTTGGTCCTAACTAGTTTTTACAAATACTTTAAAAAACCATTTTCTTACAGTCGCTTTTTTCTGAACCACTACCTCGACTACTGGAACCCCTCATCTAGATTTAGAGAATTCCATCTCAGCCTTTGCCACACTCTTTGATTTTCTTTGATCCATTTGTTTGTGTTTGAAAGTAGTTTAGTTAATCTAGTAGAGAAGTTTGTTTGTTTTTTTTCATCTTAACCGTGGACATTTTTTATATAACAAGTTTTTAAAACGGTCAATGAAAGTAACGGTCAAAAAGTCAGACCGTTGCATTTAAAATCATATATTTTAAGCTTTTAAATCAGAGCCTTGCATTTAAGATGCGTCCTTCGTGCCCGTTAGTTATAACCAACAAAAGGTCCACGGGACCCCTAGCAGCACTACCAACAGCGGTGTTACCATGCTGGTAGTGAGGTACCCGTGAACAATTATGATTGTGCCCCGTCCCAGTCATGTTGGAATTTGGATATTGCACAAGAAACACAATGTCAAAAAGTATTTTTACGTAGCTTAAAAAAATGTGAGATAAAAAAGAGTAAAAACATAATAAAAGGAAACCAAATCTTTTAAACAATCAAGAAAAAGAAAACGATCAATTCGAATTTTAAACATTTAAACAAAATAAAAAACCTAGTTTTTTTAGGCAATTGGAAGTATGAAACTCACGAGTTATATAAACAAATAATCATCCCCAAACAAGTAGACGACTGCCTTCTCATCTTCGTCCAACTTATTATTCCACAAGTTCCAGCCACAGGTATGTGTGTCAGTGTGTGTATGTATATATTAATATATATACATGTATATATGTAATCGATATTACATGTATATATGTGTTCATGTATGAAGAACCATGCATACAAACCTCAGTGTTAGTAACCATGAGACCCATCTAAGACCTAAACCGCAACGGTCCAGTTTCGGTTCTTATATTAACCATGACATGGTCCAAGTTCGCTTCGGGCCATGTTATGATTTCAACTTGACTATGTCTAGAATACGCGAATAATTTCTTCTTCCTTGTTTAGGTAGCAATGGCTTTTGTTTTTCGCCCTTCTACCTTCAACAAGCTCAAGCCTCTCCTCCAAGCAAAGGCCGCTTTTAGTCTTCGAGCAAAAAGGCTTATGGATGATGATCGTCCCAAGGCCCTTAAACGATCAATCAACAACCAAATCGACGTCTCAACCACTCTCGCAGAACACCTTCTTTCCAAGAAACGCGACTCCAACGTTGTTTTCTCTCCTCTTTCCATCCATGTTGTCCTCAGCATACTAACTGAGGGTACCAAAGGACCAACACATGACCAACTGCTTACTTTCCTCAAAACAAGTAACAGTAATAGCCTCAGCTCGCTTTATTCGCAGCATTTGTCCTCCATCTTGGTTGATGGCAGCCCCAATGACGGACCTCGCTTGTCTTTTGCAACTGGGCTTTGGGTTGACAAAAGCCTTTCTATTAAATCTTCTTTCAAACAAGTTGTGGACAATGTTTATAAAGCGGCTTGCGAACAAGTTGATTTCCAGAACAAGGTTAGTTCTTACTTTTGTTTTTGTTGTTCTATCTGAACTTATATATTAGCCTCAATGAACACTATCTACTTTGAATATATTCAGTATGTATGTCATAGTTATCAAAGGCGCTGGGCGCACTTAAGGCGGATAGGCCTCACCTGGGGCCTAGCCGCAAGGCGCAAAAAAAAGCAAGGACCTGAGATAGAAAAAAAAATCGAACAAAGAAAATAAAGTAAAAATATATTAAAATAATACCATTTTTATCAAAAGTTTAAAATATTGATGTATTAGTGTATAGAAGTAGTTTTTCTTTAGATAAAAGTAAAAATATGACTGGAATCTAGCCGTAATTTAACGAATTTGGCTGGAAACTCTTCGGATTTGAGAATCTAGCCGAAATTTGCGCCTGAACCATCACCTGAGAATTAAAGCGCAATTTCCTTGACTCAAAGCGCAAATGCATCGCCTCGCCTATGGTGTACGTAGAGACGTAGATTATTACACTAATAGTGTGTGTGTGTGTGTATGTATATAGGGTTTTGTTCATTTGAGAGCCTTTGGCTAAATTGAGAACTATTCTGGACAACACATTTATCTAATACAGTTATTGTGATATGTACCTTTCTTTTTGATATGGCTAACATCTTATTTATTGATTCTCGAAGGCTGACATGATACGCAAAGAAGTGAATAGATGGGCCGAAAAGCAAACAAATGGCCTGATCAAAGAAATTCTTTCTAAAGGTGCAGTTGACAATCTCACTAGGCTCATCTTTGCAAATGCCATCTACTTCAAGGGAGCATGGAATAAGAAGTTTGACCCATCAAAGACAAAAGAATATGATTTTCATCTCCTTAATGGCAACAAAGTTAAAGTTCCATTCATGACTAGCAAAGAAGACCAATTCGTGTGCGAATATGGTAATTTCAAAGTATTGGGTCTTCCTTATTGTCGAGGTAAAGATAATCGTCGGTTCACAATGTACTTTTATCTCCCAAATGCTAAAGATGGCCTTCAATCTTTAGTAGAGAAAATTGGTTCCACATCTCACTTTTTAGACAAACACATTCCATTCCAAGAAGTAAAAGTCGGGCGGTTTTTAATACCCAAATTTAAGATGCAATTCGACTTTAAAGTATGCGAGATATTGAAGGAACTAGGACTTGTATTGCCTTTCAACAATGAAGATGGTTTGACCGAAATGGCTGACTCGTCTCTTGGTGAAAAACTTTATGTTTCGGGCATTTTCCAACAAGCTGTGGTGGAGGTGAATGAAGAAGGTACAGAAGCAGCGGCCGTTACAACCATGATGTTATGTGGTGGGTCAATGAGAGTAAAGATTCCCAATAAGGTGGATTTTGTGGCGGATCACCCGTTTATGTTTGTGATTAGAGAAGATGTGACCGGGGCTGTGTTGTTTATGGGACAAGTGACTAACCCGAGTAAAAATAGTTGAAACCTCTAGTATCATGAATACATTGTCTTTTGTTTATGGTCCAACTCCTTTACATGAAACCATTGCTTTTTGTTCTTGCTGTTGACTTTTGTATGTACTGGTTTTTGGTCTAAGACTAGTGCAGCTTAGGCCATTTATTTAGAATTCAAGTTAATGATTTGTTATGTTTTGTAAAGTTCATAATTGCTTTTACTAGACAAGTTATCAATCTCTAAGTTAAGCCTTTTGTTTTTATAGAGAATTGGGTCATGTTTAGATTAATATAAATAGGTTGGTTGTAATCATTGTAAACATACATTCAAGTTTCTTTTAATCAATATAAATCAAGACTCTTGTTCAATTTTTTTCTTATTGATTCCATCAATTAGAGAAGATTAGGGCCAACAATCGGTAAAGATTTTCAAGAATAGAGATCGCAAGAGAAGGCTTCACGCGCCTAGGGTTTTGTTTCGCGTAATTTATAATGAAACTTGAATTATAGCAACTCACCACCAGGCTCAAGTGACGCACAACAAAAAAACTTTGGCATCAGGCGCATGTGAGGCGCGCATCTCATGTGCATGGCCTTTTTGTTACTAACAAGATGTTATAGAACATGCTTTTGAGCTTATACATGTAGGTAATTTAAAATAAAATAAAAACATTTATAAAGCTTATTTACAGCTAATTTTTGGGGTAGTGGGTTCTTATAAAAATAATAATAAGAGTCACTTTGCATCTCGTGTACAAAAAGCACATCGATTTTGCACTTTGCGCCTCACTTTTAGACCTTGACGCGTTGTTACTTCTCGCTTTTGAAACCAAGGTTACATTGCACACTAATGTTGGCAACCCATTATCCAATGACTTTAAAAATCAATCAACAACCATCTATAACTTACAAATTAAGAGGAACAAAAATAAACAAAATTTTTATTTCTTAAACATCTTCTCGTGTTAAGAAAAATACCCAATTAAGAGTTGGTAACCAATGAAATCAGAAATACAACCAGCAAAAGAGAATTACAGACCAAAAACGTTCTAGAAAGAATCTTTGGAAGCACATTCCAACAAAAGTACTTACCATCCAACAATCATAATCAAGGAAGCTAAGTTGTCTTGGTTTTTAGATGCTTCTTCTTCATCGATTTCCTTGGAACCACGCGCTTCATTCCAATGAAAAGCAGAAGTGCACCAAGCAGTGCAAGGTTCTGTAACATATGTTTGACGGTTAAAAAAATAGAAAAATAAGATAATAAATCTTTGGGAAATTGCGGTAAAAGAAACATAATTTCGACATATATAGATTAATAACAAACCTGCACGAAATCCGCAAGAAGAGGTTGAAATCTTGAATCATCGGCTTCATAGTTATAGAAGTCATGTAGCAACGGTGTGATAAGTAGCAAGTGATACATCTGCAGATGAAGAAGAAATAAAATATTGAGTAATCGTATTTTATATTACATATATTTTGAGCAACTTTGCTACAAGCATTTACACAAGACAGACGTTTTGTGGGTCCCATTTCATTAAGGACAAGAGTGCAGATTAGTGAGAAGAAAGGATTGTAAAATTTCAACCTGATCAAACTACATTTCATTCAATAGTGCATAGAATTTTATTAGTTAACACTTAACAGTGAGGTGTTATTTGGGTCATGTTCACATGTTGATGGGTCAGAACCCGAAAAGTTGACACGAACCCAAAACTTGTGTCATAATATGAACTTCATATTATGACTTATGAACCCAACATGGCACAAGTTTTCTTGGGTTGACACGAATATGACCCGTTTAATCAGAAATTGATTTTATGCTTTGCATATTTTGTACAACCAAAAATATGCATGTATATAAAAATAATCACGTTTGAACTGTAAAACCTCAATATGGTTTGGAAAAAATGCACAATTAGCCTAAGTTATGACATAAAACACATTTAAAAAATAATAACAAAAATAAGAGGTTAAGCGGGAACGAGAGAAAGGTTGACCCAAAAACAACCCGTTTAGCTAAATGTATTCACAGGTTCAACCAGAGTTAGACTAAACCCAAACGGCCAAACCCGTGAATGTTGTGCTAGTTTCTTGTCGCATTTGTCTCTATTCATACAATCACACGTAGTTGAAACTTGACACTGAATTATTGGATAAAAATGAGGGAAGATAACACAAAGGATAAAGTAATTACCAGTAAATAGGCACCGCTGGTGCTGCCAAATACAAATAAAATCCCACCTATGCCTTTAAGAGCCATCGAAGCCAAAACAACATGCTTAACCTGCATAAACGTATATACCGGAATTAGAAAAGAAAAAAACACTCATAATGTGAAAGTATTACCTAAATAAAAAGTAATTGTGTGACTAAATATGTGAACTGACACGCTTCAGTTTTTGTTGCATACAAACAAAATTTCTAGGGAAAACACAAAACGAAAACTACACTTTGCAAGATGTATCAATTTGGACAAAAGGCGCAAAGTATGATGGTTAGTTTCACATTTAAATTTCAAGTTCATCGCAAACCACCTATTATTCTTTACTAAGTGTAGTCATATAGAGTTACTCCTTATCTCTTACGAAGTTTTTTTGTTAATCTATTTGGTATAGATTAGAATCTCACATCAATTTTTGGCACTCCATTTCCAATCTTAGAAACAAGAAATCTTTGAATAGACGAAATCTTCGGAGCTAGTTCCTTTGCAGCAGGGCCACCATCATTGCCAAAATCATTGAACCTAATTAAACAAAAAAAAAAGCAGACACCCTTCGAACATTAGAATCAACAATACGCTTTCAAGTAGTTCTAAGATGATATCAATAGCATTAGCCAAAGGTTCAATGGTTATGTTTAACAGTTAGACAATATGTCATCAATTCATCCAATATGTGTGTGTGTATAAAAGGGATTAGGGGCGCGTTTAATACAGAACCAATTTTAAGTAGAGAACCACAAGAATAACCCAATCACTTGTGTTGTGTGTAGTGTTGGCCATATATAACAGGAGAGAGCCTTATGTGTCACAACTAAAGCAACATGACAACTTGTACATGTGCTTATGTGGTCACCGACTTATCGCCGCTTTCCACCTTAAAATAGGCACTATATTTAATGTCCCTTTGTGTAGTGCTGGGATAGAGAGCCTTATGTGTCACGGTCAAAGCAACATGACAACACGTACAGTTATCAACTTCTCCTAGTTTTCTACCTTAAATTGGCTCTATATTGAATCGCCTTGACCTTGTGTGTGTGTCAAGGACTGAAACGAAACCTATCAACTTTACGTACCAATTATAATATGGGCAAAGTGTAAAACTTTCCCATATTAAGCAACTTTATTTTTTTCAAAAAAATCTAAATCTAAAGAAAACTTGTATTTGGGAAGACAGAAGACATATGAAATTATGTGTTTTTTTTTTTCAAAACAAATGGTTGCATTGTCTATTTGTCTATGATGCTAAAAATGCAGCAAAAACTACAATAACCGAAACTATTACGACAAAAAATATCCTCCGAAAAACAAGTTTCAAGCGATGCGAATCACCGAACACAGTCTGGAACAGAGAATAAGCAGAATCTTAACTGTCAAATCAAATATCTTGTATGACAACAACAACAGAATTAAAGAATCTTATGAACTCAAATCACCATCATTCCTTCTTTGTAAGACAATGACACAAACCAATTTCACTTTCAAAAAGTAAATAAACAACCAATTTAAAAAAAAAATGAAACAGAACGACACCGTATTTATTAACATCAGAATAAGATCAAACCAAACCCTAAACAAACAAATAAACAAACAATGACTAATTCTAAACAAAACGACACCGTATTAACCAACATAAAATCCAAATAATAATGTAACAAATCGGGTTAATAACAGATCTACTACATAAACGTGTGTAGATCTAAAGATGGGTTGATTAAATAAATACGTACATTTGCCAAGCGGAAAGGATGAAAAGAGAAGCGAATAAGAGCCTTCCGAGGAAGGAGAAGAAACCCATTTGATTGATGGATTTGGTCCGATGATGATGATGATGGTCGGAACTCGATTGAAGAGAAGAGAGGAATTGAAGTGTGTGGGTTGGTTGGTTTTTATTGATGGGTGAAAGAGGCTATTTATTTATTCAGAGAGAATTACACAGATTGTCCTTTAGTTTTACCTGAAATTGCATCTTTTGTCCTTTTTTTGAATTTTTAACTCCCTATGTCCTTTGTTTTGTACACTTGTTACACCGTTTGTCCTTTAGACCCAACCCCGTTAAAAAACTCAGTTAAGTTGGTCATGTGCCACTCATGTGAGGGGCAAACCTGTCTTTTCACCTTAAACATAATAATAAAACTTAATAAAAAAAATGTTCTTCAACAACCCAGACATCATCATTGTCTTCATCTTTTCCCCTTCTTCAACAACCCAAACCCTAAATTACCTCCATACATCCTCCAAACCCAAACCCTATTAATAATATCCTTTTAATACCCTTGCTCCTCTCTCTTTTGTCTGCATCATATACGAACACACACATATGTGTGTGTTCTGTCAAACACCAAACAACAGCAGCAACCGGCCATCACCTCCGCTGCTGCCGGTCACCGCCGCCGCCTCCTTCCCTCCGGTAAGCCTCACTCCCTGACAAACCATAAACTTCCTCCTCCATCTCCTCTGTCCCGATAACATACGATAACAACCTTCTCCCTATCTCTATTTATTAATCACGATAACCCTCCCCTTCTGTTCTCTGTTAACGATCTGCCACCATCACCGGTTAATCACCATCATCGAACCACCTTGCTCATCCCTCTGTTCTTGTTAAACGAACCGGACCATCACCGGTCTACCTTCTGTCGCCTCCACCAGTCCCACAACGTCGTCGTACTGCAACCGTTTAACCACCTGTTTCAATTCCTCCAACATTTCCACTTTTTTATTCACCTCTTCTTCCTCTTGTTCCAACATCTCCGACATCCTTAACAACTCCGAAAGCTTGTCGGACTTCTTTTTGTTGGGTATTACAGTAGATCTGCAACTGGGTTTCTCCGGCGCCGGTGATTGGACGGTGGTACGGTGGCGGTAACCGCCGCCGCCGCCGCATTTTATGGTGTCGATGATTTTCCGGCGACATGTTGACCATAAGTTAGTGGTGGTGGTGGGTTGGTGGTCAAGAACAACTGAACTCAGATTGTTTTGTTGGAATCTACCCATGTGATTTATGTTATCAGTTGTAGATCATCTACATTGCAGTTATGGGTATAAAACTATAAAAGATTTAAGTGTTTATGAGTGTTTTAACTGTTTATACCTCATCCTCATCAGTATAATAACAGAAAAATAAATAGAAATTCATGAATTCACAGAAAATTAACGGAAAATCAGTTAATTCAAAGAAAATTAAAGGAAAAACAGTGAAGAAATCATAGAAAAACATAGGTATGTTGGTGATGAATTAATGGTGGTTTAGGGTTTGAGTTGTTGAAGGGGTAAAGATGAAGATGATGATGTTTGTCTGATTTGGTTTTTTTTTTTAAGTTTTATCATGTTTTAAGGTGAAAAGACAGGTTTGCCCCTCACATGAGTGGCACATGTCACACCCGGGTCAGAGGACCCCCTGGCGTGCGACGTGTTGGTACGTGGTTACAATTATTTATTTAAAGATATTGCAGCGAAATTTATTGGTCCCAAATGAGTGTAAAGAAAATTTTTTGATATATATTTTTGGGATTAAAAAAAAACCCACAGTACAAAATATATATTCAAAACATCCTGTCGTAACACCAGTTTACAACATAAGAAAATAAACTTTCTTAGGCCTGAGGAGTCGATATATCCCTTCGGCGTTTATTTCCGTTTATATATTTTAAGCCATCAGGTATCTTATGCCTAGGGAATCTATATATCCTTTCAGCATGAACCTGAGCCTAAAATGTTTTCATTCATCACCTGAAAATGTTTTTAAAAATAATACGTCAGCAAAAGCTGGTGAATAGCGTTTATGTGACACAAATCATTTTATACATGCAGCATATTAAATTGTTTAAGCATAGTTGGATTTAGTAATCTACACATTCAGCATAACTATCGTATACACTGGCATAGGAATTCAAGTAATCCGCAACTTTAAGATGCACTACTATCGGTGTCTTTAAGTGTTTTACGCCTCTGGACTACTGATTTATTTATGCCAGACCCACTAGATCATAATCATCGTGTGTGTATTATTTGATCAAATCATACGTATACATTATAGCCTGAATGCTATCTATAGATTACCCTCTACGTTTTAAACAATCAATATTTTGCATGCGGGTTTAAAATAATCAAAACATTTTATATAATTTTGAAAAGCAATAAACGTATTCACCTTGGCAGTATAACCACGCCACTAGATTTTTGAATATCCGACTCATGGGAAACGGGTCTAATAACACCAATGTTTTTAACTTTATTATCGTAGGTAAGGTAATACATGTTGTGATGGATTGTATGAGTGAATTATCAACAGAAATTGTGCCCCTATTTATACCTTCAAAATTCCTTGTTGCCCAAGGATAATAGAGTTTAGTCTAGGCTATAGCTTTGCAAGGTGGTTAATGTAATTGTTGAGGCTTGTGATGAGTAAGCATATAACAACTTCATTTTCATCCACGTAATTCTAACAATGACATAACTCTTACCTCATGCAAAGTAGATGATACATTTTAATCTTAATTTGGCTTGGTGCCCAAGTTTACTTATGAGAAGATAAAATCCAAAATTCCTCCACGTAAGACAATAACTGTTTTAATCAATCCATATCTCATTTTTTTGTTTCTTCATATTAGTATGTTAGTAGTAATTATCCGTAGGAAAAGTTTTGTATATTTTTTTTTCTCTTTTTTTTTTTTTATTATTATTACTAATAAACAGTCTCTTAGTAAATGCCCGACTACACACCTTGTCATTCTAATGGCCACTTTACTCACTATTCATTATTTACTCATTGGACAATGCTTAATATATGAGTAGGGGCGGCAATTATTGACACGACCCGAAAACCGACCCGAACACGACACGAAAAAAAATAGATTTGGGTCAACTAACACGACCCGTATAAAAAAACGGGTCGGGTTCGGGTCAACTAACATGACCCGTTTAAATAAACGGGTTGGGTTCGGGTTGACACATATATAAAATGGGTTGACCCGTTAACCCGTTTAACTATTTAGAAAAAAAAAATTGATTATATTTTTATTTTTCTTTTATCATTTCTATTTACATGGTTAGTTATAATTGTGTTGTTTTTAGCACACTATATTATTTTTTGTCACACTTATACATTTACCATTAAACACTTTATTGATAACCCGTTTACAACCCAACAACGCGCTTATAACTCATGAACATGTATTACTCATTTAAAAATATGGGTTAAACGAGTCGTCTTCGGGTTGACCCGTATTTTATGTGGGTCGGGTTAGGGTTGAAATATTTGACACGAATAATAATATGGGTCGGGTTCGGGTTGTACATTTCAACCCATCAACCCGCCAACCCGCAACCCGTAAACCCGCCAACCCATCAACCCGACACGATTGACACCCCTATATATGAGTGTCATACATATACTACGATAAGTAGGTTGAATGTTTTAACCTATTCCAACAATGAAAATGATTATTCTTTCCTAGTTTGATTACACGTACGCTTCAAGATTTATAAGAAGATCATGAAATTCATTTTGTTCTTAACTATTCATGGGTTGATGATATTATTGTGTCATTAATTGTAAAACTTGGCATTAATTCTTGGTGATCAAGTTTTCACACAAATATGTATAAATATATAGTTATGTATGTATTTATATAAAATATAAATATGGAGTGGTGTTTAAATGCATCCAAATTCTGGCGACTTGATGTTACAAATATATCATTTACTTAAAAAAATAGCTTTTAAAATATATGTGTGTGTATATATATTTTTATTTATTCTACTACATACATACATACATTCGCAAGTGCATTTGTTTATTATTATATAACTGATTTAGCCCAAAATGTTGTTTTCTTTATAGCTTTTAAATATAGTATTTTATATAGTTTCGAGTATGTCGTTGAAACATGCTAATTTATTCTACGTTTTGACCTAAGTTTTAATAAAATAGAGCATGGATAAATATAATATATTTTACCATTATTGTAAAACGGTTTTTGATAATAACACATACTCATCTAGATACCACATGTTTTAATAGTCATATTATTCTGTACTTGCGCGTTTAATAATATACGGTATATAAATCCATACAATTTATTTATATAAAAAAAATCAGGATGTTACATTCTCCTCACCTTTATTTTAATCTCGTCCTCGAGATTTGTTTTCAGCAAATTTCAAAAACTTAGATTGGGTAAAACCTTAATATCCTATGCTGACTTATAAGTCTTTTGTTGGTCTCATCTTAGGTAACCATTTCACTATATCTTGATTTCCAAGTATTTCTTCCTTTATTCCTTGAATGAGTACACTCTTTATTAAGACAAACTTCTCTACATATAGCTTATTCTTTTACTCATAAAAGCGGTTAAAGCTTTTAATGTACCTACTCACTTATTTTATTCATGTCTTCACCTGGTAAAACCTTATGTCATTCAAAGTATTTCTTAGCATGACTTCACTACAACAATTATCCTTCTAGTTGATTTATATTCCATGATACATACTTGATCTAGGAATAAATAGTAAATTCTTAGGACTATACCTTAAATGGAAAAATTATAATTATAATTTCTATATGTGGCAATCTTATAACTATTTATAATCAAACTCTCATTATCTGGTTTGTCCTTACAAGTGATGATCTTACCCTGTATAGTTATCTTTCACTAGACATAGGCAGTCATTTATCATCGATTCCACATACAATTATATTAACTTACTTTCCTTGAGTATTTTATCAAAATATCTTATATCAAATCCTTTAATATCTTATATCGTATCCTCTGCTTAAAACAATTGTTTAATATTTTTGCTTATATGATCTAAGTTATTCCGAGAAACTATTAACTATTCTCATCTTTCGATTCCTTTCTAGTTGTTTTTTTTTCCGCTTATTTAACTTCTAAATCCTATAGAAGTATATCACATAATGTATCATCGAAACCCCTTTTTTTCCCATCTCTCTTGGCAATTGCAGTAGTAAACCACTGGTCTAATTCTTTCAAAATTCTCAAATAGTCCGTCCAAAGGTAACCTTAACCTTTCGATCTTAAATACTTTATACCACTTGTACTAACCTTTCGTGTCAACGCATCTATAAATTCATCATATCTTCTTATAATCATATCATAGTCATCTTACATCATTATGACTAAGAATATAATTTGACTACTTAATAATACTATATTTCTACAAACTATTTTTATTTCCTTCAACCAAACATAAGTCTAGAGCACCATCAATGTAGATTACTTGACATTCCATTCCTCCTTATATGTTATATGTACTACACACATAAGTTGATGAGTCATCAACATCATCATCTAAGTACCTACCTTTATTGTCGGCTTATAATTTTGGTATCTAAGTAAATCAATTGTCTTTTTCCCACTATAACTATTATACACAATCTACTCAATTTATAATCACACTACTTGTGATCTTAATAACTACAGATTGATCACTTGAACTTGCCTCTCATTATTAATGTTCAATTTCTAACTTTGCAGAGTAAAATAATATATGTGAATAGTTTTATCTATCATGATCGACATCCCCGTATAGGATCATATTGTTTCTTCCATTTACTAGACACAATTATATTTATACTTCCAATTTCAAATAATTAATATTATAATAGTCTCTTTGTAGATATCGGGTATGGTTTTATTTTATTATCGCACATGTTTCTAAGCTGAAAACGTGCTGAAAAGGCTATTAAGCTTTGAATTTTATTGTAATACTTTAAATAACTATATATCACTTCTAATCAATCATCCATACATTTGTGCTTTTTTTTTCAAATTTATTCTGATGTCACTAAGACATAAGCATTACTCAACATGATAAGATTTACTACTATACTTATGTTATTCAAAATTACGATAATCAAGTGTATTTATCAACTCATACATGGGCATTCTAGTTGCCCCCATCACAAGTTCTACAGTGGTGTCTAATTTGGATATTCCACTTTCCTTTTATCGCCTCTAGCTATTTGACTTGCATTTAGAATTCCTCATAGTCCTCTAAACTCAAGTTTAAGTATAGACACTAACGGATTAGTATCTAATTCTCTTAAACTAATGTTCTAGTATCAAACAAACACGAGCTGGTAAGGAATACACTCCCGTAACCAAACTGACATGCCTACTATCTTTTGATTTCAGTACAATACGATGTTTGCGAGATCATAGTAGTGTCATTCATTAACCTTCATACTGGCCAGGTATGAAAGCAATCAATGATACACACCATGATACTCCCAACTATCATATTGTGCTTCTATCATACAGAGTTCGACATTTAAATCACTCTTTTTTTATAGACAAAGGAATGTCCAAATCCTATAATCGAGGCTTTATAAACACATAATGTAATAAGTTATTAATGCAACAACAAGTATATCAAAGCCCTATTTTCTATTGTAAAGACTATAATCTTATCCAATAAGAGTCCAATCTTAATCTGGTTAAAGCCTAGACACTACCAAGTATCTAATTCGCTAAAACCTGTGGCTCTGATACCAACCTGTCACACCCGGGTCAGAGGACCCCCTGGCGTGCGACGTGTTGGTACGTGGTTACAATTATTTATTTAAAGATATTGCAGCGAAATTTATTGGTCCCAAATGAGTGTAAAGAAAATTTTTTGATATATATTTTTGGGATTAAAAAAAACCCACAGTACAAAATATATATTCAAAACATCCTGTCGTAACACCAGTTTACAACATAAGAAAATAAACTTTCTTAGGCCTGAGGAGTCGATATATCCCTTCGGCGTTTATTTCCGTTTATATATTTTAAGCCATCAGGTATCTTATGCCTAGGGAATCTATATATCCTTTCAGCATGAACCTGAGCCTAAAATGTTTTCATTCATCACCTGAAAATGTTTTTAAAAATAATACGTCAGCAAAAGCTGGTGAATAGCGTTTATGTGACACAAATCATTTTATACATGCAGCATATTAAATTGTTTAAGCATAGTTGGATTTAGTAATCTACACATTCAGCATAACTATCGTATACACTGGCATAGGAATTCAAGTAATCCGCAACTTTAAGATGCACTACTATCGGTGTCTTTAAGTGTTTTACGCCTCTGGACTACTGATTTATTTATGCCAGACCCACTAGATCATAATCATCGTGTGTGTATTATTTGATCAAATCATACGTATACATTATAGCCTGAATGCTATCTATAGATTACCCTCTACGTTTTAAACAATCAATATTTTGCATGCGGGTTTAAAATAATCAAAACATTTTATATAATTTTGAAAAGCAATAAACGTATTCACCTTGGCAGTATAACCACGCCACTAGATTTTTGAATATCCGACTCATGGGAAACGGGTCTAATAACACCAATGTTTTTAACTTTATTATCGTAGGTAAGGTAATACATGTTGTGATGGATTGTATGAGTGAATTATCAACAGAAATTGTGCACCTATTTATATCTTCAAAATTCCTTGTTGCCCAAGCATAATAGAGTTTAGTCTAGGCTATAGCTTTGCAAGGTGGTTAATGTAATTGTTGAGGCTTGTGATGAGTAAGCATATAACAACTTCATTTTCATCCACGTAATTCTAACAATGACATAACTCTTACCTCATGCAAAGTAGATGATACATTTTAATCTTAATTTGGCTTGGTGCCCAAGTTTACTTATGAGAAGATAAAATCCAAAATTCCTCCACGTAAGACAATAACTGTTTTAATCAATCCATATCTCATTTTTTTGTTTCTTCATATTAGTATGTTAGTAGTAATTATCCGTAGGAAAAGTTTTGTATATTTTTTTTTTCTCTTTTTTTTTTTAATTATTATTACTAATAAACAGTCTCTTAGTAAATGCCCGACTACACACCTTGTCATTCTAATGGCCACTTTACTCACTATTCATTATTTACTCATTGGACAATGCTTAATATATGAGTGTCATACATATACTACGATAAGTAGGTTGAATGTTTTAACCTATTCCAACAATGAAAATGATTATTCTTTCCTAGTTTGATTACACGTACGTTTCAAGATTTATAAGAAGATCATGAAATTCATTTTGTTCTTAACTATTCATGGGTTGATGATATTATTGTGTTGTAAAACTTGGCATTAATTCTTGGTGATCAAGTTTTCACACAAATATGTATAAATATATAGTTATGTATGTATTTATATAAAATATAAATATGGAGTGGTGTTTAAATGCATCCAAATTCTGGCGACTTGATGTTACAAATATATCATTTACTTAAAAAAATAGCTTTTAAAATATATGTGTGTGTATATATATTTTTATTTATTCTACTACATACATACATACATTCGCAAGTGCATTTGTTTATTATTATATAACTGATTTAGCCCAAAATGTTGTTTTCTTTATAGCTTTTAAATATAGTATTTTATATAGTTTCGAGTATGTCGTTGAAACATGCTAATTTATTCTACGTTTTGACCTAAGTTTTAATAAAATAGAGCATGGATAAATATAATATATTTTACCATTATTGTAAAACGGTTTTTGATAATAACACATACTCATCTAGATACCACATGTTTTAATAGTCATATTATTCTGTACTTGCGCGTTTAATAATATACGGTATATAAATCCATACAATTTATTTATATAAAAAAAATCAGGATGTTACAGCACATGACCAACTTAACTGAGTTTTTTAACGGGGTTGGGTCTAAAGGACAAACGGTGTAACAAGTGTACAAAACAAAGGACATAGGGAGTTAAAAATTCAAAAAAAGGACAAAGGATGCAAAATTGCATGTTATGTCCTTTTTTTTTATTTTTAACTCCCTGTGTCCTTTGTTTTGTGCACTTGTTACACCCTATGTCCTTTAGGCTAACGTCCGTTAAAAACAAACGGTTTCTTAGACATGTGCCCCTCACGTGAGGGGCAAAATTGTCTTTTCGTCTGATGTAGTTCTCCTGCCACCTTTTAACGTTCAAAAAAAATTAGGGGTTCTTCATAGCTGATCTAAATTAGGGTTTTTCATCACAATGTACACCACAATCAACACAGCAAAAAAAAATTAGGGCGATCAACGATGGTGTATTGTAGGTGTGGAATGCTGGCGATTATTCGAACATCAACAACAGCAAAAAACCCAGGTAGACGATTCTATTGTTGTCCAATCGGTTGTGGTTTTATTGGTTGGTGTGAACAGACCAACTTTCAGACTGCTAATTTGCTTCGAAAGCTTCATGAAAGTCAGGAGGAATCAAGGAAACTGAGAAGCAAGCTTTGGATTAGTTGGATTTTCTTCGTTTTTTTTGTTATGGTAGTTTATTGTAATGTAAGAAATGGTTATGAAATGTAAGATATTTTGGTTATGAAATGTAAGAAATCTTGTTATGAAATGGTTATGTATTGTCAGAATTTTGATTGTCATATGGTATATCTGTGCTCAAATGGGTCAAAAAACTGGACAACAACAAGCATTAACAAAACCTTTATTCATATCTGTTTTCAAATGGGTCAAAAACTGTATTAAAGTCAACATACAAGATCCTTAAAACATAACAGATTATCAACAACAGTCAAACATACCATTAAAACATAACAGATTAAAACCATACCAAATTAAAGTCAACATTCAAGATCCTTACAAAACATAATGTCTTAAAGTCAAGAAAACATAATAATGTCTTAAAGTCAACTAAACATAAAACACCAAATTAAAGTCAACACCACAACACACTAAGGCTGAACTTGTCCCTTGCAGCTTCTGCTATTGTGCCCCACGTTCTTACATTTTTGGCATTTCTTGGGGATCCCTATTTTTGACAACTTTCCTCCTTTTGTTGCATCCTCCATCTCAACAGCAGACCTCTTTCTAGCCTTCTTTGGCCTGCCAATGGGCTTATGGTGGTAGGGTGCAGTCAGAGTAGTTGGGACAGTAGACTTAGGCCACATTGTCCTTCCATTGATAGGATAAATCTTGTAGTTGTAGACCTCCTTCCACCTAGCCACTGTATAGACAGGATGAACATATGTCTCTGGCAGTTCTGTTTCCTTACCACTATACATGTTCTTGTTCCAGATTGCAGCCACAATATGTTTGCATGGCATCCCAGTGATCTCATACTTCCTGCAAGTGCATTCTCTCTTCCTCAAATCAACCACAACACCAAAACCTGCTGGCCCTTTAACCTGATAATGATCTTCCCCATTCCACAACACACTGCACCTATTGGCTTGCTCCTTAATTTCTTCAAACTTTTTGGTAGCTTTAGGTGTTAATGGTCCATCAGCATTGTCCATCAGTTGAAGCACATTCACAATCCTTCTCATTAGATACTCTCTAATGTACTCCAACATAGTAATAATTGGCTTGTCTCTTGCATTTACCAGCTGGGAATTAAAGCTTTCACACATGTTGTTCAATAGCACATCTGATATTGCCCTCCCTATAATATGAATAATGAAACATTAATGTAACTGTTTAAAGGATTAAACAAAACAATATATCAGAAAACTTACCAGTGAAATGTGATTTAGACCAGTGTTTTGGTGGAATGGCAGACAACCACTGCATTGCTTCAACATTAAAATCTTTCAAGACACTGTATTGTGCTTGATAATCACCATGTAGCTTTGTGAGGGCTTTTGTTTTAGCTCTAAAGGCTTTCATCTTTGATATCCCAATCTCAAACTTCCTCTGAAATTGCTCTTGAACTGCCCTAACAGGTATGTTAGGGTTTTCCTCAATCTGTTGCTCCATCTGTTTACTAAGAAAGGTAGAGGTGCAATGATAAACAGATCTACTTTGGAGACACTTGTGTTGGGTGACAAGAGTACTCACCCTCCAAGTTTCTGCATCTCCCTCTTTAACAATAAGAATGCTCCATGGACAACACACTTTATTGGGGTTAGATTTATTCCCTCTTCCACCAACATTTACTTCTTTGTCCTTTTCCACTTTAATTTTTTCATCAACTCCTTTAGTTTTATCAGATTTCACCTTAGGTCCTTTGACTTTCACATTGACTTTAGGTTCTTTGACTTTCACATTGACTTTAGGTTCTTTGACTTTCACATTGACTTTAGGTTCTTTGACTTTACCCTTCCCTTTAATGCTTGACTTTGACTTGGTTCCTATGTCAGCATGGTTATGAATGCCAACTGCATCAACATGAAAATTAGGCATATTCCCTCTGCAAATTGCCCTCACCCTAGCTAAATCATCCTTCACAATCCTTAGTTCCCTTCTACTTTCAACTGCATGCTGTTTAATCAACTGTTTGGCCTCCAATTTACTTCCAAAAAGCTGGCCACAATAAAAGTCACTGTTGTTCTCATTAGCCTTCCTTAAATCCCTAAGCATTTTCTTCCTAACCCTTGATGCACCATCATCAGACTCACTGCCACTATCAAAATCATTGCACAATACATCATCCTCAACTCCCTCAGATGGTCCCTCATTATTATTCTCATCATGCCCTACATCAATGTTAAGTTTAAAATCCCTCATGTCCACTTCCACATCATCCTTACAAGTATCCTCACCATCAAAATCACTATCATCACTGTCACTGTCACTGTCTACATCATGCTCAACTCCCTCAGATGGTCCCTCATTGTCTATCTTCTTATTTTTATGTTTATTATTGTTTGTCTTCTTATCTTTAGGTTTATCATTGTCTAACTTCTTATCTTTAGGTTTAACATCAGAGCAAGACCCAAAGAAAGGATCAAAATCCTCACAAAAAGCAGCATCAGAAATCTCTATAGGGGGTAATTCCACTGCAAGGGGTGTTGGTTGAGTTATACATTCACCAAATTCATCCATGTAAAAAGTATTTGTATACCCAAATTCAACATAAACCTTCATCACCAAACTACTGTTATTCCATACAAACTTCACAAACTTCCCAACATCAGATTCGTTGCCTAATGTTCTAAGACCACTATCTAAGTCCCCATTTGGCTCAACATAATGATAAAACCTAACAATTTCAACAGAATAATCTAGCTTCTCTACTATTTGATCTAGTGTGTTAACACAGAAATAATGCTGATTAAGCAGATCAACAACGCTAACCTTCCCATCCAAATACTCTCTACCTTTGCCCTTTCCCTGTGTGAAATGTCCTCCATGATGCAGTTCAATAGAAAACAACCCATCATATGTTCCTGTTAACAACCAGTGAACTTACATTACATTATGCTCAACTTTAATATCAAAAAAATTAAAACTTTAACACACACTTGCTTACCATAGATACCATCAATATCTTCCTGTTCCAGATGGTCTCGTATGTAAAACCGTTCATCTCTAATATCAGGGCTTAGTGCCCTACTGTTGAAATCCATTCGTCTTCCTCCTCTTTGTGTAATTTTGGCGGGAATCGATCGTTAGGGTTGGGTTAGTATTGTGAAGATGATGGTTTGGTTAAGTGTGTTATGTTATGGAATTCACAGGAGTTATAAACGTTTAAAGGGTGAGACGAAAAGACAATATTGCCCCTCACGTGAGGGGCACGTGAGGGAGTTAACGTTCGTTTTTAACGGCAGTTAGCCTAAAGGACATAGGGTGTAACAAGTGCACAAAACAAAGGACACAGGGAGTTAAAAATAAAAAAAAAGGACATAACATGCAATTTTGGGTAAAACTAAAGGACAATCTGTGTAATTCTCTCTTTATTTATTTATTTATTTAGGGGAAATGGAATTTAATAATCCCAATTTTGAGGGGTTGGAAAGCAACAGTCCCAACTTGAAAATTGTAACACAGCAGTCCCAACTTGTTAACATTTTTATTCTAATGGTCCCAGACTTAACTCAGTTAGTTTTTCCAGTTAAGTGCCACGTAGGCATCCTACGTGGCAGTCCAACGTGGCAAAATCTGTCTATCTGTCAAAAAAAAACGTGGGCCCCACAATGAGACTTGTTTTTTCAATTAAAAAAATCTTTTAATATTTAAAAAATCTTTTAAATAATGTTTTATTAACTTTTATATAATATATATATATAGGTTTAGGTTCCTGTACAAATACAATTTTTCATGAGAAGTGTGAGAACCAATGTGGGTTTGACATGTGGCAGCTGAGATATTTAATTAGAGGGTCATAATTGTAATTTGCTTTGTTAATCTTATTTTAGAAGATAATAAATGCAATTTAGTTTGTTATTAAGTAAGAGCATTTTTAGGGATATTTTTTTAAATGTCAAAGAATTATGTTGAATTGTTATATAATATCTTTCTTCACAGACAACAATTATCGAAATTTCTTATTAGTGTGTTTTATCATTTGTGTTTTTAATCGTTTAGAGTGTTTTATATTCATACATGACAATTACTGGTGTTTTATATTCCAACGTGATACAATAGTGTTTTATGTGTTAGTTGCATTATATGTTGTTATAACACAATAGGAGGGTTGAATATTGCATGTGTTTGGTGTTTTGTTTTTACATAAGGAGTACAGACACATGGTGTTTTATTCACATGCGTATGGTGTTTTATGTTGAAACATGTTGAAATAACAAAAGAACATAAAACACAACATATTTTAGAACAAAACACCATAATAAAGATACTAATGTTCCAGCACAATAAAAAACAACACATAAACTATTCCAATTTCTAAACATGAAAGAACAAAACCACTAACATATATGATAAACCAAATGTTGACTACTACTGTTAAATGGCCCATGATTCTAGATATGAATGGCTTCACTTTTCTTGTTTCTTTCTTGTGACGTAAAGGTGCAATTAATAAAGATATAATACTCTTTATGTAATTCCTTTCTCTTTATCTCATTTGTTTGTTCTGCACAATTTACGAATTCCATGGTCAGTTTTTTAAATTGAAAGATAATGGCGGAGAGAAGAGAGAGAGAGAAAGAGAGAGAGAGGAACGAGATTGAGATTGAAGGATGATGGATATGTTTCCATCTTTTAAGGTCTCTCAATTAAATGTGGGTGACAATTTTACCTTAATACCCCCAGTCATCTAATTTATTATTAATAATATAACATTAATTACTAAAATGCCACTCATTTAATCCACACCATAGATTAAGATGATCCAATGGCCAAAACACCTTCTCACACTTCTCACAAAAAAAACACTTTGTACAGGATCTTGACCCTATATATATATATAAACATATTATATATACACACATATATATCATCATCATCTTCACCACAACCACCTTCCACCACCACCGTCACCCACCTGCCACCACCTTCAACCACCTTCCGCCACCACAACCACCTTCCACCACCAAAACCCTCTTTCTACCCCCACCCTTTTCTCAAACACACATAATCATCCCCACCACAACCACCTTCCACCACCACCACAAACACCACCAAAACCCTCCAATTTCTGAAACCCTAACCCTAATCATCCTCTGCCTTTGATTATAATCATCCCCACCAACCACCTGTAAAATTGGGGTTTTCCCCCAAATCGATTGCACCTTGTTAAGACCCGACAGAAAGAGAAAGAGACATCAGAGGAGAGAGAGGAGGAAGACGAAGACAGAGGAGGAATACGAAGGAGGAAGACGAAGAAAGAGGAGGAAGACGAAGACAGAGGAGGAGGAAGACGAAGACAGAGGAAGACGAAGACAGAGGAAGACGAAGACAGAGGAGGAGGAAGACGAAGACAGAGGAAGACGGAGGAGGAAGACGAAGACCGACGAAGACACCACACCGTCTCTCTCTCTCTCAGCTCTTTCTCTCTCTACGTTCTCTCTCTCAGCTCTTTCTCTCTCTACGTTCTCTCTCAGCTCTTTATCTCTCTACGTTCTCTCTCTCTCTCAGCTCTTTCTCCCTCTGTGGGTTATCAGATTAGAGAGAAGGGTGGTGGTCGGTGGGTAGTTGGTTGTGGTGGCAGGTGGTTGGTGGTGATGGTTGTGGTGGTGGTTGGTGGTGATGGTTGTGGTGGTGGTGGGGGGGTTATCAGATTAGAGAGAATATATGTGTGTGTTTTATGTGTATAATATATATATATATATTGATAAAAAAAACTTAAATAAAAAAAACACACTTCCATTGTGGGCCCATATGTTTTTTGCCAAGTGGGACAAATTGGCCACGTCAGACGCCACGTGGCAGTCCACGTCATCACTTAACAGAAAAACTTAACCTCAGTTAGTTTGGGACCATTAGAATAAAAATGTTGACAAGTTGGGACTGCTGTGTTACAATTTTCAAGTTGGGACTGTTGCCTTCCAACCCCTCAAAGTTGGGATTATTAAATTCCATTTCTCCATTTATTTATGACACTGGTTTGGTTTGATCTACATGGAATTGGGAACTTATTAATATATGGTTTAATGTAATAATAATAACTAGGTTATGTCCCTCTCTTGTTTGATGGGGGTAATAACTCTTGTTTATGGGGGTAATAAAGGGGTATAATAAATAAAATTTAAAGTGTAAAGTGGTGTTAAGTGGTACTAATGTCACACTATTGTTAGTGACAACCAACATTAAAAATCTCGAACAAAAAGAAATAAGAAGCGGAAAAAATATAAAACTGAACCAAAAGTAGACGTAAAAACGTTGAACTGCGCACGCAAAACGTAAAGCATAAAAGTAATGACTAAGTCGATTCATGACCCGTGTGTTACGACGGGGCCGTTAAACCGGAAATAAAAGCGTAAAGACGTTAAACCCCACACACAAGTTAGGCCATATTAAGTCTCAAAATTTAGACCAAAACGTAAACCGAAAATATTTAAAGATGAAAAGTATAGAAGACTAAGGTTGAAATTGAAAAAGTGTTGGAGTTACCTTGTAAAAGATGTCAAAATTTAAGAGTTAAAAGTAAAAGTAAAGGAGTTAAAGATTACAAAAAATACAATTCACTAAAGCTAAAAAACAAACCATGAATGCTTGAAGAAGTTTTACACCAACCTTTTATGTACAACACCATTGAACACAAAACACTCATAAAACACAACATACAATGCTCTTATACATAAACAACTTGTAAATCTATATAACAACAATTCTAAAGGACTCTTTACTAAACCTTTTTGTTTATATATATAATATTTCTCATGATAATCATTCAGAATTTATAGATGGTGCAGTTGTTTGTTGTCACACCATATCCTACTACATATAAGCCATTCGCTTTCGATCCTCCAAAGCCCCGAAACATGTAATTTTTTTTTACCAAAGCCAATTCTCAATATATTTTTTAACTTGATTTTTATTTTACACGTAAGTTACCTCCAACATTGGATGATTAATTTGGTTTTTCTTTTTTAGCTTTTTTTCCTTTTTGTCTGTACCTTTTTTTCTCTTTTATTTTCCAGTATAATTCTATATTTGGTTTATTCTTTTTCTTAACGTACATTTATACAAGAATGTAGCTTTTCGTGCTCTCCAAATATATGGCAGTTAAGTGCATTTTTTCTTTGTTTAGATTTTCAAAAGAAACCTACTAAACATGTGTCACTAGAAATAGATGTTATCCCGCCGCGTAGCGCGGGTATAACTACTAGTTAATACTATATATAATGCTATGTTTTGTTAGTTAACTCAATAAAGGAAAAGAAATGAGAGATTTCCTTCCATTTATCTTTATTTCTTTTCCTCCATCTTTTTTCATTTTTCTTTGCTTTCTATTTTCTATCTTTTCTTATTAAATGAATTCAGGAACACAATGTAAATGAGATTGTACATAAATTCAAAATATGGGAGGTACATATATATTATTGTTGAAAGACTACTTTCTATGCTTAGTACTTTTTAAAAAACTCGTGGCTCGGCTTGTTAGCTTCTTCTTAGGCTCTTTTAACTTTAAGCTCGAGCTACCTTGTCTAATTCCGAGCTCAAGTCCATCCTGACTCGATTTGTTTAGATTATGCAAGCCAAGGTTTGGTTATGAACACGTAGTTAACCAAAGCTTCAAAGCCGAAACCATAGTCAAAGCCTCAAAACCATAACCATCATTTATATCGTTTATCGGTTAAAATCGGTTCTGCTGTCACATTGATAATGTTATCATGAAATAAAAACAGTTTTGAGTAAAAATACTACTCTCCAAACCTTTTCTACTACCCACAGATTGCTGATTAGCTCATACTCGTTACCTCTAATCTTCCATGGTAATTGAACAACAACACACTCTTCTCTATAATCTTTCAATTATTATTATTATTCATCATAATGTATCATGATTTCAGTTATTATAACTTTCAATTCCTTGTTTTGTATGCAGGATTACTCCAAATCATCAATCCCCTCATACCTATTCGGTGGTGACCGAGGCTCTAATATCGTCGTCATCAATCCAGGTTACTACCTTTATTTAAACCCTAATCTCTACACTTTAGGGATAAAACTGTAATTTTGTCTATAACCCCTTATTTAAACCCTAACCTAGGTAGATAGTTTTTGGAATAATAAAGTTTAGTTGGATTGTGTTATTTTAGTAGTAGTGTAAATTGTAAATTAATCTATCGGGTTCGTAAAGTTGTTCGCGGCAATCGGCTCCAAATGGGCACGACAATGCAGTGCCGAAGCCCCCCCTCCAATTTTCGCTCAGAAGTTCCGATTATATATTATTCGTATAGAATGGAATATACGGTTTCGACCCCTCGTTTTTTATAAAAAAAATTAGTTATATACTTCCGACCCCCCGGTCCGGGTTTTCAAGCTTCGCCACTGCGAATATGTTTTAAGTAGAATAGGGTTTGCTATCTAGAAAGGGGTGGCGGCTTAGCTTGTTGCCTGCTTACCTACCACCTTGATGTAAATCCGTGTTTTCACTTTTGTTGTGAAGAATCAGTGAAGTGAAAATGTATCCGTCAATGGTGTACTTGTTTATCTAAAAATGTTGCGTATAATTGTGAGCTAAAAAGTGTTGCGCAACTTGTTGTCCGTTTGCTGTCTGTTTTGATGTGTTAGGTCTTCGGATTATTTGAATGAAATGGATTTTAATTCAAAAAAATAGAATTTGAAGTTTAAATTGTATTTTTTTTTAGTTTGTGGTTATGGACTTTGAGGGATGACACGTGTTGAAAGTTGTTGATGTTATTAAATTTGGTTTGTTTTAGGGTCTGAGAATGTACGAATCGGGCTAGCTCATCAGGGTGCCCCCTTTAATATTCCTCATTGCATTGCAAGGCGTATGACCGGAGCTAATGAATCGCCTAGACGAAATGTGCAAGATCAGGTAGACTTTTATGCATTTAAGTCAAAGTTGTCTTTTTGTAGGAGACAATCGGTATAAATTGTAGAACAAAACAAGGGTCATATTGTAAAAATGGCTAGGTAGCTGAATGCGCTAGGCCTACTCAAGACGCAAAGGGTTAGCCTTGGGATTAAGTCTAAGGTGCTTAAAAAGCGAAGGATATTTCAAGTGAGGCACACGGTATAAATAGACCATTTTTAGGGACTTAGATATGTTCTAAGCAGTTAATATCGGAAAATATCGGTTATCGGTCGAGGACCGATATTTGATATATCGGTTTTCGCGGTGAGATATCGGTAATTTTTATATCATGTAAAATCCATATATATAGAAGTTTAACACTAACAATTAAATATAATCTCCTACAATTAACAGATTGACCTCTTGCAACATGCAAAACAACAACAATTGTAGCAAGTGGGAACTTATTAAGACTTTAAACTCTAATATTTAACACTGACAATTAACAATTAAGACTTAAAACACTAACAACATCAATAAGAAGCAAGACAAATAGAAGAACTAATAAGAAAGATACCGATATCGGGAATATCGGTGATATATCGGTCAAATATAGATAAGATATCGGTCAAATATTGGTCAATATAACTGATAATATCGGTACAAAATATCGGTATCAATATATCGGTTGATGAACCGATATATCGGACCGATATAGAGGATATATCGGCGATATTAACTGCTTAGGATATGTTTTTGGCTGGTTTAGGGCTAGTTTAGGCTGTTTTAAGCTGGCCCTAGGCCGTTTTTGGATGTCTCAGACCACTTTTTTCTGCCCCTCCTGTTAAGGCGGGAGAGTCGCCAAAATCTAGCTTGAAACTCGCTAGAGTGCCTTAGTACCGATAGGCGTTTTGGCTGTGCCTTGCCTCGGCTAGGCGCATGCCTGGGTCACCTTTGACTGTACCATGAAATAAACACAAGGATTTGCAAGTTGGAAACTAACAAAACTTAAATCGCGTCAGCTTTAACTTGCTAGTGATGGCATCCGTTTGACAAGAAAGTATAACTCACTAAACAAATATACGTGATAAGAAAATCTAGGTTCATACGTAATGTGCCAACTTATCCTTGTTAATTTTTTACTTTGTTGTGAACTTACCAGATGCTAAATTGTCAAGTTACCACAGCTCAACATGCTGAAAGGGAGAAAGCGTATGACATTGTAAGTGATATATAGATTTTTCACCCTTGTTTGTATATCCAATTCATGTGCGTGAGTACGTCTTTTTTCTCTTTCGAAATTTTGTAGATTGCATCCTTATTGAAGATACCATTTCTCAATGAAGAGGTGGTAAACAACTCTCACCCACGAAAGGTAGGTGGGTTTATTATAGTTGATTTTTCACGTTGGTGATTCTTCTCTTCTTATTTTACTTGTTTTTCCGTTTTCACAAGTATTGTATCTGATTTGAATCTTTATTTAAATAATATTCTTTGCTTCGTATGTCAAAGTTGACAGTAATTTTTTTTTTATTTACAGATGGGCCGTGTTGATGCATTATCTCAACAAAACAGCAAGAAAGAAATTGTGTTTCCATGGACTGATGTGTTCCAGAAAAGTCCAAGTAAAGAGATGTCCATGGCACCAGGTAAAGAAATATAAACATTTTTTTCTGAAAATGTAAATTGATTGTTTAACCTTAACAGAAGTACGCAAAAAAGATGTTTATAAACATGTTTTGGAAATCCATTGGGCATTGGTTCTTAGCACACTAAAGGCAATTATGACACTTCCGAATGCTACTCCTTATCTCATTTAGAGTGAAAGTTACAACTTGATACCTTCTTACTTATAAAACAGATTATTATAGCCTGCCATACCCTCTTTAAGTAGTTATGTACTTATGTTCAAATGTATCAGAAAGTTCATCACGTGTACATGAAACAATTGAGTCCCTGGGCCCACAGGAAAGTAATGGTGGGGATAAGCCCCAGTCAAGTGAATCCAAGTACAAGGAGTACATATTTGGTGAAGAAGCTATGCGTATTTCTCCTACTGAACCATATTGTTTAAGACGTCCTATACGTAGAGGCCATCTTAATATTTCTCAATATTATCCCATGCAGCAGGTACTTTTCTTTTTTCATACCACAAGCAATTTCAAGTATGAAAGAAATAATCATTTTTCACTATTTCTTTCGTCTTGAGTAGTTGTATCACTATAGGATCATATACTTTTAAAGAATAATATTCAAGATTTTTTATTACAATTTGTTGGTAGGTACTTGAAGATCTACAAGCCATCTGGGACTGGATATTAATCGATAAACTACATATTCCGCATACTCATAGAAACATGTATTCGGCTCTTATAGTAGTGCCTGAAACATTTGATAATCGAGGTAACTCATATTATTATGTTATTTTATTCGTCTGGATGCTAGATAACTCATGTTTTTGGTGTGTAATTTTATTCAGAAATTAAGGAAATATTATCCATTGTATTACGAGACTTGCGGTTTAGTTCATCAGTAGTTCATCAGGTGAGAATTCACTGTTATATATTTTTATACATGTTACATTTCAAGTGTAGGTGTTGGTTGCATCAGGGGAAACCGTATAGATTATAATGTGCCGAAAAACAGTTGAAATGCAATGTTGGTTGAAACTCGCAAGTAATAATTAGTACAAATATATATGTTGAAGCTATAATTTATGATATCATAGCTGCCTAGATGGTAACCTAACTAGATTCCTATAAATGCAGGAAGGTCTTGCTGCAGTGTTTGGAAATGGATTGTCGACAGCATGTGTTGTGAATATAGGGGCTCAGGTCACTTCAGTTATTTGTGTCGAGGTGATCTTAATGTACCTTTTTCCTTGCAAATTTGCAAGTTTTATACAAGATTACGTATACCATCAATCAAATAATAATGAATTAATCTTGTCAGGATGGAGTTGCTCTTCCTCATACACAAATCACTTTACGTTATGGCGGAGAGGTGTGAATCCATATTCCGACACTAGTCTTTCCGATCGTTTTTTTTTTTTGTGTGTGTGTGTGTGTCAAAGGTGTTGACTTTAACTCTATTCTACATAATGATTCATTTAATCGATGTCAGGATGTATCAAGATGCCTTTTGTGGACTCAGAGACATCATAAGACATGGCCACCTATTAATACAGATGCTCTTGCAAAACCAATAGATTTGCTGATGCTGAATAGGCTCAAAGAATCTTACTGCCAGATTTATGTGAGAACATATAATGCTTTTATTAGACCTTAAACTGTAGTGTTATATTAGTCTAATATAATATATTATATAGTAAATTACACAAATGGTCACTATGGTATGTTCCTATTGCAAGTTGGTCCTTTCACTAATGGATGTTAACAAATTTGTTTAAGTCATTGTGCAATTACCGTTATACCCTTTTACTTCCTTAAGAAACCTGTTTAGTAGGTTTTAAGCGTTTGACGGTTTGAGAATAATTGTACGGGGTTTGACCATTTGACCTTTCTCCAATTTTAGCTAAGTAATAAACTTTTATACATCGACCCAATCTTAATTAACGGTCTTTATCTTTTTCTCTTGAGCAGGAGGGGGAAGTTGAAGCGGTTGGGGTGGTTCATTCTTATGAAGATGGCTTGCCACCTGGATCTCATAAGACAAGGCTAACTGCTCTTAATGTATGGAATATAATCTTAAATCTCAATTTGATTGGATATTTAGAAACTCTTTATCTACACATGTTTCTTCTTTTTTTTTTCTTAGAAAAATCATATGCTATATATTGCATCGGGTTCATATTAGTTAGAACCATTTTATAAGCCATGATCATAGTTTATATTCTTTTCCTGCCATTATAATATTAATGATGAGAAATCAAAACAATTTCAGTTGAAGCTGTTGGAAAATCTGCAATAAACAAAATTTAACTTATTTATATTAATGGTTCTTGTAAAGAGTTGTAGGTTCAACAAAGCTATGGCTCTTAAACTGCAACTAATTCATGATTCTTAATAATCTAATAAATAGGTGGCGCCTATGGGGCTATTCTATCCTACACTTTTGGTTCCAGATGTCTATCCTCCACCACCTCGTTCTTGGTGAGTGCTAACGACTATATAATGTGATTTTTGTACTAAAGATAACTAGTAGTGGAAATATGAATCATTTACTTATGAATGTTGTCGATTCTGGTTGTGTTTTATCTCTAACGGTGAAATGGATCGCAAGTCGTAATTTATTTATTTTTAATGCATAAAGCCTTCTGCCTTGTTTTTTTCCTTCAAAATTTTAAATTATTATTGCAATAATATGGTTTTCTTATCATAGTTGATGCTATGATTATTTAAAAAGTAATAATCTGGCCATATTTTCATGTTAACTGTGTTCATCCAAAATTTATTGTCCAGGTTCAAAGATTATGAAGATATGCTAGAAGACACCTGGCATATCGACTTCCCTAGGAGACCTGATGTAACAGACGGCTTATTTCCAGGCATTAGTAATCCATTACAAATGTGGGATAATTATCCATATATATCATTTCAGCAGAAAAAAGAAGATAATATCGGGCTTGCAGAAGCCATTACAAAGAGTATCCTTTCAACAGGTAATAAACAACCGATTATGCTAATGTGTCTGTGTGTCACTGCTTGTTATATGTCTGCTCACTTTTCTTGCCATCTCCAATTCACAGGGCGGATAGATTTACAGAGAAAGCTGTTTTGCAGCATGCAGCTGGTGAGTTTGAATGTAAATTTGTAAGGATTTCATTAAAATTAATTTCCAATGAGCTTAGAAGAAATGACAATTTTTAATATTGTAGATTGGTGGAGTCGCTTTGACATCCGGTCTTATTTCGGCTGTGGAGGAGAGGTATGGAGTCACATAAATTTAAAACACTTGTATCCAATTTAGTAATTAACTAATTACAGAATCTGTTGAATTATGTTTCTCGACTATAATGTGCAGAGTCTTGCATGCTATTCCCTCACATGAAGCAATTGACACTGTTGAGGTTAGTTTGTATTTCTAGTAATTTATGATCGACCGTGTTTCCTCTATGAATTAAAGCTTTGTTGAAGTATGAATTTAGATTTTTATAAAACTTCGATTCTTGATCTCAGGCCTTAGTTCAAAGGGTTGTATGTCATTTTTTTCATACAAAGTTTTGACTTTCTTGAATAGGTGTTGCAATCAAGGACCCATCCGTCATTTGTGGCTTGGCGAGGCGGGGCCGTAAGTCAATTCTAGCTTCTTTTCTTTTCTGTTTATAATCACAAAGTTGAGTGGCAATGTCAATCCATTTACAAATAAATCGTTGTGGGGTTATGGCGTATCCCAAAAGAGTCGAAGTAAATAGTTTTGGTACAAATGAAGCTGGTTGTATGGGTTTAACGTTAGACGTAGCAATTGTTTAACACATTACCCAACTTGCTCGACCCACACATCTTGCCACCTCTATACAAACAACGCATCTAAACCCTTAACAATTGCCACTGATTCCATGCAGATACTGGGCGTAATCGATTATGGTCGTGAAGCTTGGATACATCGAGAGGATTGGATTAAAAACGGCATTCATATAGCAGGAGGCAGAAAATACAAGGACTCTTATTACCTGCAAGCACAACCAATGTGTTACATAAACTCCTAGAAACTAAAAACGCGTTTCGTACTTTCGTTCATGTAATCAACCTCACACTACTCACCAACCTTTTCGAACTAATTCTAACATACATTATGCAGATTGAATATGTAGTTTAGTTTAATAATATATTGGATGATAATATTTAGAAAACGAGAGTAACAATGTGAATTTGTTTGTGAGTTATTTGTTGTCCCACATCGATAGATTGTGAATATTTGGTAGAGTGGAGTTGAGTATAAGTATATGGGAAGGGTTGTGTTTTAAAATTAAAAGGGTCGGTTGGCTAAATATGCCACGCTTGCTTGTATATGGTGAGTGCTGTATGGCTATCAAGACATATGGCCGACATAATTTGTGGGAACTTATAGGGTTGGCTCCCTTTGGCCGACCCTCCGTTTTCTAATTAAAAAGTATTACGAATAACAAATATCTGACAATTAAAAGAAGACGTATAATTGAATAAAAATATATTAAATCTATGTCTAAGTAACGTTATTGTTCAGTTTTCCCTTGACGTTTTTAAAAGTCACAAGTCTTTATCATAAAGGCAAAGCTTTTTAAAACATTTAGATTGTGGGAGGTCTTAGGTTCAAATCTTACACAACATTAAAGAAATTAACTTATAAAAGAATCAATTTTGACTAAAGTAGTGGACTACTAAAATTAAAAGTATTGGTTTATGTTAATTGATTTCAAAAATTGTTACTCCCCCGTCCTAATTTAAATGTCCCAATTCAAAAAACACAAATTTTAAGAAATATTTTGTTTGTATGTGGTAAAATGACAATAATATCCTTAAAAGTGGTCATTGTGTTTTGTCTTTATGAGCAAAACTGGAAATTACATTTCTATTTCTGGAAATAGACATTTAATTTGGGACAAACAAAAAAGGAAAGTAGGACATTTAAATTGGGACGGAGTGAGTATTTTAGTTATTGATGCATGTGAGACAGTTTTTGTCATTCTTAGCGCTTTACTAATGAGTTGTCCAATTAAAACTAAAAATTAGGGGTGTAAACAAGCTGAGTTGAGTCTGAGCTTGACTAGGATCGAGCTCAGTTTAATTGGAGCTTTGTTTTAAAGTTTGAGCTCGGCTCTTTGAAAATTTCTTAACATCGTGCTCGTCTCGTTTACTATCTATTAGTCAATATATTAAATAAAAATAATATAGATAATAGGTATATGGGTGTTGCTGTTGTTTTTTTTTTTTCTGTTTCGTATTGTAAAATAGTAATCGGGTGTATGTTGTGGCCCGGGTAGTCCTCTTGCTAATTGGGATCTGGGTTATATTGTGGACTTTTGAGTATGAATAAAGAGGTCTCGTTTGAATGTTTTAAAAAAATATTGCATGTACTTCTGGTTGCACAAAATTGCAAAGTATCATAAAGAGCCACTCCCGGTATTACCCATCCGCCAGGGGAGTTTATAAACAAATACAAATCTTGGGTATCATTCTCATGACATCTTATTTATTTGCTTACTTGAACATAATTTCTTTCTAAAAAGGAGCTGTTCAATTCTATAAAAAAAAAGTCTTTTTTTACGAGGTATAACTATAAATTCTTATGAAATCGATCATAGATCAATTCCTTTTTTGGGGAGCGTCTTGAATACATCCCTAATTCTGAGCATCAAGTTACTCCTACCAGGAAACATGTCAGGTAAGGGCATGCCAATTAGATTAAATGGGATGACACTAAGAGGGTGTTTGGGATTGCGTTTTGAATGTGATTTTTAGATTATTGCGTTTTGAAAACGCAGGTATTCAGTTTTTAGTGTTTGGGATTGTGTTTTGAAAACGCAGATAATCAGTTTTTTAGGCTACCAAAACGCAATAATCTATAAGCAACTCCATCCATGCTTTTCCAAAACGCATAATCTGTTTTGAATAATCAATACCAAACACCCCCTAAGTCTTAGCGGATATTATCATACGAATATTATCATTCCTATTATTTGAATTTTGTAATTATGTTATAGATAGAGTTTGTAATTATCTTGTATAGTTTCCTTATTTACAGGATTAGGGTTATCATTGTATTCTCCCTATTTAAAGGGGTTCTCTTCATCAATAATATTCATCAGAGAATTCCCCTAAACCTAAACTTTCATGGTATCAGAGCTACGGTTCTATACCTAAGCTCTCATCCTACCTGTCTTCTTCTTTTCTTTTCTGATTTCGATCAGTACCCACCCACCAGACCAGTTCAGCTGTCTTCCATCTTTATTCATCGACAACCATGACAAAACCCGACGAACCATAGTCGTCTGCCGCCAACCCCAAACCCAATTCCCTACACCCAGCCTATTCTGTCACAAACATACAATCAAAGATACGTACCTTGGACGGTTCCACGGTCACTTACTCCTCGTGGGTTCAACTGTTCCAACTCCATGCCGTCGCCTACAAGGTTTCCGAGCATATTGACGGTACGGATGCCCCACCCGCAACTGATCCGACCTATCCACAATGGAAGGAGCTTGATGCTCTTGTCCTGCAGTGGATTCTTAACACCTTATCAGACAATCTCCTGCCCCGAATCCAGCCCAATACGACCACAGCTAGAGAAGCCTGGGTCAAGCTTGAAAAGATTTACCTTAGCAACAAGAAAGCTCGAGCCGCCGCACTCGAAACCCGGTTCTGCAACATGTCGCTTTCTGCCTGTGCCTCCCTGGACGATTATTGTCAACAGCTTCAAAACCTTGCCACACAACTGGCCGATGTTGACCACCCGGTCTCGGACTCCCGTCTGGTCTTACAATTGGTACGTGGTCTCCCTGCTGAATACAACACTACTGCTTCCTTCATCAATAATCGTGATGCAGACTGGGATATGGCTATTTCCCTACTTCAAGATGAAGCTATCCGTATTGAGGCTCAAAAAGGGTCAGCTGCGTCTGTTCTGGTCGCTCCGAGCCCTAACAGCTCCGAGCCGACCCCACAGCCGGCCCTCACGGCGTCGTCTGACCACCAATCGGACCCCAACAGTAGCAGTAACACCAGAGGAAGAAATCGGGGGAGGGGCAGGAACAATTACCGAGGTGGAAGACGTGATAACAGGGGCGGAGGTAATGGTCGCTCATTTTGGACTGCAGGCAACCAGTTTTACAACTCTCCTTACCCTAATTGGGCTTGGTGGACCACACCACCTTGCCCCTACCCCACCCAAAACAATTGGAGGCCCAATAACACCCCTTTTAATCAGCCGACCCAGTCTCGTGTTCCAGCCCATTTTACTGCTTCGGGCCACTACTCTTCTCCTCAGTTTGGGCCACAACCATATCGGTATGATGCTTTAAGCCCATCTGATTTGAGTGCAGCATTTTCAAACATGCAGATGAATCCCAACTCTTCTTGGACTAATGATATTATGGACACCGGAGCAGGGTCTCACTCGGCACGAGACCCAGGTAAAATTCTAATCCCTAGTCATTTTCCTGTTAATAAGTCAATTATGGTCGGTAATGGCACTTGTATTCCAATTAAAAACACGGGCACTGGCTTTCACCATTTACCTAACCGCACATATATCTTACCCAATGTCCTTTACAGTCCTCAAATTATTAAAAACCTTATTTCTGTACGACGTTTCACGCGTGATAACAATGTGTCTGTTGAATTTGACCCGTTTGGTTTTTCTTTGAAGGATCTCTTCACTAAACGGACTCTTTCAAGACACAACAGTACCGGGGATCTCTATCCATTCACTCCACCACAACTACCTCCACAAGCATGCTTTATTTCAACACCAACTCTTCCTTGGCACGAGCGTCTCGGCCACCCCGGGAATCAAGTTTTAAGTTTATTACGTCGTACTTTTAATTTTTCTTGTAATAAAGACAATTTGTCTAATGTTTGCAATTCATGTCAACTCTCTAATAGTAAACGTTTACCATTTTCAGTTTCTAATTCTTTTACTTTTGCACCTTTTGATATCATCCACTGTGATTTATGGACCTCCCCAGTCACGAGCAAAACCGGTTACAAATACTACATGGTGCTCGTTGACAATTTCTCACACTTTGTGTGGGTTTACCCTTTAAAATTTAAATCCAAGGCCTTTCCCACCTTTGCTAAATTCCACAAACTAATCCTTACCCAATTTCAACGTAACATCAAAACCTTCCAATGCGACCTTGGAGGCGAGTTTGATAACCATGCCTTCAAAAGCTTTGCCACCCATCATGGCCTGATGTTTCGTTTTTCATGCCCACAAACGTCCTCCCAGAATGGACGAGCCGAGCGTATGATTCGTCGCCTAAACGACATCATACGTGCTCTCTTAATCCACGCAAACCTGCCCCCCCCCCCCCTTTTTTGGGTCGAAGCACTACACACCGCCTCCTACCTTCATAACATCCTACCCACCAAACGCCTCAACTTTTATACCCCTACCTTTGCACTTTACCTTCGTCACCCCGACTACGACCACTTACGCGTTTTCGGGTGTGCTTGCTACCCTAACACATCTGCCACCCAACCCCATAAACTTCACCCTCGTGCCATCCGGTGTATCTTCCTCGGATATCCTCCGGACTTCCGGGGATACCGATGCTTCGATCCCACCACCGGGAAGGTTCATATTTCTCGTCATGTCACGTTTGACGAAAATACCTTTCCTTACACCATTCCTCAACCACCAACCACCTACCGTTTTCTCGATGACTCACCTCCTCCGGGATTTTCTTTCATCCCACCTGCACCTTCTCGCCCCTCACCAACCACACCATATCCCATTACCTATAGTCGCCGACCTCGGCCTCCTCCAACCACGGCCGTCCCACACCCTACGGCCCCTGCCTCTACCCAGCCGACACCCACCACCACTACTACACCCGTACCACAGCCCACCGTCCCACCACCCACGGCCCCACCGGCTCCTCCATCACACCCCACGCCACTCAACCAGACCGCCCCCACAAATCAACATCCGATGACTACCCGTTCCAAATCTCGTTCCACTCCCATTCATCTCACTCCCAATCCCATCTCACCAGTCCCAAAATCCTATGCCAAGGCCTTTGATGATTTTAATTGGTTGAGTGCTATGCGGACCGAATTTTCTGCTTTACAGGCTAATGATACTTGGGAATTAGTCCCCAGACCGACCGACCGCCCTGTGATACGTTGCATGTGGCTTTTTCGACACAAGTTTCGGTCTGACGGTTCTTTGGAACGCTATAAAGCCCGTTTGGTTGTCAACGGGAACTCACAGACTGTCGGTGTCGATTGTGATGACACATTTAGTCCGGTTGTTAAACCGGCTACCATTCGGACTGTTTTATCATTAGCAGTCACCAGGACTTGGCCGATACACCAGTTAGATGTCAAAAATGCTTTTCTACACGGCCATCTTAACGAGACGGTTTATATGCATCAACCACCTGGTTTTGTTGATAAACAGCACCCTCAGTTCGTGTGTCGCCTTAAAAAGTCGCTATATGGTCTTAAACAAGCACCCCGGGCGTGGTACACCCGGTTTGCTACTTTTATCACATCCCAGGGTTTCACTAGCAGCTCATGTGATCACTCGTTATTTGTGTATCAGCGGGATTCTGCTAATATTGCTTACTTATTACTGTATGTGGATGATATTGTGTTAACTGCATCTAATGACACTTTGCTTCATGATATTATTCGGTCACTCTCTCGAGAGTTCGCAATGACAGACTTGGGCCGCCTTCATCATTTTTTGGGCATCAAAGTTGATCAGCTTCCCACGGGTCTCTTTTTATCACAGCATCAGTATGCGAAGGACATTATTGCGCGCGCAAATATGACTGCTTGTAAGCCCTGTCACACGCCTGTGGATGTTTCTTCCAAACTCAGTGCTTCTGACGGCCCTCCAGTTTCGGATCCTACTCTATATCGTAGTCTTGCGGGAGCCTTGCATTACCTGACATTCACTCGTCCAGATATATCTTACGCAGTTCAACAGGTATGTCTGTTCATGCATGACCCAAGGGAAGCTCACTATGCGTTTATGAAGCGGATCATCCGCTATATTCAGGGCACTATGCATTACGGGATTCGTATTGTTAAATCTCGATCCCATGAGTTGGTCGCTTATTCGGATGCTGATTGGGCTGGCTGCCCTGACTCACGACGGTCCACGAGTGGGTATTGTGTGTTTTTGGGTGATAATTTATTGTCTTGGTCGTCTAAACGGCAACCCACTGTTTCCCGTTCGAGTGCTGAGGCAGAATACCGGGGCGTTGCGAATGCGGTAGCCGAAGCTACTTGGCTGCGCAACTTATTACTCGAGTTGCATACCCCGTTACGTCGCGCATCTATAGTGTATTGTGACAACGTATCCGCTGTCTACCTCTCGGGTAATCCGGTGCAACATCAACGGACAAAGCATGTGGAGATTGATATTCACTTCGTTCGGGAGAAAGTTAGAATCGGTGATATTCGGGTGCTACATGTTCCTTCAGCTCTTCAGTATGCGGATATCTTCACGAAAGGGCTCTCACGTCCACTTTTTGAGTCGTTTCGACCCAGTTTGAGCGTCGGATCTTCCCCCGTTCAAACTGCGGGGGAGTCTTAGCGGATATTATCATACGAATATTATCATTCCTATTATTTGAATTTTGTAATTATGTTATGATAGAGTTTGTAATTATCTTGTATAGTTTCCTTATTTACAGGATTAGGGTTATCATTGTATTCTCCCTATTTAAAGGGGTTCTCTTCATCAATAATATTCATCAGAGAATTCCCCTAAACCTAAACTTTCACTAAGTTACTCCTACCAAGAAACATGTCCGGACTCGAACTCTCCATCCCCCATAAGGAAAGCAAGGATGGTGCCACTCCACCATAAGAGGATTGACAATTTCAGTAGTTACTATAAAGTATATTCCATCTACATATAACCATACTTCTAATTAGGGCTGTTCACGAGTCGAGCCAAATTGAGTAGACATTCACTTATGTTTGGTTCATTTACAAACCGAACCGACTCGATCGGCTCGTTTACAACTGATCCGGAAACCGTCCAAGCATTTTTTGAGCGCACGTTTTTTCGAGCGAGCGACGAACAATGATTTTTTCGGACAACCATAAATTTGGGATGTTTCATTTAATGTTCTCACTGTCTAGTGATGACTGAGGTTCGACTGTCCGATGATGACACTAAGTACGCAGTCCAGTTGTCCGAGAATGAGGCTCAGGTTGAGGTCGGTGAGATGATGAGCATGTTACAAATAACAATTATCGCATTGTGGCGTAGGTTGACAGAGGGAGACCATTGATGGTGGATAACTAATGGGAATAAGAAGTCAATCATGTATTTTCACGATTTATGGTTTTACAATTAAACTTAGTGTTAAGTTATCATTGGGTTGACTTCGATAATTACTATAAATATAATTGTATATAGGCATATATTGAGCCAAACTCGATACAGTGGTTTGTATAAAACTATAAATATAATTGTAATTAATGTGTATATATAATAGTATGTGTAATAAATTAGTAAAATTTATATCGAGCCGAACCGAGCTGAGCGAACCTATGCTCATGCTTGGTTTGTTTAGAAACCGAATTGAGCCGATCGACAAATTAAGCGAGCATTTTCCAAATAAATTTTAAGCGCGCAGCGAGCGGACAAACAACAAACGCCAAGCAATTTGAATAGCCCTACTTCTAATTCCACAAATTGTTACAATTTCTCGTTTATACATTAAATACTTTTAAAAAATATTAAAGACATATCAATCAAACTTATAAATTATTTGTATTAATTTTTTTTTATTAAGTTACCATTTTTACAGCACATTTTTACCGCCAATAACAAATTGCCGCTCGATTAATAACCCGCGAAACCTTTTAAACAAAACAAATTTAAACAACTCGCGCCAAATTTCGCCTCCAAATAAATATCCTTCCCCACTAATCTCACTCTCCATTCCATCTTCCTTCATTCCATTCATAATAATAATAATAATAATTTATTAATTTCTCGTACTCTGTAGCTCTTATTCAGCCATGGAGACATCACCAATTATCATAGAAGACGATGCAAAAACCACCAACCCCATTGTTTCTATAGACCTCACACACTCACCCGTTTCAAAACCCAAACAAGAGGTGGAAGATATGGTTGTCGATTCGCCCGATTATTCGGTTAAACGGACGGTTACGAGTATCGGTGGGACACGGGTTTCGACAACACAGAAGATCAAGAAAGAAGAAACTGAAGAAGGTACGGATTTATGTTACAGTAAAGCAAAAAAACCTAGGATTTTGTCGGAAAATGATGCGGAATATGTTGATTATGTTAAGAAAGAAGTGGTTGATGGTTCTGAAGGTGAACCTGTGTGTCGTGATTCGTTGAGTACTAGGGAATTGTTGGAGAGTTGTGCACGTTATGTTGATTCTGTTAAGGAAGTGTTTGATGGGTTTGAGCCTGTTATTGATGCTGAACCCATTTCTGTTTGTAAAGCTGAAGAAATTGAATCGAAACCTCTCACAGGCATTTCGTCGAACACGTTACGTGCATCGTTAAAACATGAAAGTTTATTGAAAAAAGAACCCGATACAGTGATTGATCACAAACCCACGTCAGTAAAACCCGAAAAAATGGATTACGAAGAGGCAGAACAATCGAAACCTCCCACAGGCATTTCATCAAACACGTTACGTGCACCAATAAAGGCGGAAGGTTCAGTTCTAGAAGGTTCTGTAAAGAAAGAATATGATGTGATGGATCATAAGCCTAAGTTAGTTCAGCCGGTTTCATCGGTACCGCCTCAATCGGGTTATAACGGATCGGGTTTAAGTAAGAAGGGGGAGAGAGTTGTGGAGGATAGGAAGGTGAGTATGGAAGGGATAGAGATTGGGGATTTTGAGGAAGAGGTAGATTGGTTGTTGGTGGGACGGACCGCGATAACCGGGTTATCTACGACGAAAGGGAGGAAGTTAGAAGATAATGAGATTGTGCATTTTGCTTTTCCTAATGGAGAGGTGAGGAGTAAGAGTGGGTATTGGGCGAATTCGCGGGGTGGGAGTGCGGCTTGTGGGATTGTCCGGTTTTCGACTAAAAGATCCGGAGAGGTAATGTTTGTTAGTCGAGTTTATTATCTGTTATATAATTGTTATTATTTGTTATTTATGTTTAAGTTTGTTTCAACCCGTCTGCCTGCTATTTCGATGTTATCTTCGCTTTTATAGAATGAAATAAATAAAAACATGCATCTTTTAGTTCTTTTGAATTCTTTTAGTAATTTAGTTTTATGTATCAGTGTTTTGTCTGAGAATATTTTTTTATTGTGTTTTTTAATAAATTCAGATTGGTCGTCTTCCGATGGAGTGGTCAAAGTGTTTAATTCCGCTTGTTAATTCGAAAAAGGTTAAGGTTCTTGGTAGATGTGTGGCTGCACCACCTAATCTTAGCATGATGCAAGAGATTATGCTCTATATAAGGTATAATATTGATCTTACTATTGTGGACATTTGATTCAAAAGGGGTGGCGGTGCAGCTTGTTGCCCGCTTACCAGCCGTCCACTTGTAATGCGTTGTGGTTTTGTTTTAATTAATTATTTGTGTTTGTTTTTGTTGTGCAGTTTTTATATCCATCATTCGATATTCACCGACGATGGGAATTGTTCTTGGAAGTTGGATTCTCCATCAAACATTGATACTACTATTTATCCTCTGTTAACTTTGTTTAAATTGTTGAAAAAGAGCCCATTTCAAAAGGTATATATTTTCTTTTAAGTTTAGCTTATAGAATGTTTAAGGTAATGAAATCTGTATCAATGGAGTTCTGATATTGTTGCTAAATGTGTTTTAACCAGGCCGAGTTTACACCGGAAGAGCTTGATTCGCGTAAACGTGCGGTTACTCTTGAAGTATGTTTGCTTGATCCATATCTTTATTTGTTTTGCTGTTTAATATTTTCATTAAGTTTAAAATCTGTAATTGTTTTAGGATTATGGTTTTATAGTGGGTTCTGGTGTTTCAATTTAAATATGCATCTAAAACTTAGGCCTCATTTTAGGCAATTTTTCGATTGTTGAGTATAATGATCATTTTTCTAGACTTTAGCAATTGCATTATGATTATACAGTTTTGTTAAATCACTTTGATGTTAGCTTTAAAAGCAATGACTCTAATGTTAGATTAATATTATTTGTACTCCAAGAGTCAGAATCTGTCATTCAACTATCAAAATGATCATTACATTTACAACTTATAACCACTTCTGTTCGTGAACTTAACGTGCATCAAATCGCTTTTATCAGAACGATTTAAATGAAGCTGCATCGGTGCTGCCTAGTGCAAAAGGTCGGAAACCACTGCTAATAGAACCAAACAAAGATGCTCAAGTTCTCACTGAATCATCGTTAAACAAGCTTGTTGGTGCTGCAGATATGTATAATCTAGAGGTACAATGAAAAAAAAAATCCAACTTATTATTACTGCTAATATTACTTTAGTGTCACCGAATTTGACCGGATTTTTCTAATATTTGTGCAGGAAATGGATCCTCCAACCACACTTACATGTGACTTAAGGCCATATCAAAAGCAGGCTCTCTATTGGATGACGGAATCAGAAAAAGGCGTAGATGTTGAAAAGGCAGAAGAAACACTCCACCCGTGTTGGGCGGCATATCGTATATGTGATGAGTATGATATTCAACTATTTATTAATTTATGATGTCTGATTTTAAATGTGAAAAAGACAATTTTATTTTTTTATTAAATTTTTATTCTTTGTGAACTAATAAAACAGAAGGGCAACTGCGATTTATGTGAATATATTCTCTGGTGAAGCGACTACTAAATTCCCAAAAGCGACACAAATGGCCAGAGGAGGAGTAAGCTTTTAGTTTTTTTACTTTCTGTAAAATTGTATTTTCATTATTTATTGATCAGATATGTTGTATTTTATTTTCTTTGTAATACCATTAAATTGTGCAGATATTAGCTGATGCAATGGGACTTGGTAAAACCGTGATGACTATTTCTTTAATCCTTGCAAGGCCACACAAAGGCATCGGCGAAAATGAAAATGAATTAATAGAAGATAACAGAAGTCATGAAAGAAATATCTCTAGAAGACCACAAGGCGGAACACTAATTGTTTGTCCTATGGCTTTGCTAAGCCAATGGAAGGTTGGTCTTTCAGATTTTGCAAAATTATTGTTTTACTCTTTAATAATATTTATTTATTTTTCACTTGTAAATTTTATATTTTTCTTGATTGTAGGATGAACTTGAAACCCATTCCGCACCGGATAGTATATCTGTTTTTGTTCATTATGGAGGCGATAGAAGCACTGACCCGAAAGTGATATCTGAGCCTACTGTTGTCTTAACAACTTATGGAGTTTTATCTGCATCTTATAAAAGTGTAATCCACCATCTTATTCATTAATATAGTTTTGCAAATAACTTACAATCTCTAATAATTTTATGCAAATTATTATTTTCAGTTTGGTGAAAATAGCATTTTTCAAAAAGTAGACTGGTATAGAGTGGTGTTAGATGAGGCTCATACAATCAAGTCTTCACGAAGCCAAGGCGCACAAGCCGCTTTTGCATTGTCTTCATACTGTAGGTGGTGTCTTACTGGCACCCCTCTTCAGGTAACCTTAACACTCCACATTATTTGTTCTATATATGTAAATATTTTATATGGGATTCATTTCATATAAAAGGGGTGGTGGCGCAGCTTGTTGCCCGTCTGCCCGCTATCTTGATGTAATTTTCTTTGTCTTGGAATGAAAATATTTGATTAAAAAAAAAAATTTCATTTACATGAACTGAAATTTATTTCTGCAGAACAATTTGGAAGACCTGTACAGCCTTTTGTGCTTCTTGCATGTTGAGCCATGGTGTAACTGGGCATGGTAAGTAATGCGGCGTGGGCCTACACGATTGGCTACTCACCCTAATTTTTCACTAAAAGAATATTATTGTGTAATTTGTTTTTAAGATCATATTTTGTAAATTAAAAAAGAAAAAAAGAAAAAAAAAAGCTAATAAAAATGTTATTGTTGTGCATCTTTAGAGAGAAAAATGTTATGAAAGTGCATATGCTGATCAGAAATTATGATTGTGATTTAATTTCTGCAACTTTTGATATGTAGGTGGAACAAATTAATTCAGAAGCCATATGATAGCGGTGATAAACGAGGGCTTAAGCTTGTCAAAGCTATTTTAAGACCACTCATGTTGAGAAGAACAAAAGATACAAAAGATAAAGAAGGAAGGTGTGTACCCAATCTTCATTAAACTATTCAATGTTTTAAATCTATATATTATTTACTAAACTTTTTTATTTGATCCAGGCCAATTCTTGTTCTACCACCAACTGATATCCAAATTATTGAATGCGAACAATCAGAAGCCGAACATGATTTTTACGATGCCCTTTTCAAGAGATCTAAGGTATATTTCATTCATATTTTAATCGCATTAGTTTATCGTATCAATCTTATACATCATAAATTTTCTTTTATAAAACAGGTCCAATTTGATCAATTTGTAGCGCAAGGGAAAGTTCTTCACAACTATGCTAATATACTTGAGCTCCTGCTTAGATTAAGGCAATGTTGCAATCATCCATTTCTTGTCATGAGGTTAGGAACCGATTCTCAAGGAAAATTCAACCTTTTTAAAACATTTTCTTAATAAAAAACTTAATGAGTTTTTAATGTTAACAGCCGGGGTGATTCCCAACAGTTTACGGATCTAAACAAACTCGCAAGAAGGTTTCTTGATAATAATCTTGATTCATCAGCTCCAAATCCAAGCAAAGCCTACATACAAGAAGTTGTCAACGATATTAAAAACGGCGAAAACACCGAATGTCCCATATGTCTAGAATCTGCAGATGACCCTGTGCTCACACCATGTGCACACCGGATGTGCAGAGAGTGTCTTTTATCCAGTTGGAGAAGCCTGAGCCACGGGCTATGCCCGATTTGTAGGCAAGATTTGAGGAAAACAGACCTTATTACATGCCCATCCGATAGTAAGTTTAGAGTTGACGTCGAGAAAAATTGGAAAGAATCTTCAAAGGTTTTGAAGTTATTAGAATGTTTGGATAATATAAGGAAAAAAGGGTGTGGAGAGAAAAGTATTGTTTTTAGTCAATGGACTTCATTTTTGGATCTTTTGGAGATTCCATTGAAAAGGAGAAACATTGGGTTTTTAAGATTTGATGGAAGTTTATCACAGAAGAATAGAGAGAAGACTTTGAGGGAGTTTAGCGAAACCACTGATAAAATGGTGAGACTTTCTTTATATAATTTTGACATTTATTTATTCAAAGTTGAAACAGTCTCTTTGCAAGTTTCAGCCGTGTGACAATGTCGGCTTACCTTTTAACAGGCTGTGAAAATGGTTTGTTTATAAAGGCTAGTGAAAAGACGGTTTTACCTTTGTATGGTTATTTAACGTTTTTTCACGAGGTTTAAAACAAGACTCGTGTTTTAAGTTGAAATTTCACTTTTGGTCTAAACTTTTGGCTTAGTATGCATATAACCCAACTGTTTACGGTTCTTGGAATGGATAAATATTGTGAAAAAATGGTCTTATTGTAATCACTAGACAAAAACGGAACATGACACGCATAGAAGACTGCTTTATCTTATATTTTGTTTCTTAAACATATTTATTTAAAAAAGACTATGGAAGACTGTTGTACCCTTGTCAAGTTGGAGTCTTGGTACACAAAGATTGTATATTGAGTTAGTTTTGATTATAAATCTAATATAAATAAATATGTCATCTTGCAGGTGTTGTTAATGTCCTTAAAAGCAGGTGGTGTTGGCTTAAATTTGACTGCAGCTTCTAATGTATTTCTTATGGTATGTTGCCATTTTTTATTTTTATTTTAATTTTTTATTATCAATCTTTTTTTTAAACTTGCCAAGTTACCATTTTGATTATATTATTGAACTTTCTTGATTCGCTTTACTCATGGTACCGTGCTAATTTTTGTAGGATCCATGGTGGAATCCAGCGGTTGAGGAACAGGCGATAATGAGAATTCATCGTATCGGTCAAAAACGAACTGTTTGTGTTAGAAGATTCATTGTAAAGGTTAGCATATTTTGTTCTGGTTTTACTCTTACAATAAGCAATATTTACATACCTTTGTTTTGACCAAATACAATTGAATTTTTCATAAACCACAATTAAAAACTTTGACTTTTGTTAGGTTTGACTTTTTTGTTCTTGGACCTTAAAAGACTTTTAAAACTTTTCTGCCTAACAAAAATAAAAACAAAACTGGCCAATAGTATTTGAATTTTTCTGGATCAAAAATTCCAATCACAAATTTGAAAACACCTGACTTAAAACCTCATAAATTAATAAAGTTTTTCTGGTCAGCAGCTTTCAATTGTTGACTTTTAGTCTTTTTGTCCATCTGGTCTCAGTTTTTTATTTCTAGTAGTCATTTAAATGTATAAACAGTCAAACATTAAACCTATGGATTGCTTAGGCTAAAGACTTTTTATTTATTTTTTAAATATTTTTAAAACTGCTTAAAAGACATTATTTTTTGAACCGTATAGGATACTGTCGAGGAACGGATGCAGCAAGTTCAGGCGAGGAAGCAGCGGATGATTGCTGGAGCTCTTACTGATGAGGAAGTTCGATCAGCTCGGCTTGAAGAACTTAAGATGCTCTTCAGATGATTTATTTTTTACCAATGATTTCTCTTTTGTGAAATGGAAACACATTTGGTTAATTTATGTTTTTGAGTATCAATTCAATGTGTTCCTAGTTTTTGTAAATGTAGTTGGTATTTTGTTATGTTTCAACAAATAGAATTTAGGGGTTGTCAAAAACAATTGAAACTATCAAGCTTTTGAAGTTGAAACAAGTTCATTGGTACGTCTCTATCAAGTCGGCTAGCCTCACGTTTTACAATTTAGTTTTTGACGATTTATCAATTTGATTGTATGTACCAACGTATAATATTCTGATTATTCTAATGTTTTACTATACACAAAAGATTTGAAAAAGAAAATATATATTTTAAACGGTCAAATCCCAATTGCAAAAACTTCTTAAATGGTCGGTTCACACACCTAATCTTGTTGGTCTAGTTTGACATTAGTTTGATTTACAATTTTTTTTCTCTACTTTATAGTTTTTTTGGAAGGCGAATTTTTCTATGTTGCGGCAGAGATCATCACAACCCCCCAGAAGGGGAATCTATTTATTTTTAACGCTCAACAAAAGATGTCTTGATAACATTGGGCACCTGCCATCTAGTTACAAAAACACCCTATAAACCCATGGGTAAAGACACGTCATAGGTGTCTGCCCACAAGTAGTCAGAACCTATCAAACCATTAGTTTTGGGGAAAACCTAACCTTCACCTGCTCGAAAGCATGACAGTGAAAAATCGGTAAAACCTGATGGGATCTAGGATCAAACCTGACACCTCAAAAAAACTAGGCTCTGCTCATCGTTTCTTGTTTCACTCCACTACAAGGATAGGGCAGTTTATTATGTGGAAAAGATTATTCTAAACCAAAATAATGAAATAAAAATGCTGTCTTAAACTCAAATTAGAAAAAGAAAAATATAAAAAGAATTAAAGTTGCATCACGTAGATTACAAATTACCCAATTAGCCATTAGGTGGGATAAAGTTTTTTTATAGTTTTTTTTATGTGAGGTTTCCATAGGGCCACGTGTCTCAACTATGACGTAAACAAACGATAACATGAAGACTAACATCAAATCGGTGACACGTGGCTGGTGAGGGATTTAAAAGCTACGGTGGCCGTTGTATTGTTGATTCGAGTCAAAGATCCTAATAATCTATTGACTAACCAGGGATCTTATCTTTTAAGCATAAGTTCGTAATAAATTAATTGGCTGGTAATAAACTTCTTTTGGAACAACGAAATTTTATTGTTTGTTATTCTAACAAAAGTGAGAAGGATACAAAAAAAACACAATAGATCATGAAATAATGCACAATGACCATCAGGGCCGGTGATGAGGGGGTGCAGGGAGGACTCCCGGCCCGGGCCTAATTTCTAGAGGGGCACTTTGAACGGCGACGGGTGTTTTCTTTCTGCAAGTATTTTCTTTCTGTTTTCAACCCCCCAAAAAAAAAGCTTTCATCTTGAACATCACTGGATATAAACGCAAGAAGGTGAAGAGTAGATAAGGAAGAAGATGAGTCATACATGAAAAACTAGATTGGAAGGATACCGCATAATTAAAAAAAAAGTTGAAGTGTGTTATTTGAGATTTGTGTTGTGGTACAGTAGTTATGCAGTCTTTGCAGTAAATTTTAATTTATAGTAGTACTACAAAACAATAATTCTCTCACACTTTTGCACATGGTGTAAGTCAAATTCATTTTTTATTAAAGAACTTTTGGAGTCTAGACATGATAATGGTCCAAATTATTATGGAATTTTAAGAAATTGTGGTTTTTTTTATGATCCAGTTACCCAAACATATTAATTTTTATATTAATTAAGACACTTTTAGTTCTGTATCCGGTTTGACCGGTCTAACTAGGGAACCGGTAAGGACATCGGTTCAATGTCTGCCTCCGTTATGAAAACATTGCTTAAAAGAGCTAAGACTAAAAGACACATGTTTCACGGCTCGGCCCGGGCACATGAATTTTCAGGGACGGCCCTGATGACCATCAAAGTATAACATAATGATGAAGAAAAAAAAACAATAAATTGAAAAAATGACACAATGATGAAAATAAGAAAAAGATACACTGATACGTAAAAGACACAATGATATAACGCATATTCTAAAAACTACAAGCTAAAACCCCAAAAAACGAAGACCTAAAAACTAACGTTATAGGGTTTGATAAAACGGTTCCAATGCCGCTTGAATGAATTCAATCGGAGTCCGTTTGATACCCTTCCTACGACTTTCAATTTTTCTTTTACTGTGTATTTGATCCTAACCCTTGTTTCAAAATACTAGCAAGATAATGCAAGAATGAGTTTAAGAAAAAAAAATTAGAACAACACTAATATGACCCATCTAATATTTTTACTTTCCCTTTACACTTTAACCATAGAAACAAATTTATCTTTCTATCTTCGATAATCTTTGATAGAAAATATACAATAGTGTGAAAAATATTATCATTTCTAGCATTCCACAAAAACCAACCCGTCACATCTATTATCAACATCTTTTAATGGGATCGCTTGGTAACGTCAAAGGGAGCATAAAACAAGTCTTCAACCGAACTACAAGAAGCCAAAACAACATACACCTTGAACTCACTTCGGCCCAAATCTTCACGGTGAATGGACGAAAACAAATGGCTTACGGTCTCGGAACTACCCCACAAAAAGTGCATGAATGGACGAAAACAAATGGCTTATGGTCTAGGAACTACCCCCAAAAAAGTGCACTGAGTTGTATCATGCTGTAGGAATCCTATCCATAATCGCCCTCCATGCAAAGAAATTACTCCCCGACTAGTAATTCCTTCTTCAACATCCACTCCAAACAACTAAAGACATACATGAAGAAACAAATCCCAAAACATGTATTAGCTTCAACCAGATCTCTTTTGATTAGTCTTAACTTGGAATATTTCGTGAATCTCTAAACTATAATATCTTCAAACCATTGTGAGTCTTGCAAAAGGCTAGCGGTTCTCTATATGACCACCATATCAGCTTCTTAATCATGAATAAAAAATGTAATGTATGTGAGTATATGGTTAAGGTTTGCGAGAGTGTATGAGAATACGTTTTACCTTTGTCATAAAATGTTTATAGAGGGGAATTACGGTTTCTATTGTCATCGTGATATAACCGTCTGCTAAGCGACACTTTTTTTTCCTATTAGTGGAAGATAAATTTCCATTTATCTGTTATGTCACGTAGACATAACTACCTTTGTAATTATACATGACCCGTGTGAATCGGGTCAAATAAAAATGAAATGAATTCCACGTCATACCTATTCATTATTTGTCCAATAAACATGTTTTCTTCTATGTTGTATGTGGATCGCATGGACCGTGAAATTCCACATAGGTTTCTCAGTAAAAAATTAAAAATCCGGTTACAGAATCTTGAAACTAAGCTTCCACGTAACAAACAATATCGTAAAAAAACTAATAACGGTATTAGCTAAGCTGTTTACAGCTCACCAACACCAAGCTGTTTTTTAACTCCACCTTACAGTCAAACTATGGCTTCTTTAGTTTTCTTTTCACGTGTACCATCATTATTATATTAACCGACTCTCACACAAGCCACCCTTCGGCTAACCGTGCTTTTTTTAACAGTTTGGAACGACGCGTCAACCACTGTGACATCGGTGCTGTTACCAAGGTCAACTACTTGATCGCGTGAGTCCAATGGCAAAGCTTAAAAAAATAGTGGTGAAGACCGAAAATCACGAAACCCAAATTTCTTCCTATCGGTGAGGGCCGGAAGATTAAATCGGTGGGGCCGGACTCAATTCATACAAATACTACTTACGAAAATCACAAACTTTCAGTATTGAGCCAAAAAACGGTGGGGGCCAAGGCACCCCCTAGCCTCCATTATCCTTCGCCCATGCGCGAGCCCCTTGCCCCTCTCAGATACATGGTAACCCGACCTCCACCCGCCCGAAAGCACAACGGTGGAATAAGCGTTAAGACCTTGCCTCCAATCCAAGTCAAACCGACGTCCCCGTATTCACTCTTCACCTAAATCCTGCAAACAATAACGAGGAGAAAGAGAATCAAACATGAGTCACATGTAATACAAAGTCTTCCCTCAATCACTCTATCGTTACCTCATTTGGTTCGACTGGCCGTGATTACAACACGCATTAATTATTATTATTATTATTATTATTATTATAATAAATTATTATTATTATAATAATAAATTATTATTATTATTATTATTATTATTATTATTATTATTATTTTCTCTCTCTCCCCTGTCTCTCTCTCTATATATACACACACGCCCACAGTTCTTAACCATTAAATTTCAATCAAAAACCCAATCCTCAAATTTCTCAATCGAATCCAAATCTCTCTACTTATCATCAAATCGTTGATCGAATAATAATCTATCAATGGCAAATGACTCAGTGAAAACTCGAAGACAACTCAGTAGGTTACAACAAAGAGCTCCGGCGTCGATACAGGTAACTCCGGCGACGGCGGCTCAGTGGAGCGTTGCGATTCCGTTATTATCTCCGTTAATTACGTCACCTGAAGTGAAACGGAATTTTATAAATAACAATAATAATAATAATTGTATTAGTGATAATAATATTGTATCGGTGCCGGAAAAGGCTCCGGTTGTGTATAAAAAGTGGCAACATCCGGCGGCTCCGTTTTATTATGAGCCGGTGAAAACGACGTCGTTATTGCATTCGATTTGTAGTAGTGGTGTTGATAGAAGTTGATTGATGATTGATACAGATTTAGTAGGTTTTGATCATTTTTTTTTAAATTTGTAGTTAGATCTAACGGTGAATGATTTTGTTTTCTTGTTTTTATGTTTTTGTCCATTCTTTTATTTTTCAATAAATTGTAATGTGGATCTTGAAAACTAGATGATAACCGCGTAAATTTTGTTGAAAACAGAACTGTATTCACGATATAGGATTTTTTTGGCATTGTAAATTATATCGGGTGTGATACGGAAGAACTAGACAGATACCGTCAGAACATTGGTATTCGTTTGTCTGGTTTTCGATATATGTAAAACGTGACTCAAATGTTATACTGAGTGTGGGTATCGTATGGCAAGTGTAACAAATCTACTATTCATTTTGGTGTAACTTGACAGGTTTTAAAAAATGAATAGAATATAATCTTGCTTTAAAAAAAATTATTATTAATTGGATTCTCTCGACAGACTTTCGGACGACATTGTTTCAGTATAACATGTATAATCAAACCACCATACAATTTTAAACAATATACGACCCGTCTTTTGATAAGCTAATAACGACCTTACCATATGAAGGCTTGTTTGTATTCCATTTTTGCCCAAACAAGAAAGAAATTGGTTACATGACACTAAGAAATAGGTTGCTAAGCGTAGCTAGTATATTGATCGATGTAAAATTATGGGGAGTAGAAAGGGAGGGGGGGGGGGGGGGGGGATGATGCGCCATGTGGTAACGCCACCCCCCAATCCCCTTACTCTAATGATGTCAATTGCGTTTATGGGGTAAATTGACTAAAGTAAAATGTCATTAAGTGTCCATCACATCCTTTAAACAACCTAGGGGTGTAAGGTCATTATCCTCCACTACCTTTCATAACATTCCAAAAAATAAAAGCAAATCCTCAAATATGGACCAATATGTTTGTCATGCATGATGATATTGGGGGCGGCGTTCCCGTGAGGTCACCACCCTCACGGGCCTCTCACGACCCGATCACCACCTCACACTGTATGACCTAAGAATAGTATATGGCTCATATTTGCATATGCAATAATAGCTAATAATATAAAAGATAATACCATAACCATAGACATGTTTCTTTAATATGAAAAATGACTATATTCCTGATTTATATGACCATGTCGATAAGTGTGACCCATTTCATTATATTAAAAAGAACAAGTTAAAGTTATGCGGTCTTGTGGAAGCAGATTTTTCAAAAAAAGATAAATAACACTATATTAATATTCTAAACCCTAGTTGAACCAGGTCATAAATTTGGGCTTTGAGACATTTATTTTAAAGTCTTTGAAAACTTAGAACGACATGTAAAACAATGCTAGAATACCCCATTAGTACACGGTGTACACCCAATAATTTCTTCATGCACTCAAAGAGGTCTAGTAAGTAAAGTAATATGACAAAATGTTACATCCTAAAAAAGTAGCAGTCTTCTACGCTTCATGTCCAACCTGTACCATCCATTGCATCGTCGATTATTTGTGCTTTTGAATGATGAAAAATGAAGTCATTGTCTAATCCGTTAAGTGAATGAAATGGCATGTGTCCTCTTTATAGTAGTTGACATGTTTAAGGTCCCAAATTGTGTGTCTTATGACTCGACTCATCTAATAAAACACATATACTTTACATATATGTTTAATTAATATGTAATGGAAATTCTATAGAGATATGAAAAACTAAGAAATATTATAAAATAGGTGGAATAAAAAGAGCAACAAAAGTATAAGATATATGAACTAGTTACGTGAAAAATATACATATGCCAATTCCTCATTAAAAGGGCATATTTCTTATGCTACGCAAGTGACATGACACTACATGATGCTTGTCGTGTATAACATGCATTTACATATGTACTTATTAAAAGAAAATTTGATACGCAAGTAGAAAGTAGACATATTGCGATCAAATATGTCATTTCATTACAAGACATGACTATCTAGATAAAACATTTCAATAAAAATTAACTACTTTAATGTTTTTTCTTTTAAAATCATGATAAATAATAGGTCTTAGCTAGTACATTACATCAAAACTATTTAAAAGGCCAAGTACAATGTGGTTATGGCTTGGGAAGTAGATAAGATTTCATGTAAAGTGTCATAAAACTGGTCAAATGATCTGGTCCAACCATCCCACTACGCTCAGTCTAACAAATTACTGTAATAAAAAATCAATAATATGATAGTTCGATGAGTATTTAAAAAAAATAATCATGATAGATAATACATGTCAGCTATTACATTATATCAAAACTATCTAGTGACATTTAGGGGGTAGGATAAGGCTTAGGGACCATTTGGTCCTGGGTTCGATTCCCACAAGAGGATTTTTCCCAGAATTATTGGGTTTCATTCTGAATTGGTGTATAGGCAATATTGCCTAGCTATTAGAGATGTATATGATCGGGTGGTTCCACTGATGACTCGATAATACTTCAGCGGTCCACTAGTGATCAAAATTCGCCGTTAAAATTAAAAAAAAAAAAAAAAGAAAAACCCTATATTTGTTTGAACCACGCCATAAAGTTGGGCCTGGATAAATTTAAGGCATTTAATAGACAGCTTTCCACATTTCCATTATAGCCCAATTAATTTGAAAGTTATTGGACCTTTAAACTTGAAATAATTCAAAAAGGGAAGAACCATCAATGAAATGAATTGGCCCCTCACATAGGGCTAATGATATATTCCTAATATTATTTTTTATTATTCTTTATATAATACTTGTTGATGTTGATTGTCAAAAGTTGATTTTATAAGAGCACAGTGCAAAACTGAAATCTATGCCAGGCTGCAAGAGAACTCATATGGCTTTGCAGAAAACCATACTTAGTAGGCTTGGGAGTTAGGATTGCATTAGGGCTGCACGTAGTAGGCCCAAGGAAATCATTTGGGCTTCACATAGTAGGCCCAAGGATTGTATGTTGGTTGCACATTAGTTGGTTGTAAAAGTGTGTAGATAATTAGATATTGTCATGATTTAAAAACCGGTTTATACCGCCCGGTTTAACCGATTGAACCACCTGGTACAACCGCTTGAACCGTCTAGTATACCCGGTTGAACCATTTTTAAGCCTAATCCGATATGGTATAAAAACCGGTTCTTAGAACATTGGTCATATCTATGCATTAATAAATAATAATTAATTATTACGGCATCTGTCACAAAAAGTTTTGTAAGCCAATATTTTTTTCTGCTTTTCTTATTCATGTGTGTGTATTTTATTTATTGATTTAAAAAATTACTTTTAATGACTAGTGTGAATGCCCGCGCGTTGCTGCGGGTGTCCCGGCTGATATGAGATTTAATTATGATGTATTTTGTACCGAATTCACTTTGGTGTCGACATTGGTGATTATGTGAGTGTGGGGATCGATTTAGAATTTGTTAAATCCTTCAAAGCCAATATAAAGTTAATCAAAATCTATTTACATATTGCATCAAAACTTCAATGCATGTTAAAATTCCAATGTATACATCTCCCAGTCAGTTACACTTCATTTTAGAAATGCAGAAACAAACCTAGATGCGAGACGAGTCCTGGGCCCGGCATGAAAAAACATTGTTCCTTTAGACCGGTTGAGCCTGAAAGTTGCATATTGGTTCTAACATTTTAACCAAAGCTCCTGGCTAGGGCTGGTCAAAGGACCCTTTAGTCTCCGTTCCTCAAGCCAAAAACAATAAATTGTTTTTTCCAAGTCGTAGATATTTTTTTATTTTCATACACTATCTAATCTTTTTTTTACTTTAATTATTTTAATATGTAAATATGTTACAAAAATATAACTTTGCATATTTTTATGGTCCATAAGACTTACTTAGGATAATGGAAAATGGTTGGTACAAGCATCTTAATGCATTATGGTACAAGTATCTTAATGCATTTAAGGGTAATTTGGGGAAGATTTATATGACTTTTGAGGGTTAAAGCATATGACTTTTCAAATGTCATCTTAAGTTTGCCAATATGGACACATTTAGCCATCACTCCTCCTTTATAATGTAGTAGAGATATCTCATTTCAAGTTATCATTTTATAATTTCTAAATCTTTATTACAGACTATTTAAAAATTTCTTTTATTCAACTCATATAACACATGAGCTTGCCAATCCCCTTATGGTGGAGTGACACCCTCTTTGCTTTCGTTAAGGGAGGTGGGGAGTTCAAGTCCTACCGGCAGCAAAATGTTGCTGTGAGCCGGGTTTTACTAATTGTCTACAAGCCCTGACCGCCAATTGGAGTGTTACCACCACCAAGTCTGTTATTTTTAGTAAGAATTACTAATATTTTTACATTCAATTCTTTTACTTTTACCAATAATATTACTTATACATTTTTTGTTTTAATATGTTTGAATCATTGCTTGGATTGGACTAAGAGCTGTTATTGGACTGAAGCTGCTATTGGGCTCCTGATGCTGACTTGGGCTACTAATGTTGCTGTTGGGCTACAACTGGCTTATGGGCTTCGAAGACTCAGCCCTCTCCATGTTGGCAATCCGGGTGATATGAGATCAACGGTGGAGATCAAGTACATTTGTGCTTCTTTGATAGAAGCTTCTACTGATGATATAAAAGCCTTGTTTCGTCTCCTTTATTCAGTTTAATCAGCTCTGTTCTTTCTCTTCAATAATAATCGTTCTCAGTCTCTCTCTAGATTGTTAGGGTTTCTATCAGTTGTATCTTAATAATTTTGTAGTGTGAGAGGATCAGATCATCGTGTTGATGATCTGATTAAGAGGTAGTGATTAGATTGTTGTATTTGTGAGAGATTGTTTAGTTTGAGTTGTGATTCTTTTTCAGTAATAATATCAATCGTTTAATACCATATTTGTAACATGGTATCAGAGCATTAGGCTCTTGATTGTTCAGTCTTCCGCTGAATTTCTAGGGTTTTCTCTCTTATCTCAAGGGTGTCGTGGTCTTGAAGAAGGCTAGGATCAGATCTAGGGTTCTTAACATTGGAAGAATCAACAAGATCTACATTCTTGGAAGATATTTGGGGCATATTTTCTTTTGCTCTCCAGTTTGTTACCCTAAGTGAAGGTAGCAAACTGTGAGTTTAAGGAGAAACCCTAACTTGGGTTCCAACCTAGTGAGATTGTTCCTTTCTACTGGTTATTTTTACAGTTTGTGTCTAGGAGCACTGTCCGGGTTAGGGGGACCGAAGTTGGCTCATTAATTGGTTGAGTCTGTTGTGTGTTCTGATTGATATTATCTGGTTCTTGATTGTTATTGCTGTTATTTGTGGTTTAGCTAGTTTATCTTGTGTTTGCTTGTGAGTGATTAGATCTTAGGAAAAGCTCCCAAGTTAAGACTTGTCCTGGCACCATTGAGTGACGAACCAGGAATCTGGACACTGACTTGGCTTCGCTTTGTGTGTGCTTGAACTGTGTGTTTGCATATTCTTGCTAGTACTTGTGTTCAATCATGTCTGGATCTGAAGGTCCTCAAGGACCTCAAGGTCCTCAAGGACCTATTGTAGATCCTAATTCCTCTGGTATGCCTAATGTGACTCTTGTTAGCAAATTGGATGCAAGTGACCCATTGTACCTTCATCCAAGTGATTCTGCTAACCTTAGTATAATAACAATCAAATTAAAGGGAACTGAAAACTATAATGTGTGGGCTAATGCCCTTCAACTGGCTTTACAAGTTAAAAATAAATGGGGTTTTATTGACAATACATGTAAGAAACCTACTGATGATGAAATTCTTGCAAGGCAGTGGGATAGATGTAATTCCATTGTCCTTACTTGGATTCTTAACTCTATGTCAGAAGAATTATACTTAGGACAAGTTTTTTCTAAATTAGCTTCTGATGTTTGGAAAGATTTAAAAGAGACCTACAATAAGGTTGATGGGTCTGTTGTTTTTGACCTTTATCAGAAAATAAATTCTTTCAGTCAAGATGGTTTGACTGTAGCTGACTATTACCAGAAACTTAATGTAATGTGGCTACAGTTAGATCAAATTTTACAACTGCCTGCTTGTACTTGTGACTCTGCTAAAGAATTCAATAGTTTTAGTCAAATGATTAAATTGATGCAGTTTCTTATGGGTCTTGATAGTGTTTACCAAAGTGTTAGAACTAGTTTATTGACCAAGAAGGTTCTTCCCACTGTTAAAGAGGCTTTTGCCATAGTCTCTAGAGAAGAATCCCATAGGAATTCTGTTAACAGTGGAAAGAAGTCTCAAACTGTTGGTTTTATGTCAAAGGCTACACAGTTTTCTGATTTTACAAAAAAGGTTAATAAAGGCTCTAATTCTGGTTTAAAATGTACTCACTGTAATAAAGTAGGACACACTATAGATAAATGTTTTGAAATAGTGGGATATCCTAGTTGGATGAGGCCTAGAGGAAACCAAGGAAAGAAGGCAGTTGTGAATAATAATGTAACTAGTGAAACTAATGTTCCTATTTCTAGTATAACCTCTGATCAGTTGGCTAGGTTATTGAGTTTGATCAATGACAAGCCAAGTGAGAATCCAAGCTGCAATATTGCAGGTAGGTTCTTTTGTGCAAACAGTTTTGAAAATAGTGAATTATTACAACAAAATCTGTTTTTTAAACCCATTTTTAGCTTTGTAAATTCTTTTGGTAATAAAATTACTGTTGGATGGATTGTTGATTCTGGAGCAAATCAACATATACAAATCAACATATGGTCAACAGTGATGTTGATCTCTTAGATTATGTTGATGTTTCAGATCTTAATATTTTTGTAAACCATCCAAATGGAACTAAGGCTTTGGTAACCAAAATAGGTACTGTTTGTCTGTCTAAAAATGTTGTCTTAAAAGATGTTCTTGTTGTTCCTGAGTACAATGTTAATTTGATTTTTGTTCATAAATTGGCTAGAGATAATAAATTGTATGTAGGATTTGATGAACATAGTTGTTATATACAGGACTTAAAAACCAGGAAAGTCCTGGTGACTGGTAAACAACAAGATGGACTGTATCTATGTGCTAATGCTAGTTTCATGAATAAGGTTTGTGTTAATAATTCTGAGTTGTATAGTCTTTGGCATGCTAGACTAGGACATCCATCTGATCAGGTTGTTAGGCACTTATCAGATGAGTTTAGGATAGGTCTAGGAAGTAATCATCAGCCTTGTGAAGTATGTCACAGGGCTAAACAGCATAGGGAACCCTTTCCCTTAAGTGAACACATGTCCACTGAAATAGGTGAACTTGTGCACTTAGATGTTTGGGGACCTTATAGGGTTGTTAGTAGAGATGGTTTCAAGTATTTCTTAACCATTGTTGATGATTACTCTAGGGCTGTCTGGGTCTGTCTAATGAAATCTAAAAATGAGGTTTTCAGTTATGTCAAAGATTTTATAAATTTACTAAACACTCAGTTTAAAAAACCTGTTAAGTGTATAAGAAGTGACAATGGTCTTGAATTTGTTAATCACCAAATGAAAGATCTATCTAGTGGTTTAGGTATTATACATCAAACTAGTTGTGCCTATACTCCTCAACAAAATGGTATTGTTGAGAGGAAGCATAGGCATTTACTAAATGTTGCTAGGGCTCTACTTTTCCAAAGTAATCTTCCTATCAGATTCTGGACTGAGTGTATACTAACTGCTTCTTATCTAATCAATAGGACTCCCTCCTCTGTACTGCATGGAAAGACTCCTTATGAAAAAATCTATGGCTTTAAACCCCTCCTAAGTCACTTAAAAATGTTTGGGTGTTTGTGTTTCTGTACTAATCTAAATGAAACTGATAAACTTAGTAGTAGAGCTGAGAAGTGTGTGTTCATTGGCTACTTTTTTGAAAAAAAGGGATATAAAGTATTCAGTCTTGATAGTAAAACAATATTTTTTTCTAGAGATATAAAATTTTATGAAAACTTTTTTCCTTTTAAAGAAAAAAATATTTTTGAGAAATTTGATGCTAATGAAAACACACAAGTAAACCAGCTCAACTTTTTTGATATGTATGAAAACACAGATTCCAAAATTGTTTTTGAAGTAGAGGATCCCAATGATGAAAGGGGGGGTAAAGGTAAGAAAGACACAGGAACACATGGGTCCCTGCAATCTGAACTAAGTAATCTGAATGAGAACAGTAATGAGTCTCATGATGAAGGTTACAGTTCTGATAGGGCAGGGCATGTGAATACTGAAAATGATGAAACACTAGAATCTGAGGGTGATGCTTCTGAATCTGTGTCACAAAGTGTTTTAAGAAAATCAACAAGAGTGTCAAATATGCCTAGAAAGTTTAGTGAGTTTGTAGTAGAGGGGAAAGTCAAGTATGGGTTAGAAAATGTAGTTAAGTATAATAACTTGTCCATAGAATCTAAATGTTTTGCTTCTACTCTGAATAAAAGCTATGAACCCAGAAGCTATAGGGAAGCTTGTCTAGATTCCAGCTGGGTTCAAGCTATGAATAATGAACTAGAAGCTTTACATAGGAATGACACATGGACTTTGGTTGATTTGCCTAAAGGCAAAAATATTGTGGGGTCTAAATGGGTGTTTAAAATAAAATACAAATCTAATGGTGAGATAGAAAGGTACAAGGCAAGGTTAGTGGCTAAAGGGTATAGTCAAAAGGCTGGAATAGACTTTGAGGAGACCTTTTCTCCTGTGGTTAAGTTAGTCACAGTTAGATGTATTCTCACATTAGCTGTTTTTTATAACTGGGAGTTGTACCAGTTAGACATTAATAATGCCTTCCTTTATGGAGATCTAAAGGAAGAGGTGTATATGTCATTACCAGAAGGGTATTCTTCTGGAAATGAAAACAAGGTGTGCAAATTAAACAAATCTTTGTATGGCTTAAAACAAGCCCCTAGGATGTGGAATGAAAAGTTGATTAATGCTTTGTTTGAATTTGGGTTTAAACAGAGCAAGTGTGATTATTCCATGTTTATTAAAAATGAAAAAGATGTGTTTATTGTATTACTTGTTTATGTTGATGACATTGTTATTACAGGTAATTCTGTAAAAGAAGTTTCTAGCATTAAAGAGTTTTTAAAAACAAAATTTCTTATAAAAGATCTAGGAAAACTTCAATATTTTCTAGGAATAGAAGTCATTAGAAATGAAAATGGTATTTGTCTTTCTCAAAGAAAGTATTGTACTGATTTGTTAACAGAGTATGGCATGTTGGGATGCAAACCTGTTAATGTCCCTATTGATCAGAATCATGCTTTAGTAACTTTGTTAAAAGGAAATGACCCTAACTTAGAAAATATCACAGGATACCAACAGTTAGTTGGAAAATTGATATATCTGTCACACACAAGACCAGATATATCATATGCTGTGCATTTTCTTAGTCAGTTTATGCATGCTCCTACTAAGGGACACTTAAAGATAGCCTTTAAATTATTAAGGTATCTGAAGTTGTCTCCTGGAAAAGGACTGCAATTCACTAAGGGTGAAAACCTTAACTTAGTTGCTTATACAGATTCAGACTGGGCAAAGTGTAACATTACCAGGAAATCTGTTACTGGATTTTGTGGGTTTTTGGGAAACTGTTTAGTTTCCTGGAAAAGTAAGAAACAGGCAACTGTTTCAAGATCCTCAGCAGAAGCTGAGTTTAGGGCTATGTGTTCTGCCACTTATGAGATAATGTGGCTAAGAAATGTTTTGACTGAATTAGGCATTAATGTTGAAATGCCTGTTAAAGTTTTTTGTGACAATAGTGTTGCTATCTCTATAGCAGCCAATCCAGTTTTCTATGAAAAAACTAAGCACTTTGAGCTTGATCTATTTTTCTTAAGAGAACAAATAACTAAAGGTGTTATTAAAACACAATGGGTTGACTCAAAAGGACAAATAGCAGATGTGTTCACTAAAGGGTTGTTTGCAAATTCACATATGCATCTTTGTGAAAAGTTGCATTTGTTTGACCCATTTGGGTAAAAGAATTGAGGGGGGTGTTATTTTTAGTAAGAATTACTAATATTTTTACATTCAATTCTTTTACTTTTACCAATAATATTACTTATACATTTTTTGTTTTAATATGTTTGAATCATTGCTTGGATTGGACTAAGAGCTGTTATTGGACTGAAGCTGCTATTGGGCTCCTGATGCTGACTTGGGCTACTAATGTTGCTGTTGGGCTACTACTGGCTTATGGGCTTCGAAGACTCAGCCCTCTCCATGTTGGCAATCCGGGTGATATGAGATCAACGGTGGAGATCAAGTACATTTGTGCTTCTTTGATAGAAGCTTCTACTGATGATATAAAAGCCTTGTTTCGTCTCCTTTATTCAGTTTAATCAGCTCTGTTCTTTCTCTTCAATAATAATCGTTCTCAGTCTCTCTCTAGATTGTTAGGGTTTCTATCAGTTGTATCTTAATAATTTTGTAGTGTGAGAGGATCAGATCATCGTGTTGATGATCTGATTAAGAGGTAGTGATTAGATTGTTGTATTTGTGAGAGATTGTTTAGTTTGAGTTGTGATTCTTTTTCAGTAATAATATCAATCGTTTAATACCATATTTGTAACAAAGTCACCAAACCCCATTGTGGGATTCGAACCCAGAACCTTATAGTCTTTAAGTCTTATCCCACAACCAAGATGCTGCTGAGGGGCATAATTCCTTTGGCTACTGGTTACATTAGATGAATCGTTCTTGCGTTTAAAACCATGTAAAATGTCATAAAAATTAAGGCTTGGAAGGTTGTTTATAGTCTAGTTACATTACTGATTACTTCACCATAATAAGTAGGTTTTGACTTGTCAACACCAAACGGTCCACTTTCTGGCCCAAATCATAATGTGAAATTGTAGTACAACAACTTCATAAATTGGTGAACTACCTCAATAATCAGGATTAAATGCGGAAGGTCATCAATCTTATAATATATGCATTAAACTATGAAATTTAATGTATTGATTTCAATATTTGATTATTTTCTACATTAAATTTGATGTAACATTATTTATCGACTATTTCTAAATGGCATGTTACATCATTAAACCTTCAATTTTCGTCATTATGACATATCTGCATCATGCATTACTTTACAACAATGGTTAAATATAAAAAACTATAAACATTATTGTTCCATATCAAAAGAATGTACCCATTAACAAATTTTAAGTTGTATCTATAGCACTATCGAATCAGAATAAATATGCATCTTCATGTAACCAACTTGTAGTGTTATCATTTGTACCAGAATGACCCGAATCCGAATCCACCCGAACTTAAATTCAAGAATACCCGAAAAACGTAAATCTGAATAACTTGAAGCCGCACACGAAATAACGTAAGTGATTCAGTTTTCAGATAGGAATGATATGGTAATTCAGGTAACCCAAAAGGCCGATTACATATTTATAGTGATCACCAATTTTGCTTAGGCTTTTGGAATTCTTGTGATTTGTTGGGCAACTTCGTTACATGGCAAGGCAACGATGTTTACAATTCTTGATGTGTCATTGACGTTTACAATTCCAAGTTTCCCACAAATTCGTCTACAAAATCTTCTTTTAACAGCTAAACTCCTAGTCATGTAGTTTTTTTAACGGCCAACAAATCAATCCCGATCACTCATAAAGTACCCACTGGACAAAGGAGTACTTTGAGAGTAACCCGGGTCCACCAATAATTTCACACTAGTTCCCGGGGAAATTCGCCGCCCGAAGGCCCACTATGGTAAAACCGGCCCACCAGCAGTATTTTGGTGCCGTCAGGACTCGAACTCCCTACTAGAGAAATAACAATAGTACATCAATCTCATAAGAAAAGTAAGGAGGGTGCCACTCCACCGTAAGTCCGTAAGGGATTGGCCTAGTCATGTAGTACCCAGGGTACTAGAACAGTTCTCTTCTGCCAAATTCGTCTACAAAATCAATTTCACATTTTGTCATTGAAACAGGTTGATTGGAAATATTGTGAACTTCTTTCAAATCTAGGATTTTGGACTGTCAAAAAGAAAAACGCTTGAAATATTTTATTTGTCCAATGCTAACCTTGCAACTACAATGGATCAAGATGTTGGCAACCGTGATGGTCATATATTTCCAAGCAAAAATGGAGAACAACTACCAAAAAAACCGATCAAACCTAACCTGAACTAACCCGAACTTGACCAACCCGAGCTATATATAGGTCGGTTATCGGTTCAAATTTTCTCGGTAAAAAAATTCAAACAACCCGGCCCGAACCCAAACCCAAAACCAGTGGCGGACCCAAGGATTTTATCACGGGGTTGGAGTTTTTAAGCAATCAATTGTCCATATATCATTTTGTCTTACGTCACATGATAAAAAGATAAAACCAAATTAGACTAGAAAAATAACAATAGTATATCAATCACCAATAGAGATGGATAAAATAAATACAAACGAAGATTATTTAGCAAACATATTCAGGAGTTTCTGACAAGGTAACAAGAGAAAACCGTCTTTTTTGTCACAATTTTCTAACAGTTACTTGAAACTCGAGTAAAAACTAAAAAGCCAAAACACCTTTATTTTCGTTGCTCCACAAGAGAGTTATCGTGCGTCATTAGTGTGTTTCTTCCACTAAAGATATTTGTTTTTTCATTGTCGTCGTTACACACGCACACGTGTTTATGTGTCTTTGTTTGTTGTTTTAAGTTTGTATAAATTTCGCCGATTGCATTTGGTGAAGGAGAAAAAGAAAGTCAATCATCTTGACTTTACAATCGAAGTTTCCTAATCCTCAAAAGTCACAACCCCTCCACTATATTTCTTAATCTTTTACATGTTATTCATTTCATATTACTTTAACGAAAACTTCACACCATTTTCATATTTATTTCATTTGAGATTCAAACTCATAATTACTTGATTGCTTAGCTAAAAGAATAAATGGAGTTTTAAACTTTTACACATTTGTGATAATAGCTAGAGTTTCTCGATAACTAAGGGGTTGTTTGGTTGATTAAGTGTTAAATCATTAAGAGGTCTGAATGGTTAGAAGACTCTGAATAATTGAGTGCTGAATGGTTCAGCTGTTAATCATTTCATTCAAAACATTTTTTAGGTTGAAACAAACAGACTGAATACTAAATCATTCAGAGCTGAATGATTCAGAGTCTTATCAAGAGACTACCAAACATGCTCTAAGTTATTATAAATTTGGTCTTTAATTTCGTATCACAGTTTTTCTCTCAAATTTAATGTTCTCATAACTAGACCCGTCAATGAAGGAGTCGCCTAATCTATTGGTTGGATAAGTTTCAATTGGACTAAATATATACGAACTATCAAATGAACAAAGTATAAATCCTGAAGTATTTAATAACCAAGAAATGAGATTTGGAAGATAATTCTTTTTATTAAATCCAGCACAACCGGCTCGACCTATAACTTGTCAATACAAACAAAGACGGTTCAAGGGTAATCAACTAGATTTTTATATGTTGTTCGTAGTTTGATTGTCAGTATTTATTTAATTTCATATCTAAAGATTAAAATGATGACTTGATGAGTAACCTTATATTTTATTTGCAACTTTGTAAGGAAATGCCAAGAAACTTTTTTCTTTATACCGGAAAAAAGCAGGGGACAAGGAATTGTTGGTTGACTTAATCCAAACTTGGAAAAAAGCAAAAAAATAAAAATTCACTAATAATAAATAAATAATCAACAATTTTGACTTCAGAATTGCATAATCCTTTTCCTCCACAACCTCTCCAATACGTGTCTTATAAAATTTCCCATACTTTTCTTTGATGTATTTTCTTCTCCCCTTTAATTAGTTTTTATTTTGTTTCATTAATTTCAGATAAGCACTAGTTATACATCACCATGTGAAAGAAATATGGATGGAATCTTTTAGTTGATTAATGCGATTTGAAAATTTGAAAATTATGTTTTTGCAATAACGCCTCCTATTTTAAGGGAGGGATAGAATCAGCATGACGCTGGTTTTATTTTAAATTATTTCAGTAATAATATTTTTACAACGCTTTCTATTTTAAGGGAGTAAGAGAATTTGCAACGCGATATTTTTGGAGCCGTCTGTGTGGGATGTGGAGAGAGAGAGAGAGGGGGTGAGAGGAATGGTATTTACCCCATGAATGACTATGAACGACATCTGTGAGAGAGGATTAGAAAGAGGGAAGAAGAATGTCATTGGGAGGGTGGAGGATAAAGGAAGTAGAGGTGTCCATCCACAAACGCCCAATAACAAATTTTTTCAGAGCAGGATTAAAGAAATGGAATTGACATCTTTATAAGTATTTCTAGTTGAGTGAGGGTAAAATCTAGGTAGGATGTGCGAGGGTGACGTGGATATGCTTTTGATAGCACCAGATTGTATGCAATGGTGTCCGTTTAGGGGTTGGTTAATGATGTTATTTTGACCATTGCAAGCATTTTTTTAGGAACTTCATAGATCGTATGATTTTTAGGGTTGTAGTATCTTGCTAGCCCTGGTTTTTATTATATAAAGTCGTTTTTGTTGTTAAAAAAATGAATTTTACATAAAAAAGCATTTCATAATTATTTTTGAAATATCTTCTACCTGAGAATTATTATTAAATAATAATTACTCTCTCATATAAAATGTTTTATACTAGAAAGAAAAAAAGGGAGTAAAAAGTGCCGGTTCCAAAGTGTGTTGCATAATACTATCGATGTGCTTATACAATGATGCTTCCCAATTTTTCCCATAAAGTTGAGGGTTCGAGTCACATAATCAATAATAATATAGACATGAGAGTAGGATTACATGGAGGTATGTGTTTGCGTTTTAAAAAAACAAAGCGCGAGGTAAAACGTCGATTTGTTGATATAATACCAACACTGAATGAAAACTTAAAATAAAATTCTTAAAGTTTTGCTTCTACGACATCTTTTCAAAACTTGGTTGATTTTCTTCACCATAAATAAGAAACAAAATCATACCTATAATCATAACTATATATATTTTTCCTACAACTACCACTAAGAATAATAATAAAGCAAAACTTAGTTAATATTATTTTGTACTTTAGTCTTTGTTTTTGTTTGCTACTACTACAAGATGCAGAAAAACACAGTGATGCAGTTTTGTTCATAACTTGACATCACCTTCATTCAAACTATCAATTTCCCCCAATTTCATCTCCATTAATATATCAATAATAATAATAAGAATCAATCCCCACCTTTTTTCCCTCCATATATCAACCCTAATTTCACTCAACATATTAATCCTCCAAAATCACAACCAATCTCAACAAACTTCCACTTAATCTCTCTCTCTCTCACACACACATATACAATCACCAAAGTAGATCTACAACGCTTTTTATGTAAGCGCCAGAGTGGCCTTGCTTTTACGATCCACTGAGATTCAGACCTGCGTCACTCATTTTCGTGAACAAGTAAACAACTATTCATTGAGATTCAGTCACGCCTCGTCGCTCATATTCGTAAACAACATTTCACTGAGATTCAGCCCTGCGGCGCTCAGATTCGTAAACAACGTTCTACTGAGATTCAGTCCTACGTCGCTCAGATTCGTAAACAACTGTCCATTGATATTCAGCCTTGCGTCGTTCAGGTTTGTAAACAACAGATACTGATATTCAGCCCTACGTCGCTCAGATTCGTTAAAAATTATATATATACCAGAGATTCTCAGCAATGGTGGCTGAGCCTTGGTTAATCCGATTAAGAACTCAAATGAGTTCAAATCTCAAACACGCTTTGTTACTAGAATCATCATCATCATCAAAATCAGTAACAAAAAACTCTCAATCGAACGAAAATCGTAGCAAAAAACCAGAAACAATCGGTATATTATCATTTGAGGTTGCAAATGTGATGTCAAAAACTGTTCATCTGCACAAATCATTAACAAATTCCTCGATCTCTAGGTTGATAAACGATATACTCAACTCCGAGGGTGTCAAAACCCTAGTTTCGTCCGACGAAACATATCTGTTAGAACTCGCGTGTTCGGAGAAGCTAGAGGATTTGAATTTCATCGCTGGAGTTGTTTCGAGGCTCGGGAGGCGGTGCAGCGTGCCGCAGTTGCAAGGTTTTGAGCATGTTTATGGTGATATTGTTAATGGAGGTATAGATGTAGGTGAATTAGGGGTTTTGGTTAAGGATATGGATGCAATGGTGAGGAGAATGGAGAGGTATGTTAATAGTACAGCTCGGTTGTATAGCGAAATGGAGGCGTTGAGTGAGTTAGAGGCTGCGGCGAATAAGTTTCAGGCGAATCAGTACGAAGAGAGCCGGAGAGTGTTTGAACAGAAGGTGATTTGGCAGAAGCAGGATGTGAGGCATTTGAAGGATGTTAGTTTGTGGAATCAGACTTATGATAAGGTTGTGGAGATGTTAGCGAGGACGGTGTGTACGCTTTATGCGCGTATTTGTTTGGTTTTTGATGATACGATTAAAAGACGAGAGATGTTTTCAACTAGTTCTGTTTCGGTTTCTGGTTCTGGTTCTGGTTCTGGTTCAGGTTCGAATGTGAATTTGCATTCGTGTAGGAGTTTGTCTCAAGTTTCGAGTCAGGTTGATGCGCATAGTGCGACGTCGAGTGGGAAGAGGGTAGTTAGGGTTAGGGTTAGGTCGGAAACTGGATCGAAAAAGGGGGAAATGTCTTTGTTTAAAGCGGAGGATTTTAATTTTGCGTGTGGGTTGGGAGCGGGGAGATTGTTTATGGAATGTTTGAACAGAAGCAATACGGTTTCAAAGATGGATGATTTTGATGATGGTTCTGTTCGAAAAGGCGGTGATGATCGTAGCAGCCAGGTTTCAGGTTCGTGTAGTGTTTCAAGTAGTATACGAAAAGATATAAATCATTCAGGTTTTCAAAATCGGATTCCAATACAACAAAGACGTTTGAAAGCGAATACAATGAATGGTTTTAAAACTGCTACAAAGAGCGGACTAATGGTACAAGTGTCTCAAAATACCATTGGAGGCTCTGCTTTGGCTTTGCATTATGCGAATGTTATAATCGTTATTGAGAAATTACTTCAATACCCGCATTTAGTAGGTGAGGAGGCTAGAGATGATTTATATCAAATGTTACCAACAAGCTTGCGATTGGCTTTAAAGATGAGTTTAAAGTCGTATGTGAAAGATTTAGCGATATATGATGCGCCACTTGCCCATGATTGGAAAGATAGGCTTGACGAGATTCTTTCTTGGCTTGCGCCTATGGCACACAACATGATGCGTTGGCAAAACGAGAGAAATTTTGAGCAACAACAGATTGTTTCGAGAACCAATGTTCTTCTTCTACAAACGTTGTACTTTGCAGATAGAACAAAGACGGAAACAGCCATTTGTGAGCTTCTTGTGGGTTTGAATTATATTTGTCGTTATGAGCATCAGCAACACGCGCTATTGGACTGTGCAAGCAGTTTTGATTTTGACGACTGCATGGAATGGCAAACTGAATACTGAGCTTCATGGAGGTGATTCGATATGTGACAGTGAGTTCTTTTTAATCTCTGCATCGTCTGATACAGGTAGTCCAACATGATGTGAATATCATAGATTTTGGCTTTCTAGTGATTTATAGTCATTGTAATTTGTATGGATGAGTTGTTTTATGTACTTTGTTGTAAGGCGTATGTCTTCTTCGCCTTTGAAGTACATATTCAACTTGACAAACGATCTATAATGTATTTCGCCGTTTCTTGATTTCAGCTATCATACGAGTCTATTCATGTTTAAGTTCTAGTGTTATTTTCTAACCGTTGTTAATTCTTATTTTTTTCCATTCAATTGAGAACTTATGCTTCATCCCGGTTTAAATGAATACGATAATATTCGTTGTTAAACCTGTTAGACCACCCGTAGTGGAGCGCTAATTGCACGCGAAAGAAGGCTTTAGCGCCCCATAATGCCCCCAACACCGCCCCCAGGGGCGCTAATCTTGCAAAAATGACAGGGGCGTTTTTTTGCACTTGGTTTTGGCATGGTGGTCTTGGGGGGGGGGGGGGGGGGGGGTTAAATTCACGCCGACTACGTTTGGGCCTATGTGCCACTTTGACTTTGGTGAATGATTTCCTCTTTTGTGCACTTCATTGATGTATTACTCTTTTTGTTAGACTACCTAAGAAGATGTAATCACTCAAATTGTGCACTATATATCCTTATGATACTTGAATACTCTAACATGCACTCATTCAATCAGTGCATTATATCCTTATGATGCTTAAATTCTCTAACATGCTATCTCTGCATCATTGATGTTCTAACTGGACCATATTCTGTTAACTTTTAGTTTCAAGATTGCGCTGTACAACACATCGACGCACATGCACTCGTCTGGTTATTTAGTTGGTTAATACACACGCGGTGGGGATGTGGGCGAGTGATCGGTTACTGGGGTCTCCTGCAAAATGGATCAACTTTTAGTTGTATGTAATCTTGTAGCTGGTAGTAGTGGTTTAGGTGAAAAGTAAAAAGTTCTAAAAAGTAGCTGAAGCAAACAAACATCTTTAGAATTTAGAACCTTTATTGGGACATACATATAAAACCATGGTGAGATCATAATATCATATATCTCACACTTTTAAGAGGGTCCCATTTATATGGTAACATAAAAGGATATAACTGAAGGTGGGCCAAAAGACTAATGGTCCCTTTGAATGTGAAATTTGACCATTGAAACCATCATGAGAGCATGCATATCACCCAAGCATGCTTGCTCAATTTCATGAGGAGTTTAACTTATTTTTATTTATGGATGTACTATCATCCCAGAGACACCACCCATCATTTGGTGGAGTGGTATGAGGAAATGAAGATAAGAGCTTGATGCCATTTGGTCTCAAGTTCGAATCTGATCCAAAGGGGTTTTATTGTAGTGGGCCTTTGGCGACGGATTTTCCCCCGGATTGGTGGACTTGGGTTGCCCAGTGGGCAGCCATTTGTCCAGTGCTAACCCACTGGCAGTTCAGGTGATATTTAGTTGACCGTTAAAAAAACTATCATCCTAGCACAATGTACAACCTTGTGCTAGATATTCAATGATTTTATGTTGAAACTTGTAAGGTATAGAAGTACCTAGAGATTGACAATTTCAATTTTTATATATCAAAGAAGTCAACAAGTTGTATCAAATTTTTGTATAATGGGCCAAACACGGATGTAGAATAATTAAGTAATAAGAAAACGGGTCAAAGATATATTTGTGGAATGAATCAATAGTTGGCTACCTGTGTGATGGAGATTGATAGGTAGTGCACTCATCGTGGAATAGTAGGATGAAGGTGTGTAAGCAAGTGAGTGGATTGTGAGTTGGTCAAGATGGACTGTTAATACATCAAATTAAGTCGGGTCAGGCTTAAGTTTCAACTCATTTAATAAACGAGCTCGAGTCCGTATTCCACATATCAAGCTTGATTAGGTTCGCGAGCCTAAAATGAGCTTTGCTAAGTAATAGTTTATGTTTAGTATAATAAATATATAAATACATAATAAATATTATCGTATATAGGATTATGATGAAATAAACAAATGATATATGTTATGATCAGCAGGGGCGGACATAGGGAAGAAGCAGCGGTCGCGGACGTTGCGACTCAACTTCGCGCGCGTAGTGGAAAATTAGTGGAAATTTTGTTTTTTTTTTACGAAATTTGAAAAACGTTGCTACTAAAATGAAAAAAAATGAAAAACGTTACTACTGATTTTGTGGCCTAGATCCGCCACTAATATGATATATACAAAACTATATTTATAAATATATACACACGTGTGTATATATGTACGGGTTTAAATCAAATTGTAAAATAGTTAAATAATGAACAAATAATAAACAACTCGAGTCAAGCTCGTGAAATTATTCACAAGCTAAGCCTGAGTTTCAAAAACATGTTGCTAAATGTAGAATTCTATGGTTCAAACCTTGTTTTATTCCATTGAACCTTTCAATATATACAAGATACAATCCCCTTATTTTAGGGAAGAGATAAACTATAATATTAGAGATAGATATTATCTATATTTACAATTCAAACAATTCAAATTATATTATCTATTACACCCCCGCAGTCGAAGCAAGAGGAGGGCGAATGTTGAGACTGGAGCGGAAGTCATCAAATAGCACACGTGGTAGACCTTTGGTGAAGATGTCAGCAATCTGAAGACGTGTCGGAGTATGGAGAATCCGAATAGTGCCGCGTTTAACATGCTCACGAACAAAATGAATGTCAAGCTCAATGTGTTTGGTGCGTTGATGCTGTACCGGATTATTAGACAAGTATATGGCACTGATGTTATCACAATAAACCAGGGTGGCAGTAGATAAAGGCCGATGCAACTCAAGAAGTAAATTACGGAGCCAACAAACTTCAGCAACAACATTAGTCTAGCACGGTACTCAGCTTCAGCACTGGATCGAGAAATAGTAGTCTGTCGTTTTGACGACCAAGATAAGAGATTAGGAACCATGTAAACACAATAACCTGAGGTAGAGCGGCGAGTATCCGGGCATCCAGCCCAATCAGCATCTGTGTATGCTCGAAGAGAAACCGCAGGACAGGAGGATAAAGTAAGACCGTACGACGCCGTGCCACGAATGTATCGAATAATGCGCTTTAACGCGTTCCAATGATCCAAAGTGGGGCTGTGCATATGAATGCACACCTGCTGAACAACATAGGTGATATCGGGCCTGGTAAAAGTTAGGTACTGAAGTGCCCCAGCTAGACTCCGGTATAAAGTGGGATTTTCGAATAGAGCACCCGAGGTAGTACTCAATTTGGGTTTGGTGTCAACTGGAGTCGCAACCGTGTTACAATTCTCCGTACCTGCACGACTGACTATATCCTGAGCATAGGATTGCTGCGACAAAAACATCGTGTCACCTGTGCGAGAGACAGATATACCGAGAAAATAGCTGAGTGGTCCAAGATCTTTCATGGCAAATTCAGCCGCAAGGCTGCCCATGAGCTTCTTGCGAAGAGAGTCTGAAGAAGCAATAAGTATAATATCATCAACATAAATCAATAAGTAAGCAATATCACCCCCGTAGTGGTAGGTGAAGAGAGAGTTGTCACATCTACTCTGCAAGAAACCAATAGAAGTAACAAAATCGGTGAAACGTTGGTACCAAGCCCGAGGTGCCTGCTTAAGACCATAAAGAGATTTGGTCAATCGGCAGACATGATCAGGATAGTCCCGATGACGAAATCCCATGGGTTGGTACATATAAACAGTTTCAGTAAGATTCCCATGTAGAAAGGCATTAGTAACATCCAGCTGATGGATTGACCAAGACTGAGAAAGTGCCAAAGTCAACACAGTACGAATGGTGGCCGGTTTAACAACCGGACTAAAAGTTTCCCCACAATCAACCCCAATTTCTTGGTTTCTACCATCACAAACCAAGCGAGCTTTGTACCGCTCAAGAGTACCGTCAGACCTGTATTTGTGGCGAAAAAGCCACATGCTACGAATAACATGCATATCAGGATGTCTCGGGACAAGTTCCCAAGTCTTGTTTTTAATTAAAGCATTAAATTCGTGTTTCATGGCGTTAAGCCACTCCGGGTTAGACAAGGCATCTTTGGGAGTTTTAGGTAAAGGTGTAACTGTGGAGGTGGTCAAATTAAATATTTGTTTTGGCTTGTGAATACCGACATGGCTCGGGTGTGCATGGTGCGGGTGGGGGACGGTGGTGGAGGGTTCGGGATGGTAGCAGTGGACGGGGCATGGGTGGTAGTGTGGGAAGGGCCAGGTGAATGTTGGTTGGTAGTTGGGCCAGTGGAGGTAGTCTGGTTGATAGTTGGGCCGGTGGAGTTATCGGGTGTAGGTGGGTTATTTGGGCCGAGAGGATTGGACGGCAAGTGGGAAGGTGGGGACGGGGAAGGACTGAGCTGGGAGTTTGGGCCAGGTGGTATGTGTTGGGCTGATGACAGAGGTGAGTTAGGAGGGTTGTTATTTTCGGGAGGCAGATTAGGAGGTGGGGTAGGGGTAGTTGTGTATAGGGAGGGGTGAGGAGTGTCATCGAGGAAGTTGTATGTATGAGGGGTGGTTTTGTGTTTCTTGGCAAATGGGAAGATGGTTTCGTCAAACAAGACATGACGATTAATGGTGATGGTGCGGGTGTTTAGGTCTAGGCATTTGTACCCTCTATGGTTGGAAGGATATCCCAAAAAAACACATGGGTGAGAACGGTAAGCAAGTTTATGAATAGTGGTTTGAGGAATGAGAGGGTAACAGACACATCCGAACACACGAAGGTGATCGTAGGTGGAAGGCAACGGTAGAGGCGTTGTGTAGGGGTTTGGAAATTATGGATTTTGCTTGGTATGATGTTGAGTAGGTAAGTGGCGGTGTCAAGGGCATGTGGCCAATAGGTTGTGGGCATGGGGGAATGCGCCAGAATGGTACGCATAAGGTTGTTAATGGTTCGGATTTTACGTTCAGCTTTGCCATTTTGGGAGGAGGTGTGAGGGCAGGAAAAACGAAAGTGCATGCCGTTAGAGTTACAAAAGTTATGAAACCGATTATTGGCATATTCACGTCCGTTGTCACATTGGAGTTGTTTGATTTTAGTATTGAATTGGGTTTGGACAAAATTATTAAATTTTGTGAACATGGCAAAGACGTCAGATTTACGAGCTATTAGGTAGGTCCATAAAAAATTGGTGAAGTCGTCCAAAAACAACACATAATAACGGTGACCCCCGTTAGACATAATAGGGGAGGTCCAAACATCACTATGAACAAGATCAAATGGCTTAAACGTACTTGTATTAGAAGTAAAAAACGGAAGTCTAGTATGTTTACCAAAATAAAAGCACTGCAAGTTTTATTATTTAAAGAACTACAAGAAATAGAATTAGAAGTCTTTAAATTATTTAAAATGGCAGGGCTAGGGTGACCGAGCCGTTGATGCCAGATGTCTTGTGAGATAGCTGCATAAGTGGAAGCAGTGGTGAGGTTGGTGATGTTGGAAGGGCTGAGAGTGTAGAGATCTCCCAAGCTATTGCACCGTAGGATAGGTTTCCTGGTCTGAAGGTCCTTCACAGTAAAACCATAGGGGTCAAATTCAACAGATAATTGATTATCAGTTGTAAAACGACGAACAGATATTAGGTTTTTAACGAGGTTAGGGGCATACAGGACATTGTTAAGTTTAAAGGGTGGGAATGGTGGAGGTAAGGTAATATTGCCTTGGCCTAAAACCGGAATGGTTTTACCATTCCCAACAATAATGTTGCGAATAATGCTAGAATTAAAAATAGAGGGGAACTTATCAAATTGAGGAGACATTGTACTTGTAGCGCCGGTGTCCATGGTCCAAGATGATTCATTGTTATGTAGTGCCAGATTGTACAGCGCCTGAGCGATGTCCGTAGGGGAATATGAGGCTGAGTATGAGTGGGCTGATTGTCCAGCATCCGGTCTGGGGCCTCAAAGTCCAGCCGAGTTGTTGGGTTTTGTGTTTTTGGGCCTGGTGTGCCTGATTTGGGCCAGAAGTGGGTCTGGTGGAGGGCGCCGTCTGTTAGGTATAGGGGTTAGGAGGGTATTGGGCCTGTGGTGGGTTTGGGTATTGTGGAAGTGGACTGTTAGGGTAGGGGCAAGGAGGACACGACCAAGGGGCCCAAGGTGAGTAGGGGGTATGATTGTAGTGGGGTGAACCAGGGAGGGGGTTGTTGCCACGGGGAGTTATTTTGCCAGACATTCTGTTGGAAACGACCCTGGCCATAGGAACCACGACCGCGTCCTCGACCACGGTTGCGACCGCGCTCACGACTAGTGTCATCGGTTTGGGTTTGGTTTGAGGGTTCGGTAGGTTGAGTTGGGTGTGAGGTGAGGGTATTTAGTGCGGTACCGGCGGACTGAGCCGCTTGTGAGGTTTGGGTGATTTTCTGGTCTTCGACCTGGCAGAGTTGTGAGCGTGTGTTATAGAAGTCGGGTAAGGGTTTGGTTTGTTGTAGGATGAGTTTGATGGTTTCGTATTGGTCGGTTAGGCCGGTGAGGATTTGCATGACGAGTTGTTTTCAGTGACATTGGCGCCAATGCTAATGAGTTGGTCATAGAGGAGTTTCATGTGCTGACAATAAGAAGACATGTCAGAGAAACGCTCTAGACGGGTGTTAAAAAATTTGTTTTGTAGGGATATTGTGCGGGCGGCTTGGTTATCAAGAAAAAGGTTTTTGAGGCGACACCAGGCATCGTAGGCAGTGGTATTAGTAATCATGATGGTATGAACGAGATCTTGAGTGATAGTGCCATAGATCCATTGGAGAACTATGGCATCCAATCGTTCCCAAGACTCGTGGTAAGTGGGTGTAGCGGATGACTCAGGTTCTTTGGCAGCCGCAGTGGTCGTGGGTGGGGCTCGGGGTAAAAGGTGATCGTATACTTCATACGCTTTGCAGTGTATGATGAATAGTTCGGCCCAGGTATTGTAGTGTTCGGTTTGGCGATCAAGGATAAGGGGGATGAAGTTCTTGATGTTGGTGACTGCGACTGCTGGATGTATGGAAGACATCGTTTTATTGGAGAGTGGGTAGCGATCGGAAAAAAAATCCGAAGGAGGAGTGGAGGGTTACGGTTGTTAGAGGAAGCAAGAAGAAAAAAAATAGGGTTATGGCTTTGATACCATGTAGAATTCTATGGTTCAAACCTTGATTATTATTCCATTGAACCTTTCAATATATACAAGATACAATCCCCTTATTTTAGGGAAGAGATAAACTATAATATTAGAGATAGACATCACCAAGAAACCACCACCAAAAACCCCTTCCCCGTCAGATTTATTGAGTCTAGACACCCAAGCAGCCCCCTTCGGACTTCAAAACCACCGCACCACCGCTGTCAACATCATCTCAACTGAAAACAACCACCACTACCACCACCATCGATCCTCTGCTCGTTGTCCAACTCCACCGACCTTGCTAAACCCACGAGAACCCTCACCACTGGGCGCAACCCTTCCTCACCCTGTCACCCAACTGATAACCGTCGCCTGCCTTCGTCTCCAACCTCACACCCACCACCGGTCGTCACCCACGACCCCCACAATCCACCTCCTCGGACCTCTGCACCAAAAATCACCACCATAGGGACAATCTATTGCCATAGCCACATGCGTGGTGGCTTTGGTCGACTGTAATCGACAGAAGACAGAGAGAGATCGGGGTGGAAGGTATGTTTAGAGAGGGAGATTTAGGGTTTTAGAGAGAGTGATGGTGGTGGTGGTTTTTGGGTGGAGGTGATGATGGTTTAAGGAAGTGGTGGTGGTGGTGATTTGGGGAATTTATGATCCAGAAACAAAGAAAAGAAGATAAGAAGAAAAGAAGAGTGGTAGGGTAGGGTGGGACCCACTTGAATACTTAATTAAATTTATATTTTCTTTAATCGTTTTGCCTTTCAGAAGGGGTAAAAAAGACATTTAACACCCATTTAACAGAGAAATCTAACATCCGTTAGGGATAAGGACCACCCGAGTGCAAAATTATAACCTCTGGGACCATTCGTGTTAATTGAGGGCATTAGTGAAATATGTGTATAGCACAGGGACCATCCGTGTAATTAACTCTAGATATTATCTATATTTACAATTCAAACAATTCAAATTATATTATCTATTACTGAAAAAAACTCGTAGATCTAGTCTGGACTTGAGCCGTAGCATGGAAGAAGAGATTTCTCCAGCTCGTTATAAAGTCCATGGGGGCGAAGCCACGTGGAGACTATCACAGTCAAGTTAGTTGTATACGAGCAGCGTGAAGAGTCATCATATGTAAAATGTATATATTATTATTAAGAGAAGGATGATACGAGGTGGTCACTCTCTAAAAATGATAAATGAAAGATACGAGCAAGGAGGGAGACCTCAGTACACTGAGGGGGTGTTTGTTTTTTCACAAAAAGAGCTTCTGGCCACTTATGTCTGCGCTGCGCAGACGCGGGCAGACATTTGTGGCTCACAGACCGTTTGTTTTTTGGAAGAGATCAGACCTAAAAACCTCTTCCCCACCTCTTCCCCAAACAGACTTGGCCCAACCTCTTTTTACCACTTCTCCATCTTCTTCCTCCTCCTCCTCTCCCTCTGCCGCCTCCTCCTCCCTCCTCCTCTCCCTCCGCCGCCGTCCCCTCCCTCCTCCTCTCCCTCCATCGCCGTCATCTCTGCCGCCGTCCCTTCCCTCCGCCGGCTTATACATCTTCGAAACCTTAATCAAAACCCAAGCTTATAACCATCATCATCACAGATCCAACATTACCCTTATGAAATACGAGTAAGAATCAGAATAATAAAGGTTATGAATCTTACAAACTGGTCAGAACCCTAGCAAGCCGTCGCCGCCACCTCTTACTCGGAACCCTAATCGAGCCGCCATCACCCTCTGCACTGTAACCCAGTTGCTGTCCGTCATTGGAACCGGGTGGTCGATGACCGTGGTCGGTAACCCTCCTCTGTACCGGTCTCTAATCTGAAACCCGGTAGTCGCCGCTATCATTAATCCCTTTTCCTTCTCTGTGTATGCTTTGAGATCCTCTTCATCTCTCTCCCTCTCACGTCTCTTTCTCTCCAATCGGGGTTGGGTTAGGTGGTCGGAGAATGGAGGGTGGCGCCGCTGTGTTGGTGGTCGGCGACCAATCTCCTCTTCTGTATCTCATTCTTTTGTTCTTTCTTTGATGTATGAAATATGTGTGTTGATCTGATTGTTGTTTAATGTTGAGCCTAAAGTTTTAGATTGGGTGTTGTGGTGGTGGTGGTGGTGGTGTTGTTGGTGACTAGGATGGTGGTTGGTGGTGGTGGTGGGGGTGTTGTTGGTGACTAGGATGGTGGTTGGTGGTTGGTGGTGGTGGTGTTGTTGGCTCGGGTCCGGGTCAGATTCGGTTCGGGTGGGTTGTGGTTGGTTATGGTTATGATTAGGTTATGCCGCAGACGTTAATAAACAAACAGTCTTCTTCTTGCAGACTGCAGACCTTTGGTCCACCTCTTCTCCTGCAGATGTATGCAGATGTGGTCCGCAGACTGCAGACCTTTTCTTGCAGAAAAAACAAACAGCACCTGAGTTAATGTATTAACTTCACTTGTATAGAGGAAAAATGGACCATGTAACGGGCTTGATTGGTATGGACTAGTACCCATGGAAAACTAAACAAGGACTAGAATGTGGCACCTCATACGAATCAGAGATCGAAGCGAGCTTAACCGAACTCAAGCTATAGAAATAAAACTATATAAGTACGTAAATAAAATGAGTTGTAGAGCTTAAATGAGGTCAAAGTTGACTTTATTTGTTTACCCCTCTAGCATGACAACTAATAGACGATCTATGACTTTCAGATCCCATCCGAGTTCCATGAAAAAACTTGCGATGAACGGCCAACACCCGGGGGGGGGGGGTCTTGATATTTTAATTTTATATTATTTTCTCTTTGGCTAAATCAATTTAAATCATTTTCTTTATCCTCAACCAAAAATATTATAAAGTCTAGTTTGAAGTTGAACCTTATAATTTGAGTCTTCTTAAACTCTTTTGTTGTTGCAAAAGATCCATTGAGCTTAAGGGCCGGCCCATCCCACATATTTTGCTAGATGCGATGTCTAGAAGTAACAAAACTAATAACTGCAGGCAGGATTGGGCTTGGGCCGAATTTTTCTTTTACTAAAATAATTTCAAATGCCGTCTAGTGATGTAGAGTTGTACAAATCAGGTATTTTTTTTTTGGGGCATGGAATTCCGTATGATAAGATATTTAAAAATCGGGTATTGAGAGAAACCGAATAAGGTTCAGGAATGGATATTGAGGAGAAAAAACACACCCTACGTTGGTGGGTGTGATGAGTTTGGCAAGACTCCTTCCACCCTAAGGGTGGATTACTTAGCCCGTCTTTTCGTGATACCTTAATCCAATAACAAATGGTTTGAACCCTACTCTCAGCACCATTTGTTTTTTCCTTTTTTTAATTCTTAAGAGCATTCATAGCAAGTCCACCAAATCCCCTTTATCAAATTACACTAAAAATCACTACTTCATTTCTACTTCTCTCTCCTAATTAAAACAATAATAATTTTTCATACTTTTATTATTATATTTTCTCTCTCCTCACTCACAACCACTTACAAAAATATTAATATGTATATATATATATATATATAGGTGAACAGTATGTTTTCAAATATAGGGATGAACAGTGCTTTCACAAAATATTTTCTCTCTTCTAAACTCACACCCACCCCATATAATTTGAATTCGATCCACCTGAGCTCGGAGCCGAGACCAAGGTCCCATCAGTTCACCTAAGGATTCCACGACATGTGTCACGCGACACCTCACCAAAGCTGCGGCTACGTAAAAGTCCTAACAGTTTTAAAAATTAACTTAAGGATTTGAGGGGACATGAAGAGGTATAAGGCTTTATACCGTAACTCAGGCTGAGCTACGACTTATGACTTTAGGCCGGAGCCTAAAACAGGACGAACGATGGTCGTCATATCCAAAGCAAGTACAACAACCTTCGGAAGTCAAACACTTCTGAAGGTAAGTACAAGCGGTCCGAAGCAAAGTACAACTTTGCTGACCACTATAAATACCTCCCACAAAGTACAATTGACATACGAATGCACACACTCCGAACTACACTTTTTCTCTCTAAACAAATACTTATACTCGCGCCGGAGGGTGGTCACAGAGAGGCTCTCCCTCCTATACTCTCTGACGAGCCTAACGGTTTTCTACCGTGTGAGAGTTCATTCAAGACATTAAGCTCACAAGATCTCATTGAACCATCCATGTTCTCACTCATTTATAGGTTCGGCCACTTTTTAAATCTTCAATGTCAATTTAGGTTTGCCTTTTCTTTTTCTTTTTGAGTAACCTTAAATCAAGAAAAGGACTAATGAGACATTTGGGTCCCAGTTGGCCTTCAAAACAGGAAACACATACAAGTTGCCCCTAAGTTGAACAAATTCATGCATGCTTCTCTTCTCTTTCCTTTCATTAATATTATTGTCAAACAAGACATGTTATCTACCATTGATATTGGGCTCTTTAAGTACAAACACTACATGACACCATGTGCGTGTCACGTGTCATTTCCTAAGATTAATAAAGAATTTTGTTTTTTTCATAGCATGCCATCATTATTCATTTCTAAAACATTGTCATGTACAAGATTAATAAAAAAAGTTGGGTTTTTTCATGGCATGCCATCATTTCTTAAACATTTAGTGTTAAGTTTGTGGAGTTCACTATTTGAAACATTTAAATAAAATTAAAATTTAAATTGAATCGAATTCGAATTACAAAAGTTAGACTTTGTAATCGGGTTGGTAACCAATTCAGATTCAAACTTTGGTGCAAATATCGAACCATAGTTTTTAATGTCTGACTTGAACCAACCCGAAGATTCGAATCTGAATATATATTTTACGTATTGTTTAATTCAGATTCGGGTACATTTTCCTAATTCTAGTCTATGTTCATCTAAAAAAACACCAAATTTTAAAGAACTTGATCCAAAATTGAAAACCGATTCGATTAACATCCATTTGCTAAACAAGCCTAAAATCAATGGAAGATAAGTAGATAACATGTATAAGTAGCATTCATTTAACAAAGATAAATCTTGCATACTCAATCTATGAATCTATTATAAATTTCCTCAAAGAGAGCTTCATATAGGAGATCAAATGTTTCTTCTACTCCCATCTTTACACTATACATATATTAATATTTATTCTACCAATATCCAAAATATCCTCTATCTCAGTCAGATATGTTAGTTTATTAATCAACCACCTCCTTTCACCTCCTTCTTAGACCTTTGACTTTGACTTCATTAGACCTTTGACTTTGACTTTGACTTCATTAGACCTTATTGCCATTGGCATTGATCAACACTCTTCTAAGTTCATCAGCAATACCCTTCAAAAGAACTGGTTTTTGAATAATTCCATTCATCCCAATGTGCATGCATCTTTCCCACAGATCTTCATCAGCACTAGCGGTTAAAGCGATAATCAAAGGCCAGTTTCGGCTTCTAAACTTTCTTAATCTCGATGCAACTTCAAACCCGTCTAGATCAGGCATTTGTAAATCCAAGATCAAGATTTGGTAAGCCGATACAGGTGGATTGAGAGCCGTGAGACAGTCATAACCCGAGGTTACAGTCATAACCATACAGCCTAATTTCTCAAGCAGCTTACGGGTCACAGCGCGATTTGTATCATCTTCGTCAGCTAAAAGAACTTGTAGGCCTCTAAACATTGAGTTTGAGTGCGGGTTGTGGTCTGATGATTCACTGGTTTCGGATAACCCAATCATGATTGAAGGCCTAAGTTGAAAGCCAAGAACAAGTGACATGCTTTGATCAAACTCTACTGGATTCGGGACTACCCGAATGTTCCCTTGCATCATCTACCCAAAAACCAACATTTAAAAGAAAAAAATTAAGATATATTTTGTAAAAATAATAAAACAAATATAATTATAAAAAATAACCTAACTATTTAAAAGAAAATATTAAAATATATTATTACACATTAAGAGTGAAGTTTGGGCGACTTTTGACCCGTTTCCTTTTAACTAACTTCTTTAACCCGTTTGACCCGCCATAAGTAAATGGGTAAAAACTACCACCTAATAAAACAACAGAAAAACATGCAACAATATAGTCGATAAAGATTCAGAAAATCGGTTTTAGTATTTACCTGAACCAACTTTCTGCACATACTGAAGCTCAGACTTTCCTCGGCTACCATTCTACGGTTTCTCTGATCGCTAGAAGACATTTTCAACTCAGAAAACGCATCATCTATCCCAATTTCAAACTTAACAATAACAGAACCATCATTTGAATTCGATCTCCAAGAACGCCATTGTTGATCGTTTCTCCCTTGGCTTCCACTCTCTCTAGAAATCCTTAACGTGACGCAACCACCTCCGTTACCCCAACTCAAAAGATTCCCAACCATATGCAAGATCACCTGTAAGACCCTTCTCTCGTCTCCCATTACATAGTTCGGTAAACCCTTATCAACGTTTATGTTAAAGTCGTAACCTTTATAAACACACAGACATTTTGCAAGACATGCAGCTTCTTTGATCATACCATGAAGCTGAAAAGATCTCATTTCCAATAGAAACTTGCCGTTATCTTTAGAATAATCATCCACTACGTCATTAATCAGCATCGAAAGAACGCTACTTGTCTTGACCATTGTGTCGACAAGAATACGTTGTTGACCGTTTAGATTCTCGTCTTGTAAAATCGAAAGCAAACCCATGATTGAATGCATAGGTTTTCTTAAACCTTTACTCATAACCGTTTGAAACGAGCTTCTTGCTTGACTCGCCCTCATTGCATCCTGTTTAGCTTGTTGTAAAGCTTGGTTTTGAGCCTCTAATTTGTCTCTCATAAGTCTAGATTCTTCCAAAACCGCAGCATGGGAGAGGGCAACGGCTACTTGGTCAGCAACTACTTTGACTATCTCCAGCTCCGAGTTGGTCCAAGATCGAAAGTTTCCACCAGGTAGAACCAAAACTAATATTGCATAACAAGCTTGAATCATCTCAGGCGTCCCGCCTTTAAAGTCAGCAACTCGAAGCATTGGCATACGGATTGCAGCCACTGCTCCTGCCCGACTCGGCCCTCCACTGCTTAACTCGGCTAATCTTGATTCGGGTTCTAACAACTTTACCACTTCACTTTGTTTGATTTCTTGAACATCAGAATCATTAATCGGGATGCAAAACTGATCACCGGTTGCATAATTGCCCCCTTTTAATTGATGAGTAAGATTCATCACCGTTTTAGCCTCGTCTGGCATCCAAATCGCACAGTTTTGCAAATCCAAAGTCTCGGATAGCTTATCAAGAGTCGTGTAAAGAATCGTGTGGCGATCAAGAGACTTTCGTATTTCTTGCGTGAGCATACGAACATGCCACCCCGCTTCCTTTTGTTTCTTAATCATCCCCATTTCTCTACCGAGATCCCAAAACTTCTTTTTCAGCATAAATTCCCTAACTTTAACTTTCAAAAGCAACGGAATGAGAGTAAACAACGTAATGGCGGTTGCAAACGAGACCAACGCAGTAAGGAACTTAAAAACCGTAAGCGCAAGCATTAGCTGAAACGGATGGGCATCGTATGTCCAACCGTTGAGCAAATGCGTCATCCCACATAACACAATAAACAGAATGAACTGAACAAGCACCCATTTGAAAGGAACATTTGAACAACTAACAAAGTAAAGAAGCTCAATTGGTATCGAAAAATACGCCACTGCTATCAAGAAATCACTCACCCTTTGTGTTTCCATTATGTTTCGGTACCCAAAGAAACCTTCTTCCTCACAGTTACACCCTGTGTACCCATTCTCAGATGCTGAAACACAGATCAACAACACGAAAACCGCCACGAAAGATAATAATGTTTTTGACATCTGAACAAGTTGCTGTTTCTGTTTTTCAATCCTTCTGTTGCATAATTTGATCAAATTATACAGAACCCTTAATCCCTCTTACAGTTAACATCCTTTGTCATCCAACAAAACTAAACACAAACCAAACATAAACATAAAATAATGTTAATTAACGAGAAAGGTGTGACTGTCTGCCTGTTTTAACGTAATTTGATAGTCATGAAATGAAAAACAAATTCACCAGAAATGAAATTAACATAAATTTCGCCCGTCTATCTGTTTTAACGTAATTTGACAGTCATGAAATGAAAAACGAATTCACCAGAAATGAAATTAACATAAATTTCGCCCGTCTGCCTGTTTTAGCGTAATTTGACAGTCATGAAATGAAAAACGAATTCACCATAAATGAAATTAACATAAATTTCGCCCGTCTGCCTGTTTTAACGTAATTTGACAGTCATGAAATGAAAAAACGAATTCACCAGAAATGAAATTAACATAAATTTCGCCCGTCTGACTGTTTTAAAGTAATTTGACAGTCATGAAATAAAAAGCAACTTCACCAGAAATGAAATTAACAAAAATTTCAACATTTTGCTTAAACTGAACATAACATATACACAAAATCCAACAAAAAATTCAACAAAACCAAGAAATCCAAACTTCCAAGCAAATTAAACACAAGAAACAAGAAATTACTAAATACCCACAAACCAATCAATCCAAATTAACAAAAAAATCAATAATGTAGCTATAAAGTTAACCATACCTTACAAGAACACATCTTCAGCAGCATCTTGTTTAGATCACTAATTAATCAATTTCTTTAAAGAATAAACAATTTTAACAAAAACCCAAATCAGAACAGTCTTTGCATGACCCAGTTAATGGAAAGAATTCAAGAAACAGAAAAAAGATTGGATTTTTAAGTGAATTTCTTGATGTTCAAGTGTTTGGAAAGGTAGATGCATGAACCCACCTAAGTTTTTTTTTTTTTTTTAAATTTTTATAATAACAACAACAACAACTACAAGTAGTAGTTTTGTAGGGGGGATTAAGGGTGGATTAAAGAGGAAAGGGACAGCTTTTTGTTAGATTTAGCGCCGTTGTTTTGAGTTTATTATTAATTAGGGAGAAAGAGAGATTGGAATATATAAAAGGAGATCAAGAAAATCAATTCATTTGCTTGTGATTCATGAAACAAAGAGAGGTTGTACGTTATATGTACACATTTTTTTTTTTTTTTGCTAAGGTGTCTTTTTATTTTCAAACAAAAAAAATCTATAATATCAATAATAACTTATAATAAAAGAATTGAACTTTGATGATGTGGCATTCAATGGAGGCCTCAACCCCTCATTGAATGTGCCACGTGGCATCATGTAAGATTTTTTAATTTTTGAGTTTTTTTAATAAATTTATATATATTATATTTATTTTAGGAAAAGATAAGAATTTAAAACAAAATTAAGTTTTCTCTCTAATGTTTCCTCCAATAACTTTTAAACGTTAATATCTTTTATATACGAGATTTTTTTTTAAAAAAAATTACACCAAATTAACGAGCGTTTTATTATCTTTCCAACGAGTACTATAGTGCTATATAAAAAACGGAGAAAAAAAACAACTATTTTTGTAGGGTTTTGTTTTCAAATATATTTTTCTCTACTAATAAATCACAAACGATAAACATAACTTCATAGGCAGAGATTCCTTTTTTTTTATATTTGAATATGATAACTTATGGGAGAAATTTGTTTAAAATAAATAATAATAATAATAATATTCATTAATCATGTATTGACAAATAATTAATTATGTTGTCATATTAGATATTTTATTATGTTATATTAGATATTTATTTAACCCCGGGACACTCCTGGGATAAAAACTAGTAACTTATAATAAAAGAATTGAATATTGATGAGGTGTCATTTAATGGAGACCTCAACCCTCCTTTAAATGTGCCACGTGGCACATTGACGTGAGAGTTTTTAATTTATTTTTTTATTTTGTTTCCATCCATTCTCCTACACTTATCTAACCCTAATCTCTTTAAGAATTTAAAAACAAATTTAAATTTTTCTCTCTAATGTTTCCTCCCATCATTTTTAAACGTTAATATCTTTTATATACTATATTTTTTAAATAAAAAAAATTACACCAAATTAACGAGCGTTTTATTATCTTTCCAACGAGTACCATAATGCTATATAAAAACGGAGAAAAAAACGATTATTTTTATGGGGTTTCGTTCATACAGGAAAAAAACACACAAAGTGTTCAGGTTATTCATTAATAATGTTTTTTCTTTTAAACCAGGTTCTTATATATAATGTTGAAATTTAGCCCAATCGCCATGCTATCATTGGAATTTTACTCTTCTAAAGATGGATATGTATACTTCATCAAGAGAAGCTAGGAGAAAGAATCGCGCAACACTGCAACACATGGTGTCACCTTATAGCAAGGTTATTTTTTTATTTATTTAATTACAAAAGTAATAATTATTACTATTATTAGAATGGTTATATTTTTCAACCCCGGGACACTTCCGGGATAAAAGCTAGTAAACTATATAATAACTTATAAATTTGTTAAGAGTTAATTAGGGTGTTTTATTGTGAGGTTTAGAGGGTGTTCGGGATTCAAAACCCAAACTAATAGTATAGGGTGAAAGTGGTCGGTTTGGTTCATGGGGTAGGGGCCGATGGGATTTTCTCCCTATGAATAGGAGAGTTAAAGGCTGTCGGTCGAATGTTGCGAAACAGTTGGAAAATTTTAGATTATAGACTTATTGGTTTTTTTTGAAAAACCAATAAGTCAATAAGTCGTTTGACTTTGATAGAATTGCTTTTTGTTTTAACTTTTTGGTGTGAGTTAGAAAGTTGTTTTTCAAAATCCCACAAATGGCTTTTGGAAAAAAAAAATTTGGGTTTTTGAATATCAAATTATTAAACTACCTACATTTTACTTTTTTTTTTTACAAGAATAAGCTAAGAAAAACACTTTCGAAAAATAACTATTGACTTTGCCACCACAAAAGATAAGTCAAACACTTTTTTAAAAACTGCTTTTGAAAAAGTCATAAGTTAATAAACACTTTTCACAATAGGTAATCCAAACACTTTTTTAGAAGAGCCTTTTGTTTTAGCATTTTGAAAAAGTCGGTTTTGATAAATTTGAGGTTGTGGTGTTAACTATGGTTTTAAACTTTAAAGGATGGAGGAATGAATTGGTGTTGGGGTATGGATGAGCTTGATACTGAACTGCCGAACCGATCACGATACTGAGAATACCGTTACCGATTTTTGCAAAAACTTGGTATCAACACTGATACCGGAAATATAGGGTATCGCTGTGATATAGGTTTTTTAAGGTAACTACCGATACTGAACCGAGCCAACACCAAACCCAAAAATACGATAACGATTTTCGCAAAAACTTGGTTCCGAAAATGAACCGGTATAGGTATTTTCAGTATCGGGATCGGTTCGGTATCGGATTTTCGGTATTTAATACCGAAATGCCCATCCCTAGGGTGGGGTGGTCAGACTGGTCGGTTATTTGGTTTATACAAGTGTTTTCATTAAAATTGAATCATTAGATCTTAAAACGGATGCCTTGCTTCAGTTTGAATGGTTAGGTCATTTTCTAACCATTTAAGTACACCCTAAAATTAAAGGGTTATTGGATTATAATAATCCAAACTTTCAGGAATTGGCCGGCATTAATCCGAACTTAAGAATTTCCCCTACCAGTCCCAACTTTCATCATATTTTCCTCCATCGAGCCTTCCGTCAACTTTTCTTAACTCAGTTAGTTTGTGCTGACGTGACAGCTGACTAGGCACGATGACGTGGACCTTGTGCTGACGTGGCAGCTGACATGGCACGATGACGTGGAACTTGTGCTGACGTGGCAGCTGACGTGGACCAAGCGTTCAATGATAAACCTAAGCAAACGTTGAAAGCCACATCTGCACTCGACCACATACCCAAAAATAAACCATTAACATGTGTGGAAGTCATTCGGTAACCACACACAACTCTCTCTCTTATCAAATTGTCTACCCGGTGAACCGGCTTCGCTATTACCGGATTGATAACACTACCGGAATAAGCCTGTGGGTACCCTTAAAAATTAAAGAGTTGAGTTTGCTTTTTTTTTTTTTTATGAAAATCCATAAGTTTTTTTTTTGATCATATATTAAACTTGTCATTAAAAACCAACAAGATTTACAAGTGAGTGACGGGTAAACGGGCTACAAGTTGCGCCGCTACCCCCTTTTGAATAGCAAAACCAACTCTATTAAAAATAAAACGTGAGTCCTTGGTCGCTGGGGAGTTACTCTGCACCACCTTTTGTACTCTTTCCAAGAACCGAATTGCTTCGGGCGCTAGGCCTCCAAACGTGTCAAAGGCAAAGGGCACAAAGACGTGTTGGTTCTCCAGACAGGCAACTTCATGTTTGGCAACTTTATTGGATTCTGCTTTCAAGACTGCTTGCCCTGCCACAAACCCAAAATCCCGCAGTCCAAATTTGGTTTGCTTTTAAACCAAATTTGTTACGTGCCAACCACCTCTTTCTTTGAAAGTTGGTGTTAAAAAACATGACTATAATGTGTTATTCTTTAATAGTTGGTGTTAAAAAACACGACTATAATGTGGTATAACACGTATTTTAGGTACTTGGAGAAATTGATCATTATTATAAAATTTATTTTAAGTAACGAAATATATAAAAACAATTCATTTCTAAAACTTGCCAAGTTACATCATAACAGAAGGTTGACAGGCAACCAGCGACACAACTCTTTAGGGGTGGGGAAGGGCGGCTGACCCCCCCGAATTTTCGCTCAAAAGTTCCGATTATATAGTATTCGTATAGAATTTTTTTGGCATATACGGTTTCGACCCCCCGAAACTAGTGGTTTCCGACCCCCTGAAGTTTCGGGTCAAGCTTCGCCACTGCAGGCAACAAGTTACGCCGTCACCCCTCTCTGAATTTGTTTTACTTGTTTCTCTATTTTACTTTGTTCTTTATAACTTCTATATATTTATACCAATTTATTGTCGATTTTTTGTATTTATTCCTACCGGCTTTTTGCTACCAATACAATTAACCTGGCGATATTTCCTAGACATACAGCACTAAAAAGTTGTATTTTTAAAAATAAAAACTTTATTGACCATTCTACAATCTAGTCTAGTGGTGTGCTCTGTGCACAAGAAGATTCACTTCGTTTTTGAGTTCCAGCCGAACCGAAATCAAAATTGTTTCAACTTTGAATATTGAACAATGTTGTTTTGTTAAGCCTTAAAACTATTTATTTATGTAATTTCTACACAAATAATAAATGATAGCTACGTTAAAACCATCGAATACCGCCATAGTAATAGCTAAAGTTGTAGGTGTAAAGAGAAGTTAAGTCTTAAGGGTTGTTTGGTAGTCTCTTAATGATTCCATTAAGATTCTACATCTGAATCAGTCAACATTAAGTGTATTTGGTTCACTGATAGGACACCTCAGAATAAGTCAGTAAGCATATTACCTATTAAGTTTTAAAATAATGTTGGATGAAAGTTTTACTCCTTTATCCATTCACATGTGTTCATAGCCTCCAACTAGCCACTCTCGCACCACCTTCTCAACCAATCACCACCCCCTACCAACGTGGGACAAGAAAACTAACCATTAAGAAGTTCAACTTAATGATTCAGCACTTAACCATTCAGAACTCTTAATGATTCAGCACTTAATCAACCAAACAGCCCCAAAGTCTCTTAACCAATTATATATCTTAATGATTTAGCACTTATTGGTATAGAGGTTGCCAACACAGCTCCCACTAAATGATAAGTTGTAGGTTGTTTCTAAAATACATTAAGCATCATTACCGTAGGTCTTTGTTGCATAAGAGATTGGGTTTTACGACAACAACTTCCTATGTCATAAGGAATTTGTGTTTGAGAAGTAATTTCTCATCAAAAGACCTATTTGAGCTCATAGTGATGCTTCATGTTGTTAAGAAACAAAACAACTTAATGCTTAACATTTGACTGATTCATGCTCAATTTCTTGTTACGTAGATCATTTTTTAGGTTTGATACCTCTTCACTTTTTTTCCTTATAAAAATAGAACAAGTGGACAGTCAAAACAAAGCTCAATTGGCCAATTGGGTTGAGAGAGTGGTATTGCTATTACAACTTTGATACACATACAATTAAAAAAGGTAAATAAATTATCATTCGTTAGTTAGTCTTGCAAATGTTGATGGCACATGCTCTCATCCCTCGTCTTCTTTTGGTAAGGCTATGGGGGTGTGGTTCCCCCTTCCCTCTTTTCTCCCTCCTTGTCCATATCAGCGTCACGTTATTTCTCTATTTCTCTCCCCCAAACCAAGGAAATGATTCCCCCTTCCCTTATTTTTATTATTTTCCATCATCATCAACAATCAATTATTTGCTTCCGGGAGGAGGTGAAAGAAACCCTGATGGCGCCGATATTGGGTCAAGGGGTGGGGGGGGGGGGTGTCTCCGACGGGAATGAGCTCCACATCAGCTCACCGTTCCCCATTTGACATTTCCAACACCCTATTTTTCAATATCGTAATTTTTAGTAACTAAAAAAAGTAACCATACAAGTGATAGAATACGGTTTAACATGCGATGGGTTCATATCCGACTTCACTCTTCTTCGTCGATCATTTTTTCAGATATCTCTCTTGATATTACTAACCGAGTTTATATACTCTTATAATCGATATCCCCGAAATATATTCCACTTTAGTTTACTTGTCTTTCGCTTATTTCTATAACTTGTAGATGAGAGTTGGTTGTTGTTTTGTGTTGTAATTATAAGACGCTAGATTATTTTAGTTTATATTTTTTTTTTATCTCCTGTAATTTGTTATGTTTTGGATTGTAAGCTCTAAAAACAATTTTCGGTTTTCCCTTATTTGGACTTTATAGTTGGTTGCAGGGTAGATCAAGCCTTTTTGGATCAAAGCGGATAATAAAAATCTTTTTCATAAGGAAAAAATCATTTTTCTTTCGTTCATATATTAATTTAATATCATATGTGTATGTATAATTATAGATCACAAAGTTACAAGCCACATTGACAACAATCTCAAAATCCAAATTACGTACATAAATTTTTCATTTAAGAATTTGAGGACCCAATGCTTTATTTCACACCTTAAGTCATCCCTGGTTAATGGATGGTTATTTTGGCTTTTGGTAATATAATGGAATGCCAAAATACGGGTATGTTTGGTAAAACCAGCTGGTGGCTGAAAGCTGGTAGTTGTAGCTGGAAGCTGGTAGCTGTAGCTTTTAAATATATTAGAGTAGCTGGAGTTTTTAATAAAATGTATAAAATGACTAAAATAAGCATAATTAAAAGCTTGTAAGGAAGATTTTTATTTTTATTTTATGATAGAATGGGTATTTATGTCATTTGCTCATTAAAAGATTGTAGCTAGTATGAGCTTTTTTTAAACGCTAGTACTAGTGGTTTTTCAATATAGAGCTTTTTCTCTAACATAAAAGCTTCAAGCTCCTTTAACCAAACAAGGTTTTTTTATTGAGTATGATTTTTTTTCTTAAAAGATTGAAGCTCATAAAAGCACGTTGCCAAACATACCCATAATGGACTTATTTGATCCAACAAAATAAATATAATGGAATGCTAAAATTAGTTATATATTCCATTAAACACGCAGAATAAAATTCCCTAAAACGGGAGTTTCGTGGGGGAATCCACTTTTGCTGCATGAACACAATTGAGACACACTTTTGATCCTATCGTCTCCTTCGCCACCTATCATTAAACTACTTTTTTATTTTGTACTCAATTCTCTTTTTACTTTCTGTTTTTCAATTATCACTTTACAAATCTACAACTTTCTAAACCAGCAATATTTTTTCTAAATAATAAATAGCAGTGGTTATAGTCTAATGCATTTAGTTATTTTTTTTAACAACGAACACGCAAAACTTTGAAATCTACCCACTGGGATCTACCAGCTAGTGTCTTTTTTTATGAAATTTGAACCTACACCACTTTGACGAAGATAAAAACTTCTGATGTCACTAGACCAAGATAAAAACATGTTGACCTATGATCTTATTATCTTCCGGTAAGGTTTTACTTTTCTACTTTATATGATTGTACTACTAGGATGGTATATTTAACCCTTACAAATCTCAAAAGCAATAATTTCAATCCATTATTCCATTAACTTCATGTCAACATTGGTGTACTCCATTTAAGTTTCTTTTTCTTGGAACTTATATAGTTGTATTGTTTTGGGGATCCTATTGTTTCTTGTAGTTTATGTAGTGGGGATATATTTCATATTTGATATCCAATGAAAATTAATTCTTGAACTTAATGATTGTTTCTTTTTCCATTCAAAGGTTCAACAATGTTAGGTAGCTTCTATATTTTCCAATTGGTAATAAGTGTGAAATATGTTGCACTAATCATGATTTGAGTTATTTATGTTTAACATCCAAAAATACTAACTAACGAAGTAAGTGGGTTTACATGTGGGTTTTGATGACATGAGAGTCTTATAGGATAACAATGCACTTGGGGCTAATTAAAATGATTAAGCCTGTAGTGATGGTGTATATAAAGGTCTGTTATACTAAACACCAAATTAAGAAGTCAATCATCTATTTGCAAGCAAAGTTTGTTTACTAAGGTCTGTTCCAAAGCAGTGGGTCTGTTAAGGAGATCTGTCTTAAATAGTTGTTCAGCTGTTTGAAGCAATAGTTGTTTGAGATAAATCTTCTTAACAGACTCATTGCTCTGAAATAGACCTTAGTAAACAGACATTGCTTGCAACAGGTGGTTGACTTTGCTAATTCTATTAAAAATGATTTAGACTTCCCGTGCATCGCACGGGCTTTAATCTAGTTTTATAATAAATCGTATTGATTTTTATAACCTACTCTTGATACCAGCCATGTAAGCTCGACTTTATCAACAAATAATCTACAATAGCCACATATTATGGAAGGAGCTTGATTTCGAAGTGGGGAGTATCTTGGAGGATTTGGAGAAGGAAAAGAGTATTAGTTTTGTTAAAGAATAAATATTTGAAGACCTCGGTTAGCTTTAGTTATATTATATATTAAGTGTTTTAATCGTTTTGAGACATGATGAACATGCTTTTCATAGACTTTGAGATTTTGTTTATGAATTGTATGATTAAATAAACTTTTTGATTAGGCAGGTTTAATGAACTGGATACTTTGCATTTTTGAATGATTTTTGGTTTCAATTGGATGTGTTGAATTACATAATTTAACTTTAATATTATTTTTATTGAATTTTTGTGTATTAATGTTGGTAGATTTTATTGTTTGTTTGTTGGTTTTGCAGGTCTAGGCACGTCGACATATCGCCTAGATTTAGGAGATATTCTAGTTTGATTACTTAGGTTTTGGGCTAGTTCTTGTAGTTAGAGATAACGCAAGTTTAACAAACTCTTTACATTAACTAAGGTGTGCAATCCTTTCATGAAGGTTAGAAATATAATTCGAGATTGCTAGGTTAATTAACTGGATATTGTTCGATGGTTTGGTATCGATAGGGTAAGGTCAACACAAACTATCGATAGGGTAAGGTCAACTGTTTGTTCATGTTTAGTGTTTTCCTCGGATTTTAAAATTTAAGGTTTGAGTCTGCTTCTCAGTTTAAGGAATTTTTTTTATCCAATGTAGGATTTGGTTTCGCTAGGGCGAACCATATTCATCTTAGCATTTCGTCACTTATCCCGTTTTGAATCGAGTCAATTATCTGTCGGAGGAGGTTTGATGGATATCAACATGGTCGCGAGTCAATTACCAGATTTATTACCGTTTTACGTAAGAGTATATAAAACAACGTTTTAATCATTTTTCAATTTTAGTAAAAATGTCGGGGATGAGATCCACAAACATACCACAAAGTTTTGGATTATTGACATTAAATGATCAAATATCACATATAATTGCTCCAGCTTAGAGTTGGACTGAATTCCGGTAACACACCACACCAAACTCGAGTAACATGGTTCACTTATGACCATATTAATACCTTATACGTCAAATAGTTGGTGCAATTTTCTAAGTTTGTCCGATGTAGAATAAATAAATAATATTTATAATTTGTAATACAATCCAATTTTCTATGTTTGTCCGATGTAGAATAAATAAATAATATTTATAACTAGTGTTAATTACCGCGCGTTGCGGCGGCTCGGTTCTAAACATCGAAATGTAGATAGAAAGACACGCCGTGATGATATATTTGGAAATCACGAAAAGACGCCATTGTAAAAATGAATGTTAAGAAAAGTGGAAGCGAACTTTTAGACATCGTTCATGTAAAATCGTCGCCTACCCAATAAAATACTAAAAAGCTTTTATTAATGTAATAATTCTTTTTGAAGACAACGTTTTTTTTAAATCCGTTTCTAAAAATTATACAAATAAAATTTGAAGGAACTAAGTTATTTAGATAACTAAACAATCTAACTGTAAACTACAAAAATAATCGATCAGGAAGTTCAAATTTTATCTAAATCTCATGTTTATGTAGGTTGAAAAAGAAACTAAAAAAAAAAACCGGTTGTCCCAAAGATTGATCCTGGGACCTGCGGTGAGAATTGGTGCTAATCTATTTGTGTTTATCTACTTTGAAATAATGGGAGTAAACTCATCTAAAACATGAGATGTGCATAGCAATAAATTAGGTGGAAAGGGTCTATTGTGTATAGTAATTAAGTAGATATAAGTTATAATGGTCCAATAAAAAATTACTACTGTTCACATTTATATTTGTTAGTATATAGAATTTGTAATACAATTTTCTATGTTTGTCCGATGTTACATTTATTTCTATTAAATATAACGAGTAATGTATCTTAGACAAAAGAACTGTAACAACTATCGTTGTTAATGAGTCGAACTGAGTCAGGACATGCCAACTCGAGCTCACCTAGGCTTGATTTTAAATCAAGCTAAAAATTTGAGCTTGAGATCGAGCTCAGTTCTAAAAAAATGGCTCAATTTGGCATGCCTTAATTTTGCTCATTTACATTATCAAAACTTAGAAGAAAGAAAATGTCTTCATGCGAAGTGGACTAGATAATGAAGAAAAGTTAGAGCGTAAAAGGTATAAAGTCTAATATTAGGGCTATATATTATTAAAAAGATGGGACTAATTAAAGCTAGCCAAACACTTGAACAAGGGCCAACAAATGAGCCAACATTCTCTCAGGTTTGACTCGTTTACAAAGCAAGCCAGCTTAAGTTACATCGTTTGCAAATCGAGCTAATTTTGAGTAAGCTTCAAGAAATACGACGTCATTAATCAATTTCAAATTCACAATCATCAAGATCAAGAACTTTAACATAGATTTGGGCATGTGTTGCACTGGTATGTCGTGTTTGAAACAAGTTTGTTATTTTTTTTAATCCGCTAACACTATCGCTAAACATCAAAATACTTGGTGTGAAACCAACATAAGAAAGGGGCTCTATAAATGGAAGGAAGCTAACATGATCGCAAACGCAAAGTAGAAGAAGATGGGCTCTTTCCATCTTTGGCTTTAGGACACATGTTGCAAAGAAAGTTATGTTTATATTTTATTGTGTTAGTTGTGCTTGTAAATAGCATGCTTTTCACATTAGGACTAAAAAAGTAAGGGTGGGCAAAACTTTAGGTCATTGTTTGTGTACCAATTATTTTGATTTTTGGAAATGCCAATGGGGGGTTGTATATTATTTGAGTTTATTATGTCCATTTAGCGTTTGTTTTCTTGCTAAATACTAATGGATATTTTTAATGGGTAAGTCTGCTCCCCCTGCAGATAGTGGGTATTGAACCCTGATCTCCATATTAGTAGAATGTTATACTTCATATTAGTACCACCACATTAAGTGATTAATATTTAATATACCTACCTATATACACACACACACATACACATACTTATTATTAATTAAACTTACCATATACGCGATAATACGAAATATCACCCATGTTTATTTATCCAATATGACTAACGTGCCTCTAAAGTTAGGATAAAGAATGATTTACGAGTGTTTGAGCAACCCAAACATTTTTTTATTAGTTTAGGTCTAAATTAAAACGCTATACAAAGGTAGCTTATACAACGATAGAAACCTTCCAAGGTTGGTCTACCATAAGTGACCTTGCTACAAATAAAACTTCAATTAAAGCAATTATTCATTAACTGAGTTGTGTGAACCACGTTTTGACCTTTATGCATGATTCAAAATTTTCACCTCAAAGAGGATATCAAATTTCTTTAAAGGGTGTAACCGTAATGATTATTGATTAACTAGCTAACCTTTCATGAACCGTTACAATGGTTCATGAAAAGGTATCATAGTTAGTAATTTAGTATGTATAGAAATGATGAATTTGGTCTTAAAACTCGAATACTCCGCAACAAAATTCACATACACACGCTTACAACGTCTTTGCGTTCTTGCTCTAATTTCTAGTGCCTTAATAGAGTGTATTTCTTGAGTTATGTCGAAGTTGATTTCATGCAACCCGAGACAATACATTGTAGAAATAGCCTTATATTTGATATTCAATGAAACAGCTTAATGCCTTAAGGCTGAGGTGCCGTTTGGAAACTTCTGAATGGGTAAGTGCGGTCCAGTAAGAGGTCTGAATGATTAAGGGGTTCTGAATGGTTAAGTGCTAAATCAGTAATAATGTTTGGTTGGACATCTGAATGGTTAAAATTTCTTGTCCACGTGGCCTTGGGTTTTGCTCTGCTCCATTTTCGTTTTTACAGCGAACAACAGTAGCCTGATTGCCTTCATTTTTGCAGCGAACAGCAGCAGCCCGAGCGTCTGAATCAGTTAGACTTGTCTCCAGCCCTGACTGGGTATGAGGCCTAGTCAGACCATTTTTTCGTTCAGACGACTCCAGCCAAACACCCCCACGTTTGACCGAGTCAGACGGCTACCCTAGTCAGAGGCATTAAGACTCAACCAAACAGGACCTTAATCCATGTAGTATTGTAGTGGATACCCCTAATTGTATATGGATGGCCCAATGGGGTTAGGCTCAACACATTGATCCATAACGAGTATGGCCCATTTATCTTTTATATAACCCTAACTCATATTGATCCACAAGGATGATGGCGGCCCATTTATGTCTAATCTTATAAAGGGCTTAAGTCTCACTTTTTAAGGGACTTTTTGTGATAACCCTTGTAAGCATATACAAAACTATGACCCAATGTTTACAATACATATTGAAGCTTGTTAAACAGTCTTGAACCACGTTTTAGCATCTAAAACCAACCTGCAACAATGGATTAAAGAGTACCCAACAATTTAACAAGTTTTGTCGATATTAAAGTGTTTTTGAGGTTAGATTTTCTTGGGACAAAATGGAAAATAAAAGGGCTTTAAACCGTCTTCATTTTTATATTTGAGCAGCATAAAAGTTTCAATGGTAATATAAATTTAAACATGTAATAATTTGGTATCCCAAATGCTGAGAGTTTGTAGTAGTGGTGTAAAATAGTTTGTGTGAGTTTTGGGTCTAACCCGACACAAACCCGGAAATTTAACACGAACACGAACACAACACGAATATTAGTTGACATGGACAAAACCCATTTAACCCATATATTTTTTTTTTTGCATAATAATATATTAAAACTGCAATTTTACAACCCAAAATGGAATGTATATAAAACAATTATAAATTGTGTCTTACATCGACTTATGTTTTAACATTTACCCTTTGGGATAAAATACTCTGTTAATGGTTTTTAGACATAAAACAAATTTTTTTATACGTACTAAAAACACAAATGGGTTAAACATGTCAACTCACAGATCCGTCGGATTGGCACGACCACAACCTGTCTAGCTAAAAGTGTTTTGTGGGTTTAACCCAAAATTGACCAAACACCGTTTATACTAAAACACAAACTCATGAATTTGACAAATATTTTTGTAATAGCTAGAGATATATAAGGGGGACGGGGCGCCACCCGATTTGGTCATAGGTACCGCGCCACCCGATTTGGTCACAGGTACCGCACTACCAGCATGGTAACACCGCCGCCACCGGTGTTGGTAGTGGGTCTGTGGACCAAATCCGTTAGATATATCACGGATTGAGAACCGTGTATTTATTAATTTTGATTTAATATAATAATATCTTTTTTATTTAAACCGTTGTTTTTATTGTTTAAACCGTGTATTAATGGTATATTTATGGTCTCGTGTTAATTTAATTAAAGCATAAGAATAAATTAAAACCTAATTAAATAAAAACATAAAGAAGAACATAAAAACAAAAATTCATTAATATTAAACATAAAATTAAAATACATTAAAACAAATTAAAAAAACTTAAAGTTGGCGCAACAATTGTCATGTCTCGACATGGTCGAAATTGTTGTCGTATCGAGCCGCATAGTCCACATGCGTGAACCAGATAGCCAACTCCAGATCAATGTCTGAATCCTCCCTCAACGTGCAGTCGTAGAGGGTGGTCCACCGATCGCACTTATTGTTGAGATCGGTACACTTCCGCTAGAGGCTTTCGATGGTCTGGTCGTTGATGCAGACTTGTTGGTTGAAGTCGGCCAACACGCCGTCCCAGAACCCCTCCGGGTGCGAGCCCGAGCCCCTCAAGCGTTGGCGTTGTTGTAGAGCCGGGTCGTTTCGGGCGTCTTTATAGCACACCACCAACGCGATCTCCTCTTCCTCTCTTCCTCGTTCCAGCGAGTAATCTTTGTGTAGAGTGTGGGTGTTTGTTTGTTTAAATCGTGGGTTGTGGGTGTGGGTTTTAACCCCACGGTGTGGTGCGTTTATATACAAATTTTTGGAAAGTTTTCAATGTTAAAATTAAATTTTGCTGACCGTTTAGGTGGACGATTTCAATGCTAAAATTAATTTTTTGAACGGTTGCATGAATTCAATTCAATTTTACTGACCGTTTAGGTGGACGGTTTCAATGCAATTGACCTTTTTTTACCGTATTTGTGGTGGGACGGTTGTAATATTATTTAAACCGTGTGAAATTAAGAAAAAAACAAAGTTTAGATATGTATTTAAATGAAAATAAATAAAAGAATCAGTAGAGTGTTGCCTTCAAAACTTTGTTTCAATGAAGTGAAAGTGCAGGATTAATTGAAATCAGTAAGGTAAAAAAGTTTTTAGGTAACACCTCTTTCTCCCTAACATTTTGAAACAAAGAATAAAATAAAATAAAATAACGGGATTTGATGTTTTACTTACCTCAACGAGAGTATAATTGTCCTTGTTTGATATGCAACTTTCGCTTTCTGAAATCTTGGTCACTTTCCTTACAAAAGGTTCATATTCTACCTACACAATTCATGCATGAAAACAACCATTCATGTACATTATACATTAGTGTCCTGTTGGCCAATTTAGGACTAATTACATGGTCAATAACAATAGTCAACCAAGAGAAGAGTTGCTTGTGACTTGTGAGTTGTGGCATACCAAACAGTTTTTCACCAGGATTGTTTTTTTTTCGTTGCTCGGATTTCTATATCCGAATTTTCTGTTCAGGTGGGGTCGAGTCACACATAAATAGTGATCACTTGCTATGAAACCAGTAAAACTAAGGGGTTGTTTGGTAGCCTCTTAACCATTCAGGTCTGAATCATTCAGCATTCAGACTGTTTGTTTCAGCATCTGAATGGAATGATTAACTGCTGAACCATTAAGCTAATAAGTGATGCTGAATGATTCAGCTCTTAACCATTCCGAGCCTCTTAACCATTCAGACCATCTTAATAATTCAGCACTTAATCAACCAAACAGCCCCTAAGACCTAGAGTGTGGTTGATATAATCATGACCATATATAAAGGGGGAAATGAAATTAAATAATCTTAACTAAAGGGATAGGGAGCCTAATCCTGGCGGAGGCGGCGTCCCTATCCTTCTTTTCAACAAACCATGGCGCTAACTGGTTCCGCCACCCGCGGAACCAAGCGGCGGAACTCACTCCACAACCAAGAACCAATAAGCATGTGATCCAATTTACACTATTACTCCAAGAGGATAGATGCGCGTGCGCCCACGCGCAGAATATCCTTTCTTGAACATCTTTTGGTACGAGGTACGGAAGATCAAGGACCAAGAAGATTCAGCAAGATCTGGGACAGAACATGCGCCGACTAGAGGGCGACACGTGTCAGAGACAGTCCAACCACCACTGACATGAACAACGACTTGACTGCTTCCATGCTTCCACCATGCTGCCGCCTACAGTAACCAGCAGACATGCTTACCTGCTGTCAGACATCACGTCAGACGACAACAGGTAAGTCAACTATACTGTAGCAGAAAGCATGCCGCCGGCGCCCAACCAGAAGGCGCCACGTGTCCACCTTGCAGGGCTAGTCAGCAGCTCGTGTCGTTAGCAACATGGTTCAGAGTTTCCTATAAATAGGAGACATCAACTCCTTTACAAGGGATTGGAAAATCATTACTTGTAACATAGAGCTAGGTTTTCCTTGTAACACTTTGTACACTCCAAAGTAATAAATAACCGGCTCTTTATAGTGGACGTAAGTCGAACTTGACCGAACCACTTACATTCTCGTGTTCTCCTTTTCACCACACGCACACTCACTCTTATCTATCTTCTTGGGTTGGACCGACGGTTTGGGTAAAGGATCGTACTTGTAGTAACGTAAGTATAAACCACCCGGTGATTAGTGATAATCTCCGGGATACTTATTGTTTCTTCACCAACTTTGGGGGATTAGAAGGCAATAATCCCAACTTGAAAGTTGTAAACCAACAGTCCCAACTTGTCTTGTATTTAATTCCATTGGGCCAAAACTAATTGAGGTTAACTCGGTTAGTTAGTTAGTTAGTTGCTGACGCGGCAGCTCATGTGTCAGCTGGCGAGGCAAATCTGTCCAACTTGGTAAAAAAAACGTGGGCCCCACAATGAAGATGTCTTTTTTTTATTATTTAATCTTTATACCAATATATATATATACACATATACACAATTGACACACACACAGAGGATGCTACATGTGATGCCACGTAGGCAGTTAATAGAAAAAGTTAACTGGGGTTAGTTTGGGACCAACAAAATAAAAACATTGACAAGTTGGGATTGTTATCTTACAAGTTTCAAGTTAGGATTATTCCCTTCCAACCCCCTAAAGTTGGGATTATTTAATTTCATTTCCCCTATATAAAAAGGTAATGTAGTGTGCAATAACCATTCAGAAAGAATTAGGGTTGTTTAGAATTCGATTCGGATTCAAAAAAAATTCAAAATTCGACTTAGTTCGATTCGATTACCAAGAATTCGATTCGATTATTAAGAATTCGAATTCGAGTCCCGTAAATCGAATACGAATTTATGATTTTAAATTTGATTCGATTCGAAATTCGAATAAAAACTGTACATGTATATTTTTTAAATATATATACACACATACACATTATTATATACACAAATATACACATTGAAAAAAAAAGAACTTCTAAATTTCGGTCAAAATTAAGAATCCATAACCATATTTTACATATTTACCTTATACATCATAAAACTTTAACAAACTATACTCTCTACTATTTTTACTATTCCTGTTTTTGACATACTGTTATTTATCAATTTTGTAGATTTGGATTTTATATGTTAAAAAACAATGAGTTATATTAGTTGTAAAACTAAAAGTAAAACAATTTATTATTTATGGTAATTTTGAACTAAATCGATTTTATTCGAATTCGATTCGAATTCGAGTTTCTTATTCGAATCGAATACGAATCGAATAAATTGAATTTTTAGCAAATACGAATTTAGGTAAAAATATTAAAAATTCGAGAAATTCGATTTGAATAAATCGAAAATTCGTTATTCGATTCGTTGAACAACCCTAAAAAGAATAAATGAAGTAGTTAATCAAATTTGGTACTATTTTTTTCTTTCTTTATTTTTTCCTCAAATGCAATATGTACAAAATTGATATTTTCTACTTTGATGATTATATGTTGTCATATACTTATTTGTTATCGGACAAGTTTCATTGTCAGAAAGATAAACCCAACCCTTCGTGGCCGGATAGGCAAATCCATGGCGGATATAACCATATTCTTAAAACCATGTGGCAGATTGGTGGTTCCTTACAGGGATCAGCTGTACATACGATCACGTCGACGGGTGGAAGTCAGTCATCTTCCAGCAACCTCTTCCAGAATGCATCTTTTGTGACTGGTCTCCGTACGCAAGACAAGCTCACCACCAGAAAATGGCATTTTTCCTGTGAGAATTTCCGACTAAAAGAGAATTTAGTTGGAAATTCGGTTTTTGGGTTTTTAAAAGACGTCTGGTTTTGGTCCTTTTGGCTCGTACCTTTGTATTCTTGATTTGTAAGAAAAAAAATAAACAAGTAAACACAGTAAAAAAAGAAATATAATTCAATTTTTTTTTCAAAATACAGTTAAGGCATTCCTCGTCCGACTCAAGGAGGTATGGTAGATTTTGAGTTGCATGATGTGCCACAAGATTAAATCAAAATCGGAAATACGTATTTGCATCCATCAAGTCAACATGGCCATCATCGTTAAATTGGTTGCACAGGAGGATCCCTTATGTGAACTGATGAGAAAGCCTTTTAGTTGTCCTTTAGGATCATGTTATGCAATATAATGCATGCACAAGTATGCCCTATAAGTCTCCTAAGTATGCCCCAATTTGCCTTTAGAATATCGAAAACGCGTTCCACATCTTTTCTTGCCGACTATTGCAATTTCTTGAACTTCTATTAATTCGGATAAGTAAGATATGGAAACGTTTGCACAAGCGTTGACCAAGTAGGGTAGATCTCGTTAGTTAGATATTATCTGTATTTGTATGAGTGTCCTTTCACTTAAAATAGACACTTAGATGCGATTTCATTCCGATGAGTGAGAAATATTGGAGATTGATGGAGACCACTGATGTTGTTGCTAACCCAGGCAGACCACAATACGCATGCTAAAACCATAAATCATGGATGCAACCGCTTCGAGTATGACCGACATATAATTTTGATCACCTCCTATATATTGGCTTTGCAAGACAGTGGCTTATCGGTCCAAGCAATAACTCATCGTCGTATAAGTGAATCACAGCGTTGCTGAAAAATTATAGGCATTCTCATGAAATCCTTGCAGATATACATAAATACTCATCATTTTCGTTAAGAGTATTACCGGTTGCGAGTTGTTTAACGACAAATGTGTTTTTTGTAATAGCATAAAAAATACCTCTCGTTTACGCCTTCTTGAAACCATTCATACCGTGCTTCTATGTCACCAACAATTTTTTGAAACAAGCGTCTCGACGCACGAAACTGTTTACGGAAAACATCGTCATTTTATTTTGGGTCTTCCATAAGAATTTTGTGACATTTTTTTTGCGATCACATGGCACAACTCTTTTAGTAGATGTTGATGTTGCCCTGTCTTCGGCTTTATCGATAAGATCATAGAAAAATTGTACACTACTATCATTTGTGAAAGTATCACTATCGGAATCGTTGGTCATAAGAATAACCTAAGGTCATCGTTTGAGAAATTAGTTGCATGCTAAAATTGGGAAGTTGGTTAATGATGCATAATTTGATTTGAATTAAAATGGTGAAAGCTTGTGTATTTATATTGTTTTTAGATTATTTTTTTAATTGTGGCAATGCTCATTTGACTGTTATCAACGGTAAAAAAAGTTATGGTTTCAAGTGGCTTCCTCTACCCGGAAACCATACCCACATGCCTCACCCAAGGAGGTGGCGGTGGTGTACCTTTAGCGGGTGTCAACCCACAAAGCGAACCCAAGAAGCGTCCCTCCATCGTTAAATTAAGTAAAATAGGTGAGAAAAAAAAACATGACCGACGTCGAATCCAGTGTAAACACAGCTGACCAGATGCTACAGAAATACATACTTAGAGTATAAGGAGTGGAGGGGGGGGGGAGGGGGTGAAGCGCCATGTGGCACGTGTGGGGTCTACGTGTGAAAGGTGAAAATTGTGGGGAGTGGAAGGGGGAAGAGGGAGGGGGGAGGGGAGGGGAAGAGAATAATATTATATTGTGTTAAAATTATAAAAAAAAATTCAGCCAATAAGAAACCTCCACGTGCCTTCCTCCTCCCCCCACGCCCGTCGGATTCCCCCCCCCCCCCCCCCCCTACGAGGCGGTGTTCCCGCCCGTGAAGCCATCTCCCGCTCCATTCCGGGTAGTCTTAGTAGTAATAACTTACACATAATGTATATAACACAAAGTAAAAAACGTATAGATAAAAAGAAAAAACCCACCTGGACTAATCAAATTAATGCACTTTGGAAACTCTCTTGTTTAATAATACAAAGGGGAACTGTAACAACATGAAAACAGATTAACATCCCTTAAATATGTTTCAATACTAGTATTGAATCCCGCGCTTCACGGCGGAGTCATAGGAGGATGCTAGCGCTGATGTGTTTGTTACATGTTATATCGATGGGTTATTATAATGCAAGGTTTAATCCAAACAACGGTAAAAAATAAATAGATATTTAAATTTGTTACTTTAATAAAGACTATGTAGGCTTTAATCTAAACAAAAATTAAGAGTTAGCTTTAATTGTAGAAAGTTAGCTAAATGCAAGTAAAATAAAAAAGAGTTAAACTTAAAAAAAGATAAAAGAACAAATATATGTTAAAAAATCGACTTCTTTAAACTTTTAAGGTCGGTATAATAACTCTATCAAAGTTTGGGGGACGTAGATCGTTTATAGAAAAGAATTATTGTTAAACTTTTGTTTAGTAAATCTATTTAAGTTTAGGGGTTATGAACGTAAATCATTGATAAGAAAAAATAAAGTTAAAATCTAAAACACATTTGAAACTGTGTAGCTGCAATACTCCATTACTCACATATAGCCTTAAAATAAAATATTGTACACTAATGTATAACATGTGAGAAAGAAAAAGAAGAACTGAGGAAACAGGTGGACCAATGGCTGATTTAGTACTGTTCACCAATTGAAATTGTATAGTTATAGAATAAGTAAAATCATTTTTTTTAAATTCATCCCTCATTTTAACTTACATTCTATCCATAATTTTATCTTTGTCTTACAAACACTTATTTTATTATATTTTTCATTTTTATACACTCATAATAATTTGATGAGAATAAAGAGTAGCTTTTCATATATGAAAAATTACTATAACAATCTTTCGAAATAAAATGGTGAGGTAGATAAATCGAAATAAAATGGTGAGGTAGATAAATGGTAAATATAATGTAGTGATTTTTTAGTAGATTTTTTTTTTTTAATTTTAAAGATAATGGACTGATGGATAAATGTGAATGCTATAATAAAACACACAATTGTCAAAATAGTTATGTCATAATCCATCACTTGTTCTCACATTTAATCGTGTGGTTTTCTAATTTATTACCATCCCACTTATTCAATCCGAATATGACTCGATGGAAGTAGCTTGTTATTACACATATATACATCCCCTCCATTGCATTAGTCCCTTTTTTAAGTTCTCTACTTCATTACTCCTATAAGGCTATATTAATAACAATATTATTCTTATTATATTCTCAATCATTATACACCGAAGCTATATTTTCCATTTTGTTTTATCTACTGATTACCGGGGTCATTTCCATTTAAGTATCTGAGAATTCTTGTAGGTGCAAATATGAACCGGATTAGTAATTAGGATTCGGTAGTCGAGGTGTTCAAAAAACGGTTATCATCTTGAAAGGCTAGTGTTTTATCTATTGGCGGTCGGGTTATTCTTATAAAGTCGGTTCTTGAAAGCCTCCCCACTTATTATTTTTCATTATACAAAGCTCTGGTCACGGTAATTAATAAACTCTAGTCTATTGTTAAACGCTTCCTATGAGGCGGTAGTGATGAAAAGAACAAAATTCAATGGGTTGCTTGGGATAAATTCACGGAAACTAAAAAAGATGGAGGATTGGGCCTTTCCAAATTGGAAGATACTAATAATGCGTTGTTATTGAAACGGTTATGGAGGTATCGTGTAGAAAAGGAGGCGCTCTGGAGGAAGGTCGTCGATGCGGTTCATGGCTCAAAAAGAAGGTGGGAAACATTTCAATGTAATAGTCGTTTTCCGGGTACGTGGACTAGATTGGTGAAAGTTGGTTACCGATTGAAGGTGCAAGGTATTGGTTTCACTAACATGATTCGAGGGGTAGTGGGTGATGGTACGAACATAAAATTCTGGATAGATCCATGGCTTACGACCGAACCGCTGAAGACGAAGTTTCCTTCACTATTTCGACTTGAGGATTAGAAATGGTGTACGGTGGCGGATAGATTTAGCGTAGACAATCTTCACTGCGCGATTCAATGGAGATGGAAGAAGTACCCGGCTACTAATAGTGAAGTGGAAGAGGTAATTCAATGCCATAGATTGGTTTCGGAAGTGCAATTAACCGGACGTGAGGATTCTTGGGCGTGGAATCAAGGATCGAATGAAGGCTATTCGGTTAAGGAAGCTATAAAGTGGTTAAAAAGCAACGACTCAAGTGAAGGTAATATGGTTTTTAATTGGTGTAGGTGGATCCCGAATAAATGTAACATTTTTATGTGGAGGGCGAATTTGGATAGACTTCCTACACAAAAGGTACACCACCGCCACCTCCTGTGGGGGACGGCTTATGTGTTCTTTGTGGAGAACATTCATGTGGGGGACGGCTTATGTGCTCTTATTAGGCGAAACATTCATGTGGGGGACGACTTATGTGTTCTTTGTGGAGAAACCGAAGAAACAGTGGATCATTTGTTTTCGGGTTGTAGGATCGTGTGTGGAGTTTGGAATGCGATTGCGAGTTGGTGGAACATTCCTTGGTTCTTCGTTTTTTCAATTATAGATGTGTTGCAGATTATTAAACACTTAGTCGATTCCGAGATAAAGAAAGAGATAATATATGGAATCATCATTATAACGTGTTGGAGAATTTGGAAAGCGAGGAATGAAAAGTTCTTCAACGGAGCGGATTCGAATGTTGTTCACATCGTTTCAGATGTTAAATCTATGGGTACCTTTGGTATAGGAGTAGACATAAGGAGGGTACGATCGATTGGAGAAATTGGTGTAACTTTTCTTTTTCTTTGATGTAATGTTTGTTTTGACGGCTATTCTCTAACTTGGAGATGGCCGTCTTGGTTTGTGTTTAATGAAATTCGTCTTTCGAAAAAAAAAAGATTATAAGAAAATCATGTAACAAGTGCATATTTTCCATTTTGGGTTACGGACCTGCCAACCCCCATGATGAATGAAGCAGTGTCATGTTTTGACAAGGGCCTAAAGGAAGCCATTGAAGACATAGTATTATGTGGGGGCCGTTCTTTGGGGACCTACAGTGGCGGATGACATCTTTGCCGATGCGTTTGGGAGGATTAGGGCTCCTCTCCGCGAAGGATGTCGGGATGTATGCGTTTGTGTCGTGGCGAGCTCAGTGATGGAACCTTCATGACCACATCCTACGAAATAGCGGGATTGTCGGCGCGGACTTAGACTATGTGCAAGCCGTCAAAAGGCTAAATGACTATCTCCCAGGTTTTAATATTGGCGGTTTTTCTAACTAGGACCCCCCAAAGCCTCATAAAACTTTGACGAATGGTCTTTTTTGCAAAATTGCTTAGAGCCTGGGCAAAGTTTTTGGCATGTCCCTCCGTTAGAGGGCAGTTATTGAATGCTTGCAAGGCCCCCACGCCTAAGATTTCCTAACTATTATCCCAATCGAAGATCTATGCCAAAGCATGTCCGCTATTGAATACAGAGTCATTCTTAAATGTCGTTTGATGATCCCCATGTATCAGGAAGATAAAAATCTGTCCGATTTGCCGTAAGGCCTGCCTGGATGAATACGGGGAACATGCAGTTCATTGCAAAAAATTATCCGGGTTCAAATATCGGCATGGTTGGGTTCGAGACGTTCTGTGGGATATTTTAAGACGGGCTGGGATCTCAGCCAAGAAGGAGGCCCTTGTGAACTTCCTCTTGGATCCCGCAGAAGGGAGATCCACCCTGCGTCCAATAGATCTCCTTATCTTTGGGTGGGCCAGGGGAAGCATGCTTGTGTTGTCCTGACAGGTGTATCTCATCTAGTTGGGTTGAGGGATGGTGAGTTTGTAGCAGGGCAAGTAGTGCGGAAAGCAGAAGCGAAGAAGGTAGAAAAGCATGCTAAAGCCTATGAGGAGAACCGACACGTTTTCGTGCCTCTGACTTTTGATACCTTTGGCTCATTGGCACCAGAGGCTACCCGTTTCCTGAACAGGGTCCAGCGAGTTATTCATAATGGTGTCTCGGCCCTGGTGGGCAAGGTTACTTTTTTAGTAGATTAGAGTTTGTTATTCAGAAAGGGATAACGGCGCAACTTGTTTGCCCGCCTGTCCGTTATCTTGATGTAATTTTCTCAGTCATGAATGAAAAAATGTATAACTATATTTATATAGAAGTGCATATAATGATCACACAGATTTCACAGTCCATTAATCTGTTGTTACATCTATTATTATGTGTTGTAATTAAACAAAATTAATCGTGTACGTGAAACTCTTTAACCATCCGCATCTTGTACGTGGATATCAAGAATCGGCCTACACATAAAGATCGCTACCTAGTACCTACGTACACAATACAACTATCACAAATATGAAGACATGAATAATAACAAATATCCAAAACATAGTATCAAAGGTGTGTAAGAACATTATACGCAAAAGACAACAAATTATCAATCAAGTGCAAAAAAATACAAGTGTAAAAGAAAAATATATTAACCAGCTTCAATGTTGGACAATTATCACAACCGATTCATACCTCATGGTCCTCTCTACTTATGGACAATTAAATAAAGATGTTAACACAATAAACAATGTTGACAAATTTTAAGGACCCTGTTCGAAAATAATAACAAACAAAAAAAAAAGAAAAAAAAAGTTTAAGTTAAAGGAGTAACTGCATATTTTTGTGAACATATATTGGGTTTTATATGTGACAAAAAGAATTTCAATCCAAATGGCACTTTTACCAATCCATTAGATGTAAACCCTTCTTGGTGTGAATATAATATATATTATATGTGCGGGTTCTTGAGGCGGGGCAGGACAAAAGATAAAATTGCACTAAACCAATGAAGACTAGCTCGTTGGTGAAAAGTGTGTGTGTGTGTGTGTGGGGGGGGGGGGGGGGGGGACAGAAGTCATGTGGAGGTTGAGAGTTCGGCTTTAGTCGGAGCCATATTTACCACATGTGGGGTTTCACCTGGGAAGATCTCCATTCCAGGTGAGAAGGGTAGTCGGAGCTACACCGGTTGCACCAGTTGCCGTTCAAAAAAAAAAAGTTGCACTAATTTTATTGTTATTTTACTAATTACGTGAAAATAATGTTAAAAACAATAGAAGGTTAATCAAGGAGGCGCATGCACCAACGAGGCTTATCCTGATTTCTAAGTGATCAGTGCCTTATGACCAAAGCTTGATGATGCGAAACTAATATCGAGTCGGGGGTCTCACTGGAAGAAATCTCTATATTTCTACGGGGTAGAGGTAAGATTGTCTACATCTTACTCTCCACATGCCTATACCCTACCTTAACTTTGCTATTGATAAGATTACTGAGTCAGTGCCTTATGACCAAAGCTTGATGATGCGAAACTGATATCGAGTCGGGGGTCTCACTGGAATAAATCTCTATATTTCTACGGGGTAGAGGTAAGATTGTCTACATCTTAGGTGCTGTTTGTTTTTTCTGCAGGAAAAGGTCTGCAGTCTGCGGACCACATCTGCAGACATCTGCAGGAGAAGAGGTGGACCAAAGGTCTGCAGTCTGCAAGAGGAAGACTGTTTGTTTTTTAACTTCTGCAGTTTGCTGAAATAAACAAAAAAAAATTCTGATTAAAAAAAAAATAATCTGATTTAAAAAAAATCTGATTTAAAAAAAAAAAATCTGAAAAAAAAACATGATAGATTAACAAATAAAACAAATCTGATTTATAAAACAAATCTGAAAAAAAAATCTGATTTATAAAACAAATCTGAAAAAAAAAAACAAATTTGAAAAAAATACCCTAAAAATCTAAAAATAAAGATAAATTATAACAAATAATAGATTAACAAATAATAGATAACTTATAACAAATAATATAACAATTATAAATATAGATCTGAAAAAAAAAAAGAAACTAACCTGTTTGGCCTGACGAGGAGAAGGAAGAAGACGGTGGCTCCGGCGAGGAGGGAGGGGCGGAGGAGGGAGGTGCGGTCGGAGGGAAGGGAGGAGAGGGAGGAGAGGGAAGGTGCGGCGGAGGGAGGGGCGGCGGAGGGAGGAGAGGGAAGGAGGAGAGGGAGGAGAGGGAAGAAGGAGAAGGTTTGTGTGAGAAGAGGTGGGAAGTTGTAAAAAGAGGTTGGTCAACATCTGTGTGGGGAAGAGGCTAGGAAGAGGTTTTTGAGTGGTTTGTCTTCCAAAAATCAAACAGTCTTCCCGCCTCAAATGTCTGCCCGCGTCTGCGCGGCGCAGACATAAGTGGCTAGAAGCTCTTTTCAACAAAAAACAAACACCCCCTTACTCTCCACATGCCTATACCCTACCTTAACTTTGCTGTTGATAAGATTACTGAGTCAGATCATTCACATTGGCTGCTCTATCTCCATCTTTATAATTACACTAAAAATCACTAGCTTTCTTTCTCTCTCATTTTCTATTTAGTAATACTTATTTTATACTTTTATCATTATTTTTTCTCTCTCCTCTACTCACAATCATTTTTAAAAAATTTTAAAAATTATGGAGGATGAATAGTGTCTCCTCTAAATATTTTCTCTCTTCTTTACTCACAACCACTTTTACCCACTCTATATAATATAGAGATCACACTCACACTATTATGAAAGAGCTAATGTGAATGCTCTGATAATACTAATGAGCAAATCATTAAATGTGATATGAAACTTTAATAACCTTTCAAAACACCTAAGGTACCTCTAGACACATTATATGAATTTATAACTCATTTTATCAAAATTTCACTCCCAATAACCAATTGTTGATTTTAAATCAACAAGTACAAAGCTCCCTATGTTGTTGCGGAGGTCATAAAACCGTATTAAGTAGCATCAATGTTACACTATTGTCAGCGACCAACAACACCGGGAAAACTCATAAAAAACGAAAAAAAAATAAAACTAAGTGGAATATAGACGTAAAAACGGTGAACCATGCACACCTGTTGCGGCGCGATAATACACAAAAAATAGCTTGAAATTTAAAACACAGCATCACCGTTCGATGGGAAAAATAGAGGTAAAAACGTTGAACTATATACGCACGTTGCGGCGTGTCAACTCGAAAAATTTGGATAGAAATGTAAAGTTAAAAATTTGTTTAAGATACATAAGATAAAGTTCAAAGTAAAAAAAGTGTAGTGGTTGAATGTAAAAGATGAAAACTATTTAAGATTAAAAGAAAAAACAAGGCATGGTATAACCTACAAACCATGGTGTACAACCATTTCATACACAAAACACTTAGTACATTATAAAGGATGAAAAATGTATATCATGTTACATGAATTTTAAGATGACATAAGAAAAGTCTTATGCTTAAAACCCAAATGTCATGTATTTTTTCCTTTTCTACCCTTCATGCAAAACCTACTTGTACACATTCTTTTATCATAACATCCAATTACCATTAATCTATATATATATATATATATATATATTATATTATATTATATTATATTATATTATATTATATTATATTATATTATAAAATAAAGTATTTGAGAAAAGTATCAAACAAAATTAAATAATTACTACATTTTATTAGAAAAAATTGCAATTTCAAATAAAAAATTTATATATAACAAAATTATACAAAAAGGTTTCTACACATACAAATATATACCTATACACCTTAAAAAGACTGTAAGAATCAATAAAAGTCGAACGTTAAGTAAAATAATAATAATTTTGTGATGCCTTTTCTTTAAAAAATGTGTGTGCATGAATTGGTTCACGAATCCAAACCGAACCAAACCGAAACAGGTCTTTCAAATTGGCAAAACCGGGGCCGAACCGAACCAAAGCCGGTTCAAATACGAACCGGCACCAAACACGAAACCGGTTTGGAATCGATTTAGTTCCTAGAAAAAACCGATCTATGCACATCTATAAATTTCTCAAGTGTTGGGATGTCTTATGTAGAATATTTTCAGCTAACCTAACTTTCAATTTCACTTTCTGATGTCACTGATATAAATTTATGGTGCACTTGATTAGCAGTTGTATTGCATTGCTTTTATCATGTGGAAAAAGTTATGGGTATGCTTCTTTGTAAATTGATTACATATGAGCTGTTCCAACCTCCTCCCTCTTAATGTGTATCTTATAAAGATCCCTATAGTTTCTTCTCCCCGGCAATCTATCCTGATTTGGCACTTTCAACGTATTGAGTAGGACTATTAGTATAATAATAGTTGCTAATGAGTCAAACCGCTACTTCCATTTTTTTACTGACATGTAGGTCAAATTGCATATGGTATATGGAACGTAGCATGCTATCATGTCTCCTTGTAGCCTTTAAAAGATTACCCACTACAAAGCACAGGTGCTTACACACACAAACATACACCTTACATCTTGATTCTTTTAATCCTTTTAACGTTTGAGTTACGTTTCCGCCTTGTATTGTCGACTCCCTAGATTCTCTGCTAGTTAAGTATGATATACAAGACCATAAAACATAAATCACTTTTAGGTAAATACTATATATATAATATACACAAATTTTCAACATTCAAAATACACATTAATTTGAGTTGTCTTCATTTTATCATTTTATACATACATTCCAAGATAAGACACATGGCATGAAGGCACTCATACAATGTACAAAAAGGCTACAGTAGTACACTCGGTGTGTATTATTCATGGCCTAGGATCATGTCTATGTGATCAATAGCCACACATACATAAGTCACCTAAACGGCTAAAAGTTGTACGTTGCTGAGCAACGGTTGCTCAGATATCAAAAGGGTCGGTCTATTGGCACCCCCCAACTTTCTATTTCAACTCCCGTCTGAAGCGCCTCTTCAGTCAAATCAATGTCAGTCTAAGTACGAGGTTGCATGGGAGTCTGGAAAAAGGTGTTCCAAGCGCCTCGCTTTGCCCAAAGCGAGGCGCCTGAATTAAGGGGGGATGAACCTGGACACCTTTTGGGTGTTTTTTGTGTTTTGTTTTTAAGTTTTTTTATTTAATTTAACTTTTTTTATTTAATTTAAGTAACTTTTTACATCGCGTGTCGAAAATGTCCGGTTAGTCTCGAACCAAGGGTTGATCGGGTTAGGTCCTTCCTCCTGATCTTCTACCCGCTTCTCATCGACAGCGCTGTCTTCATAGTGCGTATAGTCTTGTTCTTCAGATGTGTCATCACCACGGTTAGCGTCGTAAGTATAACCGTAGGCAGGTTGACTAGGCTCGTCTTCAAATTCATACGGGTCCTTCCACTGTGTATTCAAGTCCAGTTGTACCGCATTGTCACGGTAACGAATGCCAGACTGACCCTCCTCGACATTACTACTAGACGGACCCTCCCCGACATTATATGACGGACCCACCGAAACATTATATGATGGACCCTCCGAAACATTACATCACGGACCCTGCCCGACATTATATGACGGACCCTCCTCGACATTATATGAATTATAGTCGTAAGAATCACCGAAAATTAAGTCGTAAAACGACATGTTATATGACCGACCCTCCTCGACATTACTAGACCGACCCTGCCCGACATTATATGACGGACCCTGCTCGACATTATATGAAACCCTCTATATGAATTATAGTCGTAAGAATCACCGGTTCGTTCACGTGGCAGTCGGGTCGGACTGTTTCTGTTCGTTAACGGGCCGGTCGGGTCGGAACAGTCCGGTTCGTTCACGTGCCGGTTGGGTCGGATTGTTTCGGTTCGTTAACGGGCCGGTCGGGTCTGACTGTTTTCGTTCGTAAACGTGTCGGTCATAATAATAATAATAATAATAATAATAATAATAATAATAATAATAATAATAATAACAATAATAATAATAATAATAATAACAATAATAATAATAATAATAATAAGAATAATCGTTCACGTGTCGGTCGGGTCGGAACAGTCCGGTTCGTTCACGTGCCGATCGGGTCGGATGGTTTCGGTTCGTTAACGGGCCGGTCGGGTCGGATGGTTTCGGAACAATAATAATAATAATAAGAATAATCGTTCACGTGTCGGTCGGGTCGGAACAGTCCGGTTAGTTCACGTGCCGGTCGGGTCGGATGGTTTCAGTTCGTTAACGGGCCGGTCGGGTAGGAACAGTCCGGTTCGTTCACGTGCCGGTCGGGTCGGATTGTTTCGGTTCGTTAACGGGCAGGTCGGGTAGGAACAGTCCGGTTCGTTCACGTGCCGGTCGGGACTGACTGTTTTCGTTCCTAAACGTGTCGGTCATAATAATAATAATAATAATAATACCCTAATAATAATAATAATAATAATAATAATAATAATAATAATAATAATAATAATAATAACAACAACAATAACAATAATAATAATAATAATAATAAAAATAATAATAATAATAATAATCGTTCACGTGTCGGTCGGGTCGGACTGTTTCTATTCGTTAACGGGCCGGTCGGGTAGGAAGAGTTCGGTTCGTTCACGTGCCGGTCGGGTCGGATGGTTTTGGTTCGTTAACGGGCCGGTCGGGTAGGAACAGTCCGGTTCGTTCACGTGCCAGTCGGGACTGACTGTTTTCGTTCGTAAACGTGTCGGTCATAATAATAATAATAATAATAATAATAATAATAATAATAATAATAATAATAATAATAATAATAATAATAATAATAATAATAATAACAATAATAATAATAATAATCGTTCACGTGTCGGTGGGGTCGGACTGTTTCTGTTCGTTAACGGGCCGGTCGGGTCGGAACAGTCCGGTTCGTTGACGTGGCGGTCGGGTCGGATTGTTTGGGTTCCTTAACGGGCCGTTCAGGGTCGGAACAGTCCGGTTCGTTCACGTGCCGGTCGGGTCTCACTGTTTTGGTTCGTAAACGTGTCGGTCATAATAATAATAGTAATAGTAATAATTAATAATAATAATAATAATAACAACAATAATAATAATAATAAAAATAACAATAATAATAATAATAATAATAATAATAATAATAATCGTAATAATCGTTCACGTCCCGGTGGGGTCTACTGTATAGTCCGTCCATGATGTACAACGTTTTATGGATGTTCTTAAAAGTCGGATGTTTCTACCGAAAACCACAAACGAACAATTAAACCTACCCAAACACGTTAAACAGAGACCGACACGTTTACGAACCAAAACAGTCCGACCCGACCGGCACGTGAACGAACCGGACTTTTCTGACCTGATCGGCACGTTAACGAACCGTACTGTTCCGACCCGACAAGCCCGTTAGAAGACATAAACATAACCAAAACGATTTTTAAGAACGTAAACAATGTTTAAATATTTTTACAAATTTCACATATCTAATCTAAATCTAGTATTTCGGGACTTTGATTGGGGTCCCGTTTCGGGAAAACTAATTCTTTGTACATATTGATTTGATTTTCAAACATAGTTGCCCATTCCTCACCACCTTTAGTTTTAAAAGCACTCCAAACTCTATTCGGGGGAGGCATTGGATATGATCCTTCAAGCGTTATGTTGACGTAATGTCGGTCCACGAACAAAACTGCTACCGTCAGAATAGGCGGTAGAGAAGCACTTGGGCCTAAAAATAGAGGGAAAACTGTATCAGAACCTCTAATGTCGAGTGTATGAAAAACACAACCAAACTTCTGTGCAATGATAAATCCCGCTTCCGGCGTCGTCATCCACTTCTCTTCTGGGGCTGCTGCCACCCCTCTAAAAGAAATGCTATCGCAGAGACGCTGATAACGTCCTTCGTCATTCGGATCAAACATTGACCTATACAAGGCTTCGTTATTGCGCAACTCGAGTAGCATTTGGGATCGGACCAACATATGTTCATCTTTACTTAGGCCTAACCCCACAGCTACCGCTCGAAAACCGCAATGACCATCAGGTTTCACATCGGTTATTTTAGATATATATGGGTGAAACACAGATGGAATTCTATCCCAATATTTCCTTACTAAGTTCTCAAACTTTTTTGTCCGCGGAAGCAACGGGAAATTGAATTTATCCCAAATGCCGCCCCCCTGGGACGATGACGGTATGTAAGAGCTGTGACGGTGAAGCTCGTAAGGAGGGAATGGCTGGGACTGGGAAGGTCGTAGGAGGTCCTCCTGTGATGGTACGAAAGAGCTGTGCCGGGGAAATTCAAACTCCTCGTCGGACCCACTTTCTTCAGCAGGCATATGCAAGCTCTTTCTTGCAGATTGTTCTCTATTTTGTTCTTGCTGCTTCTTGGTTGGACGACCACGGGTTTTCTTTTGCACAACAGGCGGTTTATTGGGGGAGTACTTGCCTGTGACGATTTGTGCAAATTTGTCCAGGTAGTTTAATTGGGTAAAAACTGGTTTCGTATCAACCGTTTGCTTTAATTCTGCCCAGAAATTATCTACATTTATAGCTTCGCAACCAGTCGTCGCAGGTTTGAAGTCAAGCTTCCTCCAGAACACGTCTATCGATAACAAATGGATTTCCTCACCTGAATAAATAACATACGTTATAAAGTTAAATCATGTAATAAATTATGTAGTAATATCATATGGACAATAGTAATAAGTACCATTAAGATGTAACTGCTCGAGCCGACAGGCACATGGCAAAGCACAACTATTATAAAGCTGGCATCCACAAGTGTTATTGTAAAGGCGCATGGGCGTTCGAAGACGTTCGATCTCTTCGTATATCAACTGAATAGCATGTTTGCTAACCTTCCGAAGTAACTTATTAAGCAATGGCTGCCTCTTGTGGTGGTTCATTGTTTTTCTTAGGCTTTCTTCAAAACCTTTTTTAATGTCCCTGTATTGCTTATCAACCATTTGATCAACGGACCTCACAATTGTCGACAACGAGTTGCGATTGCCTGGAAGGTGACTTTTAATTTTGGCATGCATGCCCTCAACTCTGTTGGTAGTGGTCTGGCGGAAGTTCAGCGTTTGGTTAGTCCACGCAGACACAAACTTTTGACGGAACCGGTCCAACCAGTTATTCTTCGTATAGGAAAAAACGTCTGAAAAATATAACCAAAACTTGTCAGGCGTGTGTATGTAAACAAGTACGTATGTAATTATGTAAAACTACTTACCCAGACGATCCATCTTTTCCAGATATGACTGAAATTGCCCCAAATTGTATTCGTATAGGGTTTCCGTCGTAGAGTCACACAGCCACCAAAACATTCGAACAAAATCCTTCCACTCCCTATCCGTGAACTCCTTCTTGCTGTTCCTGTTGATATTCTGCGAGATATGAAACCGACATAGATACTTGTACGCCTTTGGGAAAACCACATCACACGCGTTCATCAGCGCAAGGTCCCTGTCTGTCACAATCACTCGCGGCTCCATACAGTTGTCCAACATAGACTTTATCCTCTCCAACAGCCAAGTGTAGTTACCAATCCTCTCAGAAGAAATAAACGCAAGGGCAATCGAAAACGACTGGTTTGTCGACGACATACCCACTACCTGAACAAACGCCATATTGTACATGTTTGTATTGTAGGTGGCGTCAATCATCAGCACATGCGGGAATGCGCACCACATAGTATGTGAAAGTTTGTGAACGAAGAAAATATCCGTGAGAGCCTTCGTGGTTTCATCCGCACGCGTGTAGTAGGTGAATCCTCTCTCCGTCAGAAAGTATTCGAGGTGCTCCATGTCACCTTTGGGAATGACTCCCTTTCCAGCATTCATCATCTGAGCAGCATTGTGTATATCTTTTAGGGTAGTCTTTCTCTCCGGGTTCTTTGAAAGCATCATTCTCCAGATGCTACGCTTGGGAACATCATTCTCTGTCATCTCTCCCACAAATTGCTTGTCATCCACAGAAAGCCTTCTGGCATACGGGTGACCCTCTAAGTGTTCAAAGGGAGTGTGGTTGTGCGTCGGGTTTTTCACCTTTAACCTCCAAACCCGTAACCGAGTTTCAAACACCCCTGCCAACTTAAACGGGCAGCCAATTTTTTTGCTACCCGTCTTCCTCACCAAAGCCACACTCTTATGCTCCCCCCCAAGAGTGCATTGAAATACAACCTTAACAAAAATAAGTTTATTAGAAAATAAGTTTTTTTTTTATAATTTTTTTAAATAATAAATTATAAAAAAGTTTGTTAATTAAAAATTAACAATACTCTTAGCAAAGGAGAAACGTAATCCTAAAGGTGTGTGGTCCAAAAACCACTGGTGCACCCGTAGGGAATTCACCTTGACCAACGATAAAACACGTGTTTTTAGTAACTAATTTATAAGTTAAGTTTATTGTTGCTTTTTAAATAACAATTTAAAAAATACGCATTTGTTAATAACTTAAAAACAACAGTGACTGAAATATATACCTTCACGAAATGTTCTCCTCTTTTCTTCGATCTTTTTATAACTATGACGTCACCATTTGCCATTCCCGTATCATGTACCCAATCGATCAACTCATCGCGTGTCGAAAATGTCCGGTTAGTCTCGAACCAAGGGTTGATCGGGTTAGGTCCTTCCTCCTGATCTTCTACCCGCTTCTCATCGACAGCGCTGTCTTCATAGTGCGTATAGTCTTGTTCTTCAGATGTGTCATCACCACGGTTAGCGTCGTAAGTATAACCGTAGGCAGGTTGACTAGGCTCGTCTTCAAATTCATACGGGTCCTTCCACTGTGTATTCAAGTCCAGTTGTACCGCATTGTCACGGTAACGAATGCCAGACTGACCCTCCTCGACATTACTACTAGACGGACCCTCCCCGACATTATATGACGGACCCACCGAAACATTATATGACGGACCCTCCGAAACATTACATGACGGACCCTGCCCGACATTATATGACGGACCCTGCCCGACATTATATGACGGACCCTCCTCGACATTATATGAATTATAGTCGTAAGAATCACCGAAAATTAAGTCGTAAAACGACATGTTATATATGTTTGTGGACAAAGAATTCAAATCGAACGAGTTTATAATGAAAAACTATGAAATCGATTGAATTTATAGCCAAAATCTGATGGAACCAAGCGCCTCGCTTAGGCCAAAGCGAGGCGCCTGGGGTAATTAATTCGAGGGAATATCAGGCTTTATGTTGAATCAAGGTTAATCAAACTCTCAAGCGCCTCGCTTAGGCCTAAGCGAGGCGCCTGGGGTTAATCGTTTTCAGAGAATCTTAAGCCTTATGTCTAATCAGGCAGTCAAGCGCCTCGCTTTGGCCAAAGCGAGGCGCCTGACTGCCTGATTAGACATAAAGCTTAAGATTCCTGAAAACGATTAACCCAGGCGCCTCGCTTAGGCCTAAGCGAGGCGCCTGGATTAAGGGGTTGATTTAGAAGTTGGGGGGTTTAATTAGCACGGTCCTATCAAAATTATCAAAAACATGTGTAATATATTACAACCCGCAAAAACTAAATATGAACTTTCCAAACATATTTGTTATATTTCTAGCTAGTAACTTTAATAATTATAACAATTGATCTTATAATTTTAAATAACAAGCCTTTTTTCAACTTATGTGTTGTTTGGTTGATTAAGAGGTTTGAATGGTTAAGAGGTCTGAATGGTTAAGTGCTGAATCATTAAGTTGGACTTCTTAATGGTTAGTTTTTTTGTCCCACATTGGTAGGAGAGTCTCATTAAGGTTCATCCTAATTCAATGCTTAATGGTTCAACAACATCTCAAGTCTTAATGATTCAGTCTTAACCATTCCATTCAGAAGCTGAAACAAACACGTTGATTGCTGAATCATTCAGCACTGAATGGTTCAGAGTCTCATTAAGAGGCTTACCAAACAGCCCCATAGATGAAGAACTTAATTTCTTTCCACATATCTATATCTATATCTATATTATATATATATAATAAAGTGACTGCATGGGGCCACCTCATCAACGGTCTTTACTAACGACCACTAACATATGAGACAAATGTATAATTGACAAAACAAAAATCAACCAATCAGAGTGTGTCATGACTGTCACCAGCCAGCGCATGACACGTGTCAAAACCCTAGGCTATCACCAATCACACTTGGCCACACGTGACGACGGTACACACACACTCTCTCTCTCCCTATGCTTATATGTTGTATGCTATGATCTTGTCTTCTACTGATTATGGGCCGGTAGTATAGGTAAGCCCTTAACTGGGTCTCGACCTAATGGGTAAGTTAAGGATTAATGTTGGAGGCCCGTGTGGAACCTATTTAAGGGGGACACCACCTCCTTGGATATGTCATTAAGAAAACCATGAAGAACACACTTAGAGCTTACACCCATTTTCTGTTTGTACGTTGTAGTTCTCGATTCCTAGCAGTCACCTCCCACCAGCTTTACCTTGTGTTGTTTCAGGTTTACATCCACTCACAGCTCCCCCAGCCGTGGTGTTATAGCAAATGATTACTCTTGTAGCGACGGTTAGACCATTGTTTCTTCAAACATGTCAGTAAAAATTCGAGTTGGTATATATTTCAACGTAAACCTTTTTTGGAAACGAGTCAGATCAAATATTATACGTTTCATGCTTATTTATATACATTTCCAGTTTGTCTACATTTCGACATAAATTTTGTTCCAAACCGAGTGGGGCTAAATATAATACATTTCATTCGATGGTATACATTCAAGTTATTTTACGTTTCGACCCCTTGTAACGCACGGCGGGTAAAATTACTATTATATATATATATATATATATATATCTATACTAAAAACTAAATTCGTTAATGTTTACACCTCCCGACTTTGGTCCTCTGACTTTGCAAAACACTCATGGTTGAAATGTTAAACGTGTTTTCGTTTTTTTCCTTTTGTTGTCTTTTTAAGCTATAATAAGCCCATTTTGACTACACATGTCAGTAATTACTTTATACACATTTTATGTTGTTTTTGTGTGTTTCCTATGTACGAGTCAGTCGCATATAATACGTTATAATTGTACGTCACAAATTTCATTTACTTTAATGCTTATATATGTTGAAAATGAGTTGAATCGAATATGTCAATACAAGCGTTTTTATATGGTTAACACATAACGAAACGCTTAGACTAACCATTTGATGTTTGCAATGGGCCCGTGACACATCACCCGCTGCATATATTATTAATACTCATAAATATGAAACAAATGCCTCCATTTCTGAGTTTGCTTACAAAGTATCTTTTTGGTTATTTGTCTATAATATGCATCAATTTGGTCTTTAACCTACATGTAGGCTTGGAATTCCCCGTTACATTTTTGTTTTCTGTTTCCTTCCTTATGACTTCATGCATTTTGATCTCCCCTTTAGAACATGTATTTGCACCAAATATCATTTAGACTAAATGAGCTTTATGTGTGAAGGGCATATTTTCATATTTTAATGAAGGAATAAATACTTTCTCTTACTAAATCATGTTGAATAAGTTTGTCCTTTTGACCCATTATTAAAGGGACAAATTAATAAATTCTACTCAAAACTTGGTAAATATCATATTTATGTAAACAAAACTATTATATCAAATAGGATTTGGTTCAAATGAGAACCTTTTTCCAAATTGAGAACTGTGAGGACCATTCTGGACCACAAATTTTTCTAAGGCAATTTTTTTTTGCTTTTAATTGCACATTTTTATGCAAGTAAAAAAAATTTTGAATTTTTTTTTGTACTTTTTTTCAATATACACATATGTATAACTGAAATATACACATATGTATTGCTGAAAAATGCTATATACACATATGTATAGTTGCTATATACACATATGTATAAATGAAAAAAAAATTCAAAAAAATATTTTTTTTTCTTGCATAAAAATGTGCGATTAAAAACAATTTTTTTTTGCCTTTATAAGAAATGTGTGGCCCAGAATGATTCTCTCAGTTCTCAAATAGGGGTTGGTTCTCTTAGGATCCCTACCCATATCAAATATATCTATTTACAAATTTATAACATAGTGTAACAAATGAATGTGCATGGTGCTCATATTTACTTAATGAAATGAAATGTCGGTAATTGTTAAAACAACAAACAACATTGACAACTTTGTGACTATATCTAATGATTAGTTGTTAGAACAATCTTTTTTATTTTGAATGGCAAACGACATTTTATTCCATACCAATATTTACACGTCGATTAATAGCAAGGTGCTAATTAGAGGACAAGTACATCACCCAAATAGCATGTTACATGATTTTACTAAAATTCAAAACGTTTCCATTTCTCCCAATCGATACTTTCTAATTTCGCTCGATTTCTCACCCAAATGTAGGACACCGATTGTATATCGGCCATTATGTGCTCCAATGATGCATTCCTCCCATTAAAGATTTTGTCGTTCCGCTTTTTCCATAACACCCAACATGCCGTGAGAATCACCGTGTGAATCGCTTTTTTCTTGACACATCCCAATCCGGTTACTTTGTGCGTCTCTAATAAATCCTTCAGGTTGAAAGCATATATCGGTTGAATTTTGCACCATCCGCTTATCTTGTTCCAAACATTCGCTGCGTAGTAACAATCAATGAACAGATGCTGCGCTGATTTCGTAGAATAATAGTCTACGGGTTGGAATTCGACTTTAGTTAGAACTCGCATTTTGAAGGGAAACTAAACCATTTGTCCATTGAAGGCCAGTCATTTTTATTGAATTCAGTTCTCGAGTCATTAGGTATTAATTATTTGTCTTTGTTTCATTTACCAACAATGATTAAGAAGAAAGTAGAGACTTTGAGGGCCGATTTTTATAGGAAGGTGATGATGAGGTTCGTAGAACTCATTGCGTAAAATGGAATTTTGTTTTGCCTAACAAAGCTAAGGGGCTGTTTGGTTGATTAAGTGCTGAATCATTAAGATGTCTGAATAGTTAAGATGTCTGAATGGTTAAGTGCTGAATCATTAAGTTGGACCTCTTAATGGTTAATTTTGTTTTCCCACATTGGTAGGAGAGTCTCATTAAGGTTTAGCCTAGTTCAGTGCTTAATGGTTCAGTAACATCCCAAATCTTAATGGTTCAGCCTTAACCATTTTATTCAAAAGCTGAAACAAACACGCTGAATGCTAAATCATTCAGCCCTGAATGGTTCAGAGCCTCATTAAGAGGCTTACCAAACAACCCCTAAATGTGGTTTGAGTATAAGGAGGCTTTCAAGTTCTAATCGGGCTCTTCTATACAAGTGGAGGTGGATATATATTAATAGTCTGAAGGGGTTGTGCGTTCTTGTGTTAAATGACTGGTCACGTGTCAGAGTGTTAATAGAAAACTATATTAAAAGCAACTCCTTAGCTATAAGGACTGCAGTATAGGGAGTAATGTTGTTGAACCATGTGGTGTATGTGAAAAGTGTTGATAACAATTTTATTAATTAAATTAATTAATTAAAAATAATATTTTATGAAGTAAAATGTTGTTATGCATGCAAAAGTTGATTAAGTGAATCGAAAAGAAAACAATATTAATAAAGAAACAACTCCCTCTAAGTTTCAGGTTCTAGGTTGCACATGGAATTCAGTTATTTGCTTGATAAATAGTTAACCGCATAAACATAGTTCTGGAAATCAGTTAATTAGTAATTGAAACAGGTTCTTGTCATCAAACCATATTAACTACCCAATTTGTAAACATCAAGTCAAACCTCTTTAGTCACCTAACCAGGATCTAGGTATTGTCATCAACCGAACGAATTATAAAGAAATAACTCAAACATAAACAAATTGTTTCAATTAACTAATGCATCAATAATGTTAAGAAGTTAATCATCACAAGCAAAAGGTGCGGAACCTAATTGAACCATTCACCTAAAGGAAGTTACAAAGGTTATAGCCAAGCATGGCTATGATGGAATCACCCATTGTCATCATAGGTCGATATTGCCTTCAAAACTTGATTGGAACCTCATATAAGACTCTTAAAATCGCTCCTTTAGTGCTTTGGATCCGCTTAAATGGATGATAAAATGAATGGAATGGTTTCCATACTTTAAATCCAGTCAACACCTATTTTTTGCCGACTTTTAGGGTCTCCGCGTATTGCGAAGGCTTCTAGGAGGTTTCTTCATGTGGCAGATAACAACAAAACAATCAAGCACGTTTTGGAAGTCTTCGAGGTACGCAACGTGTTTCTCAAAATTCTCCGAGTACCGCGAAGACTTTATAAATCTGATTTTTTATTTTCTTTATTCCAAAACCCCTCATGTGCTCGTTTCTTCTATGTTTTAGCTCGTTTTCACTGTTTTTTAACACGAACATCTGCCAACATGATGAGCTACTAAGTATAATCTAGAACCAACTAAAAACCTAATATAAATATCAAGTTTGCAAAAGTCGTTAAGCGGTGCCAACTCGGTTGATTGGGGAGTTGTGAGTACTCGACCATAGTCAGGATTTTTACAACGATGATAAATAATTAAATACCCAAATATGTAAGAAAACTAATAATTAACATGATGTGTTCAAGAACACATCAATGACATATACGGAGAGATATAGACAATATGAGGATGCTATCTAGGTTGAAAGGGAACGTTGTTTGGCATAATGTCAGTAAAGTTGTAATAGATTTGCACATAAACGATATTATTTTGCTCTATTCGGTCAGAAAAAAAAGTTGAAGTCGAGACGTGAGATTTGCACACAAACGATATTATGTCAGTAAAGTGGTTAGACCATACTTCGTTATACCTACCATTTCTGAGATTGTATAATCTCGAAGTTTACAAAAATGCTTTGATTATCGATCGCTACAACACTTCGGGGCCAACGTTGGAGTGGAGACGTGATCGATGTCATCTGGTCGGTCGAAAAGAATGATTCTATAGTATAGTGAAGTAAGGTCATCTCCACAGAGAATTAAAGGAATATTCTAGTGTTTAATTAAATAACTGCTACTTGAAATTTAATTTGAGGGTTGTTTGTAAAAATAAAACAAAACTTTAATTAGAGTTTAAAGAAATACGTAAAAAGAAGATCAACGTCCGGTGTTCAGATGTGAAGCAAGTCCAATAACCTAGTTGTAGTTGATTGTTGACTCTTGAATAAGTGAAGTGTGATTTGCACTTTGTAAAAAGTTGGATTACTTTAGATTAAAAGGATATTTTAGACAAAATTATTTTGTTTTCATTCAAATTTGACTAACCGAGTCTCTATCTTGTATTTTTCTTTTGTTAGAGTACTAGCTTTTATCTCGGGAGTGTCTCGGGGTTGAAAAATATAACCATTCTAATAATATTAATACTAATACTAATAGTAATAATTACTCCGTATTACTCTTGTAATTAAATAAATAAAAAAAATAACCTTGCTATAAGGTGACACCATGTGTTGCAGTGTTGCGCGATTCTTTCTCGTAGCTTCTCTTGATGAAATATACCTATCCATCTTTAAAAGAGTAAAATTCCAATGATAGCATGACGATTGGGCTAAATTTCAACATTGTATATAAGAACCTGGTTTAAAAGAAAAAACATGATTAATGAATAACCTGAACACTTTGTGTTTTTTTTTTCCTGTATGAACGAAACACCATAAAAAATAGTCGTTTTTTTCTCCGTTTTTTATATAGCACTATGGTACTCGTTGGAAAGATAATAAAACGATCGTTAATTTGGTGTAATTTTTTTCTTTAAAAAATCTCGTATATAAAAGATATTAACGTTTAAAAATGTTGGGATGAAACATTAGAGAGAAAAATCTAAATTTGTTTTAAAATTCTTAAAAAGATTAGGGTTAGATAAGTGTAGGAGAATGAATAAAAACAAAATAAAAAAATAAATTAAAAACTCTCACCCTAACGTGCCACGTGGCACATTCAAAGGAGGGTTGAGGCCTCTATTGAATGTCACCTCATCAATATTCAATTCTTTTATTATAAGTCATAGATTATAGGAGATACAGATTGTTTTTTCTTTTTTTTTTTCCTTTCTACTGAGATTACATCCATTGGAAGTATAGAGTTGATAGAAAATGTCTCTTCGTGTTAAATACGTCATGTTAGACATTACACATTAATATGTTTATTGAGCTCGAACAAGACATGTTTGCTATTAATATAAAAATTAACATATACATGTTTAATAAGCGAGTTCTATGAAAGCTATTTAAAAAAAAATAGATTTAATCAATTCAATAACATGAAAATCATGACTTTGTACATTTACAACTAGGGGTGAGCACATATCGGGTCGACCCGAAAATTACCCGATAACCGGACCGTAAGTGCCCCGAAACCGAACCCATAAGATGTATTCAAGTACAACATCGGTTCCGTATTTTTGCCAATTTCGGGTTCGGGTCGGTTCTCGGTTCCGACCCTAATTAAACCGATAATATTTTGGCTGGACCGAAAATTAAATTCAGAAGATGGAATCAATGATCAAATACCTAAATTAATACACATGGCAACATCTAGATATCTATATATAAATAATACAACAATCAGTACATTCTAATCACAATTGTAATCAATAAAATGAGGTCCTAATCTTCTACAGTGTATCTGTTAATGAAGATATGAATGGGAAAAGTTTTGTGTACATAAGTGTATAGAACACCTTTTAATTCAAATAATGACAACTCATCTATATTAAAATTATATATACGCACATTGATATATGAATGCATATTATAATCAATCTGACGATTAAAAATGAGATACAAATCTGATCGATGAATGTAACAAATCTATAATGAAAATCACATGCCTTCATAGTCAAATCTGATCTAATTCATCAAATTTGGGGATTGAATTCCCGGTTTCGGTCTTAGGATGAGAACCGAATAACCCGAGTGCATCAAGAACCGAGACCGACTACTAGGTTAGGGTTCTCATTCGGTTCTGTAATTTATGGTGTGTCGGGTATCAGGTCGGTTCGGTTATTCTTCGGGTCGGTTCGGTTCCTGGATTTTGCTCACCCCTATTTACAACAGTCAACTATAAGAAGTTTAATAACCTGAATATCTAAACAAGTTTAAAGTGATTATTGACATGATTTCAAACAAACTTAGAATAATATATTTAATTAAGCTTACAATTATAATAAAACTGTGCCATTTAAAAAAAAACATCATCCGAACCTCTTAACTCATTGTGCACAATTACTAAAAGAATTATGCATGTCATAAACGGTATAACCCCTTTAGATACTTTTTAACTGTATTTTTATCGTGTCGACCCATTTATGACTAACAGTTTACCCATAACCTAAACCCGGTTAAACTTATAACATGCCATGTAATATTAATGGATCGTATCATATATCATCATGCTATCATATATTATGAGCCCTGTAATATTTAAAACTCCTGACCTCCATTTAAATGAATACATCTATATGGAAATAAATGCAAAAGTTTAATTCGACATTCAATGTTAAATAAATTTACAAGTATTCGTAGTTGACAAATACCAAATTAAAAAGAATACAACAAAGTTCAATATCATAAATATCATGTAACAACACTCTAGCGTAGGCATCACAATTTTACAAGTCCAAAACTTTTTTATTAATAAAACATTATATTTTATTAATAAAACATTATATATATATATATATATTGAACTATTAGTTGGTAGCTTATGTAAAATATTTGACTCCAAATACATTTGATATGTTCTTTTTTGTTAAAACTAAAACTATGTAATACTGTGATAAAACTTCACAAAAAACAATACCTATTACATATTTTCTCAAACAAAACTCAGTATCATGAATATCATGTAACAACATCAACATTGGTAGAGGTGTAAAAAAAAACCCGGGTATTAAAAACAATTTTTTTATACCCGGAACCGTACCCGACTATACCCACCGGGTACGCATAGGGTACAAATTTCTATGTAAATAACTGGACCCGGAATCGGACCCGATTCATACCCGGTTGTACCCGGGTTTTTTTAATACCCGGAAGCGCGTTGTACCGGAAACCGTGTTTCCCTAATACCTAGAATCGGGTTTTCCGAATACCCAAAAGTATATATCAAATAACGGGACTATTTGACATTTTGATTGAGACGGTCTGGGAAGGAATGAGTCACTTCGTGATTCAAGAGGGGTTGCCAATTGACCACTTCGACAACCCAAGATTGACGCGTCTCATCCAAAGCACACTACAACCGCGTTATAATCATCTAAGTTGCACTACTATTCGACGTGATTGTATAAAAAGAAATTCAATACTCGACATACCCGTTTTTTTCAATACCCGGTGTACCCGAGTTTTTTAATACCCGGTATACTCGGAACCGGTTACCGGGTCCATACCCGAAACCAGATATTGAAAAAACCCGATTTGTGCACCTCTAATCATTGGCGGATGTTCTTACGGGCTAGATGAGGCCCCGACCAGCCCAACCATTTCGTTTTGTACTGTAAATTTTACTGAAAAGAAAAAAAAAATTATACATACTGACCATTAAGTCCAGCCCTACAAAATTTTTCGTTCAAGACCCGCCATTGATATCATAATACTAAGGGGCTGTTTGATAAGATTCTTAATGAGTCTCTGAATCATTCAGCATTGAATGAACACTCAACTCATTCAACACGTTTGTTTCAGCATCTGAATGGAATGGTTAAGGCTGAACCATTAAAACGTGTGATGTTGTTGAATCATTAAGCACCGAATGAATCCATTTTTACTTCCCCAACCAATATGGGACAAAAAAACTAATCATTTAAAAGTTCAACAAAACAACACTCAATGATTTATCACTTAACCATTCAGACTTTTTAATAATTCAGCACTCAATCAACCTAAAAGCCCCTAACTTAACACTAATAATACCATAACCAATCCTTACAAAAAAAATATTCCTCACTTATTACATCTATTTTCACACAACAACATTTCAAACATTACATTCATGTTCATGTATTAATAATACTCACAGAATAAACACACAAAATATTATTATTATTTTCTAATTTTGCCCTTTTACACTGTTTGCTCCTTTGTACCTCAAATCTCTAACTCTCTCTCTCTCTCTCTCTCTCTCTCTCTCTCTCTCTCTTCTCTGTTTTCTGTATCTATCTCCCTCTTCGCCTCTTTCTTTCTTTTAGACCTAAAATCAGCTTCCATCAATCACCATTCAACCCCTTATTGTCTCTCCTTTCAGGTTCTTTTATTATTATTCCCATCACTCGATCCATCAAGATTATCAATCTTTTTTTATCTTGCTGATACATATTCTTATCAAGATTTATTTTTTTTGATTAGGGTTTGTGTTTTCTTTGATGGGTTGCATGTAAAGATTCGTTCTTGATTGTTTTGATTTGGGTTTTTATTTGTTTTATCAGTTAATTTGATGTTTTATAGGATTTAAAGAAAAGGGGTTTTGCTGATTGTGTAAAAGTTTGTTAATTTATATAAAAATAGTTTATTTAGTTGTTGGTTTTAGTTTTAACTGTTGGGATTTTAATCTTTTTTATAAAAAGAGGGTATTAGGGTTTATTTGAGATTTTTATCTTTTTAATCATTGTTAATCATTTTAAATTATTTTAATTTATTTTATGTGTTGTATGTGATTGAATTAAAATTGTGTTGTGGAGATTGATGTTTTTGATTGTTGAATTTGATGGTTGTTTGTTGTTGTTGTGTTGGTGTTATTAGGTGAATTTGGAGAAGTGTGTTTAGGGAGTTGTGAAGTGCGAAAATGGCGGGGAGTTCGAGTGAGGAGTCCGGGGTTAGTAGATCATTTGAGGGATTGTCGAATGGGCAGCAGCGGTCTGGGGAAGCGTTGGCGGAATGGCGGTCGTCTGAGCAGGTGGAGAATGGGATTACGTCGACTTCGCCGCCGTATTGGGATACTGATGACGATAGGGATTATGGTATGCGTTTTTTAGTTTTATTGTTTACCTTGAATCGATAAGGTAGAGTTTATGACTTCTGTAGGTGTAGAGTTTTAAAGAGTCTTTTTGGAAGTAATATTCGTTAGTGTGTTGGGGAATTAACTTTTACGTGTTACGTTATGTATGCTTCATTGTGAAAAATTGCTACCGTAGACGTGCTCTTACTCGCCCACGTTTTGTCTTATATTGTGTTTGGAAGATATAATATATGTCATTCGTTTCAGCAAGCTGAACTTTGAAATCAACTTATGTTTATATTCGTTATAGGTAATCTATTAAGTTGCCTCTACTGAGATGTAACAAAACATAGTTGATATAATGTTTGTAGATAAACGTATAAGCATATTAAACACGTGTAGTTCTTAGTGAAGTCAGACGAATTATTTCATGCACGCTTTTTGCTCTTGCAGATTAGTTTTGTTTGAAGTTACAAAATTTTTGTATAATTGCTCGTTTTCGTTCTTATTTTTATCAACGCGCAGAAAAGAGACCGTCTGACCTATATGGAAAGTACACATGGAAAATAGACAAATTCTCACAAATAAATAAGAGAGAACTCCGTAGCAATGCGTTTGAGGTTGGTGGCTACAAATGGTATGTTTTATTTGTTTTTTTATCCGTTGTCATATTTGTTACTTGTTTTTTTTTCCGAATTCTGACGGTGTATTATTAGATGTGCAAATCACGGGTTATTAAAGCTTGTTTGCATGCGTTTAGGTACATCTTGATCTACCCACAGGGGTGTGATGTCTGCAATTTTTTGTCGTTATTTCTTTGTGTCGCAGAGCATGACAAACTTCTTCCTGGTATGTTTGATAGATAAAATGGAAAGGGGGGGGGGGGGGGTTACCTTTTCTTCATTCCTGCACTTAAAATAGTTTGCATGACGTCTTTTTACGAACGCAGGATGGAGTCATTTTGCACAATTCACAATAGCTGTGGTGAATAAAGACCCCAAGAAATCGAAATATTCTGGTTGGTCTTTTTCTTGCGATTAATATGGTCTGCCGTCATTATATTAAATGGTTAAATATATGTTTGTAGATACGTTACATCGCTTTTGGAAGAAAGAGCACGACTGGGGTTGGAAAAAGTTCATGGAGTTATCCAAAGTGATGGATGGGTTTGTTGATGCTGACACACTAATAATAAAAGCTCAAGTCCAAGTTATCAGGTCTTTAACTTTTTTTAAGCTTTATTGCCATATCGGTATTATCTTATAACATACTTTAATTATCTTATGTAACTTCTTTCGAAAATGTATTCTATTTTATTGGCATTTATTATTATTGTTACGTATTCGAGTATTTAATGTTTCTTTCTTATGGAAATAGAACAGTAGCTGGTCCAACAATTATTTAAATATTATATGTAACCTCTTTCGGATTGTGTTTATATTCTTGGCATTTTTAAGATGGTTACGCATTCCTTACTGAAAGATGTAGGGATGAATCATAATGTTGTGATTATGTAATACAATGGTTAAAATTTTGGTATTTACAAAACGACACATGAAAAAGATAAAAAACGTGAAAAATCGTCAAGTGACAACATAGGTTCCAAGGCATCATCTTATAGCCGTTTTTTTTTGTGCGCGTGTGATTTCACGGGAATTAGGGATGTAAAGACACATGTCAATTTGTTGTATCATATGATATTTTACTTTACATGTTTAGGATAAAGGATTTGTTGCTATATTCATATCTCAAAATCACCTTGTTGAACCATTTTCTATTTTTTCTCTATTATTTTTTTTTCCCGAAATATGTATGATGGCAAATGCTAACTTGTTCCAAATGGTTTTGTAGGGAGAGAGCAGATCGTCCTTTCCGATGCCTTGACCGTCAATATAGGAGAGAACTTGTAAGGGTATATTTGTCAAATGTAGAACAGATTTGTCGCCGCTTTGTTGAAGATAAAAGAGGAAGGCTTGGGAAGTTGATAGAAGATAAGGCTAGATGGTCTGGGTATGTAATTCTTAGTAGAGAATAATACGGGTGGCAAAATGGGTAATTTTTGGTATGTGCTGGGCCGGATTTGATTACGGTTTAGTTAACTGCCCTGGTCCTAACTTTTATTTATTATAAATATTTATGTGTCAAAAAATACGATTACAACAATTGCATTATTTCTATAGTAAGCTATTTATTTTCATTAAAATGATTCAGGAGGTAAAATACACTTTCGGTGACTTAAGACTTGTTCGACCCATTTGACCCTAGAGCCGTTCATGGTTAAAAAAACGGGTGAGGCGCCTCAAGGCGAAACTCTATGAAAACGAGTATGAGGCACGCCTCATGGGGTTCAGATTGTACATACGCCTCTAAGGGTTGAGGCGCTAGGAAAATGTGCGCCTCAGGTGCGCCTCGGGTGGTTTAGGGTGTTTTTTATGTGTTTTTTGGTGTTTTAGACTTTTTCGGTCAATTATTTTTTATTTTTGATGTGTGTTTTTGATGTTTTAGACTTTTCTAGGTCAAGTATTTTATTTTTTATAGACACATAATTTTTATATTTATTTTGACTGCGCCTCGAGCTTACGCCTTGGTTCGCCTCGAGGCTTACGCCTCATGAGGCGAAGGGAAAACGCCTCGAGTCTTGTTTCTGTTCTTTTAAACTTTGGTGCCGTTTTAATTTATCTATTTATATTCGACCCATTTATGTGCAAACAGCCAAACAGGGCATTGTTGGCGTCTTTAGAGTTTAGGCTATTTCTTTTATTTTTTGTAACACTATTTTTTTATATTTTCTTATGTTTCAGCTTCTGTAATTTCTGGTCGAGGATTGATAAAAATCTTAGGCAACAAATGTCAAGGGAGAAATCAGATTCAATATTGAAAGTTGTCGTCAAGCATTTCTTTGTAGAAAAGGAAGTGACGTCAACTTTGGTGATGGATTCCTTGTACAGTGGATTAAAGGCCCTTGAAGACCAGTCCAAAAATAAAGGAAAATGTGACGCAGAAGAAGTACCAATAACGCCCATTGTTCATATGGAAAATGACATATTTCTTCTGGTTGATGATGTTCTGCTATTGCTTGAGAGGGCGGCTGTTGAACCGTTGCCCCCAAAAGAGGAAAAAGCTCCTCAAAACCGCACTAAGGTCAGCATTTTAACCCTTGTCACTTCTAGTCATGGTTTAAAAAAACGGGTGAGGCGTACGCCTCGAGGTGCGCCTCGAGGCGAAACTCTAAGAAAACGAGTCTGAGGCGCGCCTCATGGGGTTCAGATTGTACATACGCCTCTAAGGGCTGAGGCGCTAAGAAAATGTGCGCCTCAGGTGCGCCTCGGGTGGTGTAGGGTGTTTTTATGTGTTTGTTTGGTGTTTTAGACTTTTTGTGTCAATATTTTATTTTTAATGTGTGTTTTTGATGTTTTAAACTTTTCTAGGTCAAGTATTTTAATTTTATAGACACATAATATTTATATTTATTTTTTGACTGCTCCTCAAGCTTACGTCTCGGTTCGCCTCGAGGCTTAAGCCTCATGAGGCGAAGGGAAAACGCCCCGAGGCTCGTTTCCGTTCTTTTAAAATTGCTTCTAGTTTTTATGTTTGTTTAGGAGAAATGTTAGTAGGGAGAGGATCATATCAGATTATCAGAACACTATATATTGATCATTCATGCACACACATGTGTCTAATATGTGTGTGCGTGTCTTGTTATTATTAATGATATGGAATTTTTTTTTTTTTTTTTTTACTATGGCAGGATGGTGGCTCAGGGGAGGATTTCAGTAAGGATAGTATTGAGCGAGACGAAAGGCGTCTCACCGAATTGGGACGTAGAACTATTGAAATCTTTGTTCTAGCGCATATATTCAGGTAACAGTCTAATACATTATAGATATTAATCACCTTATTGTTATAATTTAATCAGTTATATCGATATTCTAGTTTTACGTTTCAACTTTATGAGTTTATGTCTTGCAACGTTTTTCGCTGGCAGTAAAATAGAAGTAGCGTACCAGGAGGCTGTTGCTTTAAAGAGACAAGAAGAGCTAATTCGTGAAGAAGAGGAAGCTTGGATAGCCGAAAGTGAAAAACGCGCATCTGAAAAAGAGAAAAAATCAAAGAAGAAACAGGTTTGCGATAATAGTAAACCACGTTCAACTCTTGACTGGATTTTACTCATATATGCAACTTTTTTGGGCTTTTTATTGTACAGGCGAAACAGAAACGAAACCGGAAGTTAAAGGATAAAGGACGGGATGAAAAACCTGGTGTTGTAATAGAGGAAAAACCTCAAAAGCAAAGCCCGATTGTGGACGATGCGGATTTGTCAAAAAAGCCCGAGCCGCTTGAGGATGTGTCAGATGTTTCGGATTCAGTAGATTGTGTGACCGAATCACTTCATCAACCTGATTCTGATGATAGAGATTCGAGCCCTGTCCACTGGGATACCGACACTTCTGAACCTCATCATCCACCCACGGAAGCCTGTAGCAGCGGTGTTACGAGTGAACAAAATGGCGGGATTAAGAGTCCCTCTGTGATGGATGACAGCTCGTCAACGTGCTCATCAGATTCAGTCCCGTCAGCGGTGATTAATGGGCCATCTTATAGAGGGAGTTTACATCAGAATCAGAAATCCCAAAGTTCACCTAGCAGGTCTTTTTTTGTTTTTATTTAGATTTTTTATTTTATTTATTTTTAATTTTTTGGGGGTGGCCGGGTGGGCATTTTCAGGTTATATGTAAAGTTTTTTTTTTTTTTTTTAATGTTATGTAGGGGGAAAGTCAAACACGGAAACGGTAGCGGTCAACCACATGCGGAAGGTGATGGGGCTGCCGTCTCGTTGCAGGATAAGCTGAAGTGGGCTGAACAAGATGTTATTAAGAAAGTGGAAGAAGTTGTTTCATTGCAAAAAAAACTAAGCATTAAAGACGAGACTGAACCCGAGAGACATTCAAAAGAAAAAATAACCGTCTCGGTTGCTGCACCATCTTCACCCAAAAGTCCTTCAAAAGCTTCCCCGCGAGCCCTTCAAAAATCAGACCTAAGAAAGACTGCCCAAAACATCGACTCTGGTATAGCCAAAAAACCGTCTTTAGAAGATGCCCAAAACACAGATAAACCAGTGGTCTCGTCGAACTTAACTGATGGTTCGGTTGGATCTAAACCCTATGCTCTAAAACCACCCGAAAAGCCCTCAGTTATCCAGCAAGCAGCTAACGCAACTCAGAAAGTTGTGAATGGTCAAGGGGCGTCAACAGCCGAAAAGCCTGTGGTTCAACAAGTGCTGGCTAAGCCGTTGACTAGTTCATCGGCTAAGCCGGTGCCACCAATGTCGAGGCCTTTGAGTGCACCGTTAGTTGAAGGGTCTAGAACTAATGCTAATGCCTCCTCGAGCACCACCCCTGTTATCTCAATGGTTCAGACCGCACCATTTCTGTCTCGTTCCGCAAGTGCAGCCGGGTATCTTGGTCCTGACCCGTCGTCCATGGGTCAAAGTTACGGTCCACCTTCATATCGTAATGCTATGATGGGGAGTCCGGTTTCTGCAACTTCATCCGCTTTTAGTCAAACCCATTCTCTCTCGTATTCACAGCCTATGTTTCTACCGCAGACCCCTGAAAGAATCGACACCAATTCCATCAGACCAAGTTTTTCATTCGGGATGATGAATCATGATGTCGTACTTCCAAACGGGTCGCAGTGGATGGAATCCCTTCCGAGGGATAATGGTATTAGCAGATCACAACCTCAAGGCATGTTAGCAGACGAATTTCCGCACCTTGATATCATCAATGATTTACTTGATGACGAGTATGCAATGCCGATGGCATCAACTCTCGGCCCGTATGGCCCTCGCCATCTTTCTCATCAGTTCACTTTCCCTGGAGATGTTGGTAGCTCACTTGACCAGAGCCCTTCAACAAGCTCATGCAGGTTTGACCGAGCTCGGAGTTTTCCTGAAGAGTTCCAACATGGTTACGGTGGCGGGTTCGACTTTTCAAGAGACCTGATGTCACCGCAACCAAGCTTGCAGCCTTACGTAAACGGGCAGCTTGACGGGTTAGTTCAGAACCAATGGCAGATTGGCGGGTCGGATCTTTCTTATGGGTTGAGAAATTTGGATGGTGACGTGTATTCGTATCACATGCCGCCAGATTATTCAAGTTTGACGATGGGTGTCAACGGTTACACCGTGTACCGACCAAACGGGCAGTGAGTAGGCTGCAAAAGAAAGTGTTAATGGGTTGTAATAAAATCTATATGAAGAAAAGAATGGTGATTTGAAGTGAGGTTGTAACCCTTTGATAAGAAAACTTTTTTTATTTTTTTTTTCTATTCTGAAAGAGTGATTCTAGCAATATTTTTCTGTTTGTTCGTTGATTACGATTTGAAATCTAACTTTGCTCGCGATGTTTAGTAGATTCAGGTTTTCATAATTGCAGCTTGATTGGTGATACCTGTAGTTTATTGCGTCGGTTTGATCGCGCTCCAAATCTCGTTGTTAGCTTGTGGTTTGAAAATGCTGCAAATCGACTATTTTGGTGCCGTGTGCATGTTTAGACCTCTACGTTAGATTGGATTGAACCAGATTGTTTAGAAAGCTTGTTTATCGATTAGTTTAGATAGTGTACGCCACCAGTAGGTGTTTTCCACTGACCCACAACCAACACGAGGGAGCTAGGATCACAGACGAGGAAGGATATGGCGAATGAAGCCTTAGGCGGACCTTGTAATCCGTCGCTCACATCTATAACATCAACGTCTTTAGATTTGTAAGATGTTCATATTTTGATTCTCATTCATGTTGTGTTACAAATTTTGGTGGTTGATGATGATCAAGACTCAAAGAGACATGTAAACACTACTTGTCCATTAGCCGTGGCCTACGCCACATGTTAACATGGATTGGGCTACCAATTGAGCATAAGGAAGAATATGCAGAAGTCCAATTTTTTTTAACGGCTAACAAACGTTTTTCTAAGGATACCTATCAATTGGTTACAAGGCACCCCATACTCCCCTAGGTGAAGACACTTCTTTAAGTGTTTGCCCACAGGTAGGGTTGGGTAGCCAGAACCCACCATGCCATCAATTTCGGGGAAAACCTGACCCCTCACCCGCCCAAAGACACGACAATGGAGAATCAGTGAAACCCGGTGAGATCAAGCAACTTATTGCTCGCTTACCTACTATCCTAATATAATTTGTCTTTTTATGAAATGAAATGAAAATTTTACTAAAAAACATTATTCTAATATTTGAAGACTTATAAAATTTATTAAGAATGTTTTATATCATTTTCTATTTTTATGATATAAAAGTTGTAGTTTCAAATATCATATAATAAAGTTTATTTATTTTATCAAGAATGCGTTAGCAAGCAATTTTCTTTTTCTAACTTTTGACTTTCTTTTTGTGGAAAAATCTTATTAAAGGAAAAAAGAGAGATTTTTAAACATACATAATTTATAGTAAAGATTAACGATAAACATGCTACTTTTGACAATTGGGTAGAACTAATAGCACCAAAGTCATTGAGTACTGAGTAGGCCATTGCCGTCCATAAGGGGTACACACCTTAATTTCTCCGAAATAAGTAGATATAGAATACTTTAATAGTAAGTTGGTTTGTGTTAAAAAAAAATTAACCATTGCTTCAATTACGGTGCTTGGACTCATTTTTGTGACATCTCTTATTAAATCAAAATGAATCTAATTGTAATAATCATGGTACTGTTTCTTCTTTTTTTTTAACGGAAAGAAATGACGTGCTAACCATCTTGACATCGGTCGCTGTGGCCAAGGTCGATTACTAGACCGCCGCCAGCCCATTGACTCTCCTAGATGCACGAAAACCCGACCTCCACCCGCCCAAAGACACAACAGTGGAATAATCGGTAAAACCTCGTCTCTCATCCGAGTGTTCTCGAGTTCTCACTTGGTTCCCAAAGTTCTCTCCCTAAATGGTGGTTATCAAATGATCTAAATACTATATATAGGGTTAGATTATTCTCAGAAGAGTGTTTTAATGCGAGAAGAAACCTAAATCTTACTTTTTATTAATAATGGTTCATACACTTTTTTTGAAGTTTTTACAATTTGTATATCATTGTTTATGTTATACATACAAAAACTATTTAAATTAATGCAATCAAATGTTTTTTAAGGTTTAAAATCTTTCCTACACATGTGTTATATTATGCGTAGTAAATGTCCCTACGCAAAATTTGTACATGTGTAGGTTTTATAAATTAATGAAATTGCTTCATATTTTTGTTTTATTTTCAAGATAGATTAATAAACAACACCTTTCAACAATTTTCTTATAATCTTATTTTTTAAGAAATGATAAAAATAAATTATTAATTTTCTTCTCGCACTTTTCGCATAAAATTTCAGAAGTGGTTTTAGTGCGAGAAATGCGAGAAGAAGATAAATAATTTTCTTTCTTAAAGAAATAAACATATAAGAAAATTGTTGAAATTTAATGTTTATTCGTTTTTTATTATAAAACATAACCAATTGTGCATAACAAATTAAATCTTCAAAAATATATGAAACCTTTATAATAAAAATGAAGTTTTAGATTTTTTCTCGCATTTCTCGTACTTAAAACTTTTCTGAAAATAACCTAACCCACATAGGCAACCACAATTGCCCCACGCAGGTGGAAAATCCCACCCCATTTACCCTATGCCTGTCTCCACGTAGATCCGGAGTGATGTAGATGGCGTGAAAGGGTTCCACACCACATGTAAGGGTTTCACACCACCCTTCAATCTAAAAAGTCATATTAACTTAGTCTTCTCACTTTCAACTAAATAAACAATCTAAAAATATATAAATTTATGTATAACAAAATAAAAATTCTTCAAGTCAAAAGTCAAGTTTAAAGTTAAAACCTACCCCTGAAATCTTTTTATAAATACCGAAGCTCACACATATGTTGATTCACAAGCCAAAGAAATGAAGTCACTCAATATTGTATGTGTGTTCTTGGCATTAATGTTTCTTTTGTTGTACGTGAACTCCATCGAAGCTGGTCGAGTTTTGCACGAAAAGAACGGTTTGGGTACCAACTTTAAGACTGCAACCGCGATTGTTTATCCGGCACGTGGACTAGTACCGCCTCCGGGGAACTCATGCAGTCAAGTGGGAGGTCAGCCGGGTGCACTGCGATGTCGATCTCCTATAGGAGGTGGTCATGACTAGGTGATCATTGCTATTGTATCGCAGAAATAAGTTTGATAATATCTGAAATTATGTTATCCGTGTACGTACCAATAGTTGGTTATCACCATCACCATATAGTATATCTATATCTATATATCTATATATATATATAAAACAAAGCTATTTTGCTGACGTGGCGTCCATAGGTTCCTTCAACCCCCCCTTGAAATCGCCACGTGGCATGTTAATTTAAAGGTTTTGATGTTTTTTAATTATTTTGTTTTTTACCTTAAAAAAAAGAGAAAACACAAAACCCAATCCCAACCCTAATCGTCTTTCATTCCCTCAAAACAGAAACATTGTCTCTAACCCTAATTTCTCCAAAACCACAGCCATATCCTTTTGTCTTTCCTCTTTAATCCCTACTGTGTGGTTTCTACGATTGATATTGATCATCATTAATCACTAGAACGACCCTAGCGACGATTATGACGACGATAGCAAGGGTATCTTCTAAAGCGATCTTCAAGTTTAAGAGCAGATTGGAAAAGGCGATTTTTTATACTTGATAGCCGTGGGAACTTGTATTATTATAGGATTTTTCCTAACAAACATGTGGTAGGTTGGTTAAATTATTATACTTATACTATTCTTTTTATGACACTAATTGTTTTAGTTATCCATAAGGATTCAGATTTGCGTTTGTGTTTCAGGATTATTTCACCCATGAAGACTTACACATTGCAGGTAATATTGGTGTTTGGGCTTGCTTTTTGTTACTGATTATCTGCTGGTGCAAAATTTTTCATGTTTTATTGGTAATCTTTTATTATGCAAAGTTTGGCTACGTCAGTGCTAACGTTTTTGTTTATGTGGTTTGAGCAGGCTGAAAGTGATGGTGACAGGATTGACTGGATGAACAAAATCACAGGAGTAATTGTCTCTCTCTTGAACCAGGTAAAAACCTTTGAAATTACATTAATCTATCACAAAAGGTTGCAACGAGCAGATCAGGTATTGTTCAAACGGGCCAGGGTCAAAATGTGTATTTTTAGGCAGGTGACCCACCTGATTTTCTTCCACTGTTTTAAATAAAATTTATAACAATTTGTGTTATATATGCTTGACAATTTTTTATATTTGTATGAAAGAAATCAATTTTTTTAAATTACAATTAGTGACCTTCAATCTGATTGTCATGTTTTCATTTTAGCTAAACACTTTGACTTGCCGTAATTTCTACAGACTCATTTCAACAGAGATCAATTGGGAAGTGCACTTGACACAGTTGGTGAAGAGTGTGCTGCTTCACAAGTTGATAACACGGGATCTATACTTGATAACATGGATATTAATCCAGAAGATTTATCATGTTTGTTTAAGGTTTTGTTTATTCCTTTTTTTTTATTATTATTATTATTATTATTATTATTATTCATGTTTGTTTAAGGTTTTGTTTATTCCTTTTATTTTTATTATTATTATTATTTGTTATTCATGATTGACTGTATCTAATTTCTTAAACTGAATTCCATGTTAGTCCTTGAGAGAGAGAGAGAGAGAGAGAAAGGCGGCGAGGACAGAAAAGGGGAGAAGAAGCAGTGACTGCGACGACGATTCACGGTGGTGACGGTGGTTGCTCGGGACAGATCTGGTCTCAAAGGTAAAATCCCTCCTTTCTAGATATGATGGCAAGGATTGATTATGGTTATTGAGATGGTAGTGGTTTTTGAAGTGTTGAGTGACTGAGGTGGGTTTCCGGTGGTGGTCACAGGAATTATCAGCAGCGGATGGTGGTGGTAGTGGCTGTGGATGGTGGTTTACCACGATCACATGAGGCGGCGGCTGGGACTAGGATTCTGATTAGTTTTCAAGCAAACAGGTGTGAAACCAAGATCTGTGTTTCTTGATATAGGTTTAGTTCATGTTATTGGGTTAAGATTATCTAGCTGTAGATTACTAGGCTTAAAATTGGGTTTGAAGTTGTGTTGTGAGCTGTGAGTTATGACTGTGATAGTATATTAGTTGAAATAAAAGAAAAGGTTGTGGGATGTGTGATGATTCTTTTAATATTTTGAGACGCTTCATATAATATGTCATGTATCCTTTATCGATTCGGCTAGGTTTTTAGTGTTTCTTCATGTTGAAGTATTAGGTGTTAGCATTGGATTTATAGGCTGTTTTAGGTTAGGTATTGAATATTGACATTAGAGTTATGCATTTCTTTAGCCTTTTATGATAGGTGCTAATGCTAGAGTTATACATTGTTTTAGGTTAGGTATTGAATATTGATATTAGAGTTATGCATTTATTTACACTTTATGATAGGTGTAAGAGTTATACATTATTTTAGGTTGGTATTCGCATTACAGGTATAGATGGTAATGGGATTTAATGGTACCGTATTAGCTTAAGTAATTGCTAAAATACTTAATGGATGTGATACTGTAATGGTGATGGTTGACTGTCGAATAGTTATTTGATGATTGTTATTGTAGGTATGCCATTGTTATTGATGTAGGCTTTGGTGACCGATGGTTGGTGGTGCTAAGGAATTGTAACTTGCGCCACATTTGCTTCATGATTCAGGTCAGTGAACGCAAATGAGAATTATTGATCCGTATTATTAAATCATATTAATTTTTTCAACCCCGGGACCTTCCCGGGGTGATCGGCTAGTATATATATAAAACAAAGCCCTTTTGCTGACGTGGCGTCCATTGGTTCATTCAATCTCCCCTTGAAATTGCCACGTGGCATCCTAATTGCAAGTTTTTTGTGTTTTTTAATTACTTTGCTATATACCAATCTCGCGGTACCCATAACCCGTGTATCAAACCCAATCCCCATTGTATATAACCTCTGTAACCCTAATCTTGATCTCTTTTGATGTTTTCTGCTTTCCGATTCACACAGGTAACTTGTCTGTGTCTTCTTCCCTCATCTCTCAATTTTCATGCTTCATCTACAATCTCTGTATCTTTCATTATGGTCCAATCTTCATGTTGAACCTCTCAAGACAAGAACCCTAGATCTAGATCAGAAGCAACCATTAAATTTTTTCTCTCGATCCGTGATTTTCTAAAGGTGTGTGTTTAACATAACTGTTTGGCTCTAGGAAATAGATGTGTTTATTTTATTTAATGACATTTTCTAGGGTTTATAATCATTCATGACTTATCTGCTTTTGATTTTATAATATGTTTGTTTGAATGAAAAAGTGTTTGTATTATTGGGCATGTAATCGATTATGTATTTGCTTTGGTTTCATAATATGGACAATTAATCAATTTATTTGAATAGAAAATAGTTCATGTATGCATTTGCTTCTGTTCATAAATAGAAAAAATTATTGGTTTACATGAATGAAATGTCGTTTTAGGGCGTTCTCACCCCAATTCATCTGTTCAGGTACACATCCGCAAATTTTATAAAACTAATGTTCAATTTCAGTAAGTAATTAACTAATTGTTTCTTTATTTCATGGGTTGAAAGAGGTGAAGAAGAGTGGGGAAATTAAGGTAGAGAAGGAGAAATTTGCACCCAGATATGATGGGTTGAAGTTTATTGAGACGGTGACGGCTCACAGGTGACGAACCACTGTCTCCTCTGCGACCCACCAATGCACCATTCATCTTCCGCTCAATACAAAATTATGTTATATTTTTGTCACATATTTTAGAGAAAACGCCTAAATCTATTGACGAACAGTGAATTGAATCGAAGAAAGGCATTTGCCTCTCGGCTTCTGAGATTATTGGTGAGGTTCGGACGAATCATGATAGTATGGATTTCATTGTTTTGTTATGATCAGGTTTTTGTGAATTGTAATCATAGTGTTTAATTTGATTTATAGCATTGTTATTTGATTTTGTGTTTATTAACTTTATAGCTAACACACTAGGCGCACAAATAATTACTATGTGATTAATAGTTGCGATCATTGTTAATCGTTCATGTTTTTAATATTGCTTAATTAATGGAGTCGTTTAACTCAATAATACGTTGCTTATGTTCTTCAAGGTATGGATATCAATCGCGTTGTTTGGATTAGTTTGTGGATTGTTCGTACGTTGTCTAGCTTTAGTAACAATATAGATGTGTTCAGTAGGGTGTGGCAGTTAGATGCCAAATTTAGGCTGACTTTGGTTGGGTTAAGTCGGTTACGAAAGTTAGGGACGTGGTTCTCTTTTTTTTGTCAATTCGATTTGCTTAATTGTTTTGTGGCTATTTGGTTTAAAGAATAAACAATAGGAGTTTTGCATTTGCAACAGAGTTTGATCTTGAGGCTAAAGAATATGTTCCACTTCCTAAAGGAAAGGTTTACAAGAAGGAGATAGTTCAGGTTTGTTTTCAGAACCTTTTACAAGTGTTTTATATAATTCTATTGATGGTCGGTTAACTTTGTTGTTCTATAAATTTTCTAGATTCATGGGTTTTGGTACGGGTCTTAATTCTTTTAGAAAAACTATGAGGTAATTTATAACCGAAAAAGTTTTGATAACCAACAGGTTGCTCATAATTTCTCTAATGAATATGGGTTAATAGACGGTTTGATATTTATTGGTGATTTAACTGATCTGTAACTACTACTTAAGGTTTGGACTTATATATCAGGATGTTCATAACCTAATTGCTCTGTCAATGATATGTTTGTGCATTGTTTGATTGTGAATTGTGATTGGGATCTTGAATTGAGTGGTGATTTGTGTTGTTATCAGCTGACATACCAGTTCTTCCACTGAAAAAGGGCACACCTTTTGCTGATGATCAGGGTATCTAAAACAGGTTGACGTGGTGGGAGCAGATTGATAGCGGCAAACAGCTCACTCGCAACCGGAAGTTTCTCACTCTTGTCCCCGTAGTCTTGTAAGTTATATTTTACCTGTTATTTAATTGAGCTGTCATTTAATTTAGGTTATACTAAATACTGTTACAGTTAGTATGCTATTGAGCTTTTGATTATATGGTATTCGTGGACCAGTAAGAACATATAATTAAAGTTGTTGATTGTTGTCGAGTTGCTTCAGTACCATATAGGCTTATATAGGATTGTCGAAACCGCCAGAACTGAAAAGAAAATAATTAGGAAGTTGATTGGAAAATGGATAGAATATTGTTGTGGTTTCTTAATTTTGCATCTCTATTTTGTTGGAAAAATTCTTGCTGTGATATAAGAAGTAAAGTAAATTGTTGATGGTGCGCGAACGAGTGGGCGCGACCTTTTCACTATAAACCCTCCCCGAACATGCACACATCATCTTTCTCTAAACTATTAAAGTACTATTTTTTTTCTTTGACTGATTATCATATTTGTAGTAGGAAACAAGGGAAACGACGATGGAGGAGTTGTGACGTTGATTACCGACGATTGGAGAGGAGACGGCGGAGAGGTTTCCAGAGGCGGTGACGACGACATCGACGGCTAAAACTAAATCTAAAGATAAACATGTGATATATTGTTTCTTTTCTTGCTTTGAAGTTTGTGCCCACTACAGATTCATGCTTCTTTTTTTTCCGATCGCAGACTCTCAGTATTATTGTTTATATCTGTTTGTTGTAAGAGATTTAGTTTCAGAAGGATTAGTTTAGTAAGTGTAATGATGATTTAAAGTAGACTCGGATCGCTATTTGATCATTTTAATTGTTTGGAAGATAATTAGGCTGATTTAATTGGATGTTGTATGATTGATATGCACATATTAGGTTATTAAGAAGGTTAAGTAAAATATTAGGGAGTGGTTAATAAATTTTGGATATTTGAAGGTTAAGGTTAATATCGGGGATAATAATTAGAGTAGAATTCGATCACAACTACCGACTCACATAAGTACAGATGAGTTGAGATCTAGAGGATTAGTTCACTAACTGTAATGATCTGGAAACTTTATATGATTGTTATTATGGTTTGGAAGATAATCAGGTTGATTTAATTTCATGTTATATACTTATAAGATTGATTTGAACATATTCGGTTATTAAGAGGGTGCTACAATATATTCAGGATTGTTTTAGAATTCTTGGATTTGTGAAGGTTTAGGCTAATATTAGGGATGAATGGATCATAATTGTAGTAGAATAGAATTAGTTTTGCCGCTTTCTATAACTACTGATAACTGTATTAGCAGAAGGTATGATGAATAGGTCGACACGGAAAGTGTAACATTATTGTTTAAGGTTAAGTGTTAACAACGGAGTTATACACTATTTTAGGTTAGGTCTTAGGTTTTACTTTCGAGTTTTATGATTACATTGCTAATGGAAGCTTGCAAGATTTGCTGCATTTTGCCGAGGATGGTAGCAAAACCTTGACATGGAATGCACGAGTTAGGGTTGGACTAGGGACCGCTCGAGCTCTAGAGTATGTCACCACATGTTAACCCCTTTATTTATAATAATTCTCTATTGTTCTGGCTTTCTCCCAAGCGTTTTTACTTGGCAGGTACTTGCATGAAGTTTGCCTACCTTCTGTGGTACATAGAAACTTAAAGTCCGCAAACATTTTGTTTGACGAAGAGCTGAATCCTCATTTATCAGATTGTGGTTTAGCTGCCCTTACACCCAACACAGAGCGTGAGGTAAACTTGATAGGTTAATTTTCTTGAATTGTATTTATGTATGCATCTTTAATAGGTATTTGAACATGTTTGTTCAAATTTGTACAGGTGGCAACTCAGTTAGTTGGTTCATTTGGTTATAACGCCCCTGAGTTTGCATTGTCCGACATATACACCGTAAAAAGTGATGTTTATAGCTTTGGAGTGGTGATGTTGGAGCTGTTGACTGGTCGGAAACCACTGGATAGGTAAATCCTTAGTTAATGATACCTTAAGATATACTTTTTCCAATTTTTTATTTGACAATATTTTCCTTTCATGTACGTAGTTCAAGACAGCAATCTGAACAATCACCTGTAAGATGGGCCACCCCTCAACTCCATGACATTGATTCCTTGGCCAAAATGGTTGATCCTACATTGAATGGCATGTATCTTGCCAAGTCTTTGTCTTGCTTTGCTGACATTATTGCCCTTTGTGTTCAGGTAAAGATGTCAAATTTTTGTCGTTACATTTCTAATCGTATAAAATAAGAAAAGTGCATAGCGCGTGATGCTTCTGGTGTTGTATACATACAGCCTGAACTAGAGTTCCGTCCTCCCATGTCTGAAGTAGTGCAAGCATTGGTTCGTGTTGGGTCTGCTGACCTGGAAAAGAACAGATGATAGAAAGCCAAAATATACTAAGTGTTGATCAAGAATAAATAACAGTGGTTACAAGAAAGCTTCCTCCAAAGAACTGCTGATTCCCAAACTGCTGATACTTAAACATCTGATACAAGACAACTGCTGTAGATGAAAGGTCTGATGGATAAAGTCTGAAGAGCAAAAGTCTGATAAAGAACAAGTGCTGATCAAAGATCTGAAGAACAAAGGTCTGTTGAACCAACAGCACTTTGGTTCAACAGATGTTAAGAAGACATCAGAGTTTTAGTTTAACAGAGTTTTTCTTTCAGTAGTTTCAATGTAACAGTAGTTTATTGTTTAACAGATGTTGTAGTTTGTTAGTCAGTTAGGGGTCGCTTTCTAGGTGACGTCAGCTAAGCGATCATCAGAGGTTTGTACTTGTCTATAAATAGAACAGTACTTGTACTGTTCTATCTGTCACTCGTCATTCTCTCTAGACAAACAAATTCTGAGTGATCAGGCTGAGGGGGAGTTATAATTGTACCTTTGTAATCTTTCAGTTTAATGAAAGCATTCGATTGATAACAATTATTCTCTATGTTTTGATTATTCTTTATTCCGCTGCACTTTCCATTTATACTTCATTCATATTTCATAGTTAATCAAAACAATCCAAAACTCAGATCCTAACAATTGGTATCAGAGCTTGGTCAATTAAATATGATTTAATCAATCAATTTAATACACAGATCAGCTCATAATCATTGATATCGTTTGTTTGTCGGGTTAAAACAGAGTAATAGTTTATTTTCGTTTCAACAGTTAGTAAACAGACTTTGTTTTTGAAAAACCAAGAGAATGACTTCACTTAATCAAGATCCACACAACACTGGCACACACAACAAGCCTCCGATGCTTGTCAGGTCAGAATACAACATCTGGCAGCGTCGGGTAGCTCATGTGTTAGCACAACAGAACACAGGGTGCTGGAAATCGGTAGTATTTGGACCACATGTTCCAATGGTACCGAGTGCCGAGGATCCAAAGATCCAAGTACCAAAGAGTGTTGAGAACTACTCAGAGCAAGATTTTCAGAAAATCGAGCTAGATGCCAAGGCTTTCAGCATAGTAGCCATGGCACTGCCGAATGATATCTATGCCGGTCTCTTGCACTGCAATAGTACTAAAGAACTGTGGGATGCTCTTAAAGAGCAATTCGGGGGAACTGATGATGTGATTGAAAACAACCGTGAAATACTTAACCAACAATATGAAACGTTTAGTCACATAAAAGGGGAGTCATTAACACAACAGTTTGAAAGGTTTAACTGTCTAATTAGTGAACTTAAACTGGTTGGTCTAACTTTTCCTAATTCAACACTGAATCATAGGTTTCTTAGATCACTTCAGGACAAATGGGACACTATAGCTATTGTTATGAGAAACTCTATCGGATTCAAAGACCTAACCCTGACCCAGCTTCATGGTAAGCTCCTGACTTATGAAAGGGAGCTTAACCAGAAAAAGAAGCTCCAGGACTCTGGCAAAGTGTCAGATGACTATGTATTTGGTAATACTGCACTGTTGGGTCAGGATGATGGTTCTGGAAGTAGTAAGGATCAGAGTTATGATCATTACATTGACATAACAACTGGTTTCAATAATGATTCTTACTCATCACCAAACAACTGTGCTTTCACAGCCAGTGGTGATATCCAGGCTTCTGATAATTCATCTTTTGTGTACAATGACTTGCAATACATTGACCCTTTGGACCTAGAAGAAATGGACATCTTACATCAGGTTGCCCTGCTCAGTATTAGAACCAATAACTTCTATAAGAAAACTGGCAGGAGGTACCCAGGTTTACATGGTGGGTCAAAGGTTGGGTTGGATAAATCAAAGATAAAGTGTTACAAGTGTCATAGAATGGGTCATTTTGCTAGGGAGTGTAGGAGTCAAAATGGAGTTCCTATGATTACCTATCCAAATCAAAGACCACAGACCAACACTTATCAAACCATCCCGAATGTACCTAATGTGCAAAACACTGCTCATTTTGCACAGACCCAAACCACTGTTCCTGTGCATTATGTCCAAACCACTGTTCCTCAGTATCACTATGTCCAAACACCTGTTGCTCAGGGCCCTGTGCCAATGACTGTTACTCCACCCTCTGCTCCTGCAGAGACCAGTCAACCAGGTCAACAGAGTTTCTTTACTCAAGGCTTTGTTGATTGGAGCAGTCTACCAGATGAGATAACAGATGATAACATTGCTCTAGTTGCCAACACTGAAAAGGATTTTTGTTTTATGGCACTAGAAACAATTGTTGAAGAGACTGATTCTGAGGAAGTGGTGTCTATGTCTGAAAATGTGACTGATGGTGTTGTTGGTGAGTTTGTTTCAGCTGAAGAATCTGAAGTGGAGGTTGTGAATCTATCAGACCCCTGGGGTAGTGATGACTGTGACTGCCAGTGTAACTGTGCCTTGATGGCTGCTGCTAAGGTATCTCCTCAAATCTTAAATGACTTGTGCTCAGACAAATGTATTGTGGCATTTGCTAAGATAAAAGAGGTGAATGAAAACTTTAGAAAGAAAATTTTGGATTCTGAAATTCATTTTGAAAAATTAACAAAAGAGTTAAAATTAAAAATATCTGAAAAAGAGTCTGAAATCAGCAGTCTAAAACATGAAGCAAGCATAACCAAAGACCAGCTTCAGACTATGATAACAAAATATCATAGTTGTAAAAAGGAGCTTGAGTCCACCCAAGTTGAATGTAAGAAATGGGTGGAATCATCAAAGGGTTTTGAGATGATTGTCAACCAACAATCTAAAAGTCATGTGAAATTTGGGTTTGGTTTTAAAACCACTGATCAAGTTTCACAAACCACTGACAAAAAGGAACCACAGTTGGTTGAGGTCATCCCTACAAACTCAAAAGGTCAAGAAATCAAGGTTACTGAACCTAATGGCAAGAAAATCATTCTTGAAAAGTTGGAAGGTACACCCTCATTTGATGAAATTGAGAAATATCAATTCAAACCAACATGGTCAGATGAGTGTGAAGTCCTTGAAAATTTCAAACCAATGACCTTCAAAACCTCTGATGGTAAATGGCACCACAGGCCAAAGTAATCCCTCTAGTAAGTCTTCCAACAGATGATGAAACATCTGTTGAAAAGAAGAAAGAAAAAGGGAAAACTAAGAACAACTTGTTTTGTGATTTTTGTGAAAAGAAGAACCATGTCACCAAAAACTGTTTTCTTCTAAAAGCATATGACATCAACAAAACAACAAGTTTAAATGATTCAAAATCTAAAGAGTGTTCAATCTGCAAGAAAAAGAATCACAAAACAAAAGAGTGCCTATATCTCAAAAATTTTGATGAAAAGATAAAAGAGTATAAGGCTAAAACTCTGGAAAGTCAAGTGGTAAGTACTTCAAAAGGAAAACCCAAACAGACTTTTGAATCAGTTCAAACATCTGTTACCAAAAGTCTGAACAAAAACTCTGCTCCCAGAGAAGTTCAGGTAACAGATGCTCCACCTGTTAACAGATTACCAAGAGGATATGGACAACCCACTTGTCATCGTCTGCCACATGTTTATGAAGAGCCCAAGAGGCCTTCAAAACCAAAAGTGAACAGACACCCTCATGGTTTTCAACAACTGATAGGAAATGATCAAACATCTGCTGGACCAAGTGTTGACATACAAGCACTGGCAAATGGTCAACTGCAGCTGTTGAATCTAGTTCAAAAGCTAGTCCAAACCACTGATCATTCTCCTCAACTTAAGGCTGAGACAGCTCAGGACTCATCCAAAGCCAATTTGGCTTTGGACACTCACCAAAACTAAAATCCTTACTGATGTGCAGGGAGCTTCTGCTTGTTTAGACAGTTTATGGTATGTAGATAGTGGAGGCTCCAGGCACATGACTGGATGTAGAGCCCTTCTTCTGGACTTTCTTGCTCATGGAGGGGGTGATATATCCTTTGGTAATGATTCTAAAGGTAAAGTGTTGGGTTCTGGTACTGTCAAAGCAGGGAGGCTTAAGTTTGAAAATGTTAATCTAATAGACAATCTAAAATTTAATTTACTTAGTGTATCACAAATGAGTGACAAAGGCTTTGGGTCATTCTTCACTAAGCAAACTTGTAAGATTGTTGGCCCAGAGGCTGTAGAAAAGATTAACACCATCATTGCTGAGAGCAAAGCACAACTTGTTGCTCACAGAAGTGGCAATGTGTATGTGGTTGATATGTTGAAGGATAATCCTACTGCAAATGTCTGTCTATTCTCAGCTGCCTCCACCAAAGAGACAGAATTGTGGCATAGGAGACTTGGTCACACCAACCTTCAAACTATCAACTCACTCTCCAAACAAAACCTTGTCAGAGGTTTACCATCAAAAGAATTCAAATGTGATGAGCATTGTGTTTCCTGTCTAAAAGGCAAACAACATAAAAGCTCTTACAAATCCATTGATGAGTCCAAAACTAGTCAGTGTCTACAAATGTTACACATGGACTTGTTTGGCCCTGTAAAAATCATGAGTCTAAGAAGAAAAAGATTTTGTCTTGTCATAGTTGATGATTTTTCTAGGTTTACATGGACTTACTTTTTACACTCTAAGGATGAGACTGCAGGTATCTTGAAGGACTTTGTCACCAAAGTTGAAAAACAATATGACTTGCCAGTAAAAATCTTTAGGAGTGACAATGGAACAGAGTTTAAAAATAAGGAGTTAGATGATTTCTGTGTGTCAAAAGGGATTGTAAGGCAGTACAGTATCCCAAGAACACCAGAGCAGAATGGGGTGGTTGAAAGGAAGAACAGGACTCTCATTGAGGCTGCAAGAACAATGCTAGCAGATTCTGGTTTACCTCTGTCCTTTTGGGCAGAAGCTGTAAACACTGCTTGTTATGTTCAAAACAGAGTTTTAATCAACCCTAGACATCAAAAGACTGCTTATGAAATTCTGTTTAAAATCAAACCACTGATATCATTTTTCAAAGTCTTTGGCTGCCCATGTTTCATTTTAAATCTTAAAGATTCCATTTCAAAATTTGCAGCCAAAGTGGATTGTGGATATTTTCTGGGGTATTCTTCTGTTTCAAAGGCCTATAAAGTGTTTAACACAAGGACTAAAACAATAGAAGAAACTCTGAATGTGAAGTTCAATGAACTTTCTTCTTTAAAAATCCCAGCAAACCCTGCTGAGTTGTTTGATTTAGATAAATTCAAATTTGAAGATATTGCTGTCAAAACTAACCCTGCAGGTATTCCACAATCTTCACAACAAGACTACAGAATAGATGTTGTGGTTCCAGACCACTATAAAGTCTATCCTGCATCAGAGGAAGCAGTGGTTCATAACAACTGTCAAAACTCTGTCACAGCTGAGTCAGCCACTGTTGGCCAGTCTTACCTTCAATCCACTGATTCACCCAGCCAATCCACTGTTCAATCATCTGTTGACAAGAGTCAATCATCTGTTGACAAAAGTCAGTCTAATCTTACACCACTTGGACCCATTCCTCCACCTCCATTCCAAACATCTGTTGCCTCTTCAGAAGTGCCAACAGATGTTATGTCCACAAAGTCTCCAAACCTCTGTCCTTCACCACAAAATGCCATCATACCATATCAGGGAGATCTAATCTACCTAAGAGCTCATCCACCAGACCAAATTATTGGCAACATCAGAGAAGGTGTGCTCACAAGGAGCCAATCTTCAAACATCTGTCTTTTTGCAGGCTTTCTATCCCTTACACAACCTGTCAAGTACCAAGAGGCACTGAAAGACAACAGTTGGGTAGAAGCCATGCAAGAAGAACTCCTTCAGTTCAAAAGACAACAAGTATGGGAACTTGTACCACTGCCTAAGGATGTCTGTCCAATTGGCACAAAGTGGGTCTTCAAAAACAAAACTGATGAAAGGGGTATAGTTGTCAAGAACAAAGCTAGGTTAGTGGTTCAAGGCTTCAGACAAGAAGAGGGTATTGACTATGATGAAACCTTTGCCCCTGTAGCAAGGCTAGAAGCAATCAGACTTTTCTTAGCCTTTGCTGTCAACCACAACATCAAGGTGTTTCAGATGGACATCAAGTGTGCCTTCCTATATGGCAAAATTCAGGAGGAGGTCTATGTATGTCAACCACCTGGTTTTGAAGACACATTCCATCCTGATCATGTCTACAAGCTTAACAAAGCATTGTATGGACTCAAACAAGCACCAAGAGCCTGGTTATTCAGATAGTGATTTTGCTGGCTGCCATACCACAAGGAAGTCCACATCAGGAGGGTGCCAGTTTCTAGGGAATGCCTTAGTTTCTTGGCAAAGCAAAAAGCAAGCAGCTGTTTCAACATCCACTGCTGAAGCTGAATACATTGCTGCTGCAACCTGTACAGCCCAACTTATGTGGCTTCAAAATCAATTACTGGATTTTGGGATAACTGCACTGAGGACTCCACTCATGTTGGATAGTCAAGCTGCTGAAAATATCATCAAAAATCCAGTCTCCCACTCAACCACCAAGCACATAGATATCAGACATCACTTTGTCAGGGATAGCTATGAAAAAGGTTTGATTTCTCTGCACCATGTTCCAACAGAGGATCAGTTGGTAGATGTGCTGACAAAAGCTTTAGACACATCTACCTTCACAAATCTGATCTCTCGAATTGGAATGTTAAACATGGATTAAAAACAACAAAAATGTTTTCAATAAAAACATTAAAATGTTTTCAGAAAATCAAATTTTGCTAATCTAACACTTTGGTTGAAAAATCTGTTTTAAAACCACTGATTCAGATAAAACAACCACTGTTTTATTAAAACCACTGTTAGTTGAAAAATCTGTTTCAAAACATCTGATCAGGTAAAACAACCACTGTTGGTTGAAAAATCTGTTTCAAACATCTGATCAGATAAAACAACTGTTTTCATCAGTCTTTTGGTTAAATAACAGAGGTTGGCAACAGAGGTTTAACAAAACAGCTGTCTGCCACCAGATGTTTCAACCATCAGATGTTTGCCACGTCTGCTATCAAAAGCAGAGTTTTTGCCACATCAGCGGTTACACAGAGCCTATAAAACCCTGTTCTTTCCCCCAACAGCAGTTTTACTGTCTCATTGTATTCAAAATACTAAAAACCGCTCCCGTCTTCCTCATAACCCTCAATCAAAGTTCATCGCTTTCATAATCAAAATCCATTAAAATGGAACTTCAAACAAAAGCCACTCATAATTTCCTTCCATATTTGGTTAAAACCGAAGACAACACACCATTCCATTCCACCATTGACATCATCAATAATTCAAAATATAAAAATGTTCTTATTGCTGATGCCCCCATATACCTGGAAACACTCCAAGAATTCTGGGCAACTGCTGAGGTTTTATACCAAGACAAAAAGCCTACGTCCATAATTTCAAAAATTGGAGCCACCAGTATCGCCATAACCCCTGAGATCATCTCCACTACCTTCTCACTGAACGACTTGTCAGGTATGGATACTTTTCCAAAAACAGAGCTTCACACTGAGTTTCAAGAGAGAGGGTATGATGCTCAAATGACTGGTTCCACACTATACAAAAAGTTTTTCCCACCAGTCATGAAATTTTTCTTCCATACCCTCCTCCTCTGTGCCTCTGCCAAGACTACATCCTTCAATGAAATCCCATTGAGGATACAATACTTGGGATATGCTATGTTGTCAGACTCTGACTTCAACCTATCTCAGGGACTGTTTTCAGACTTGGTATCAAATGTGAAAGCCATAAAATCTGGCTCAAACAATGCTTTTCTGCTCTACCCTAGAATTCTTAGTGTAATTCTACAAAAGCTTTTACCTGAAAAGGATTTTCAAAAGGGAGAGTCATTTAAAATGAAAAGTCTAACTGATGAAACTTTTACAAGAATGCTGGGTTCTTCAACCCAAGAAAAAGCACCAAAAGTTCAAAAAGTTTCCAAAACACAACCAAAGAGGACAAAGACAACAACTGTTGTTGAAACCTCTGTTGGTGAGCCCACTGCTCCTGGTGATCATGGCACTTCATCTAGTGCTGTGAAACCCACACCAGCCACCAAAAGAAAACGTCCATCCACCAAAACAACCACCAAAACTAAAAAGAGACTTCTGGAAGATGAGATACCAGAAGCTAACCCTGTTGCATCACCAAAGCAACATGAAACCACTGTTGCTACTTCCTCACAACAGTTGGAGATATCTCAACCCAAGCAAACTCCTCAAGATTCCTCACAAAAGGAACTTGTTGTAAGCCAAAGGGAACCTCAAACTGAGGCATATGAGTCACTTGATCATATGTTTACAAGCCCATCTCCCAGGGCTAATCAGCTTCTTACACCACCTACATCACCACCACATGTCCCACAAACAATGCAACCCCTGTTTGAGGCTATTGATAAAACTCAGGATAACCCCAGTTCCTCTCCTTCACCTATCACTGAGAGTATGCCACTACCAGTGACTAGGGCTGAGGAAAATCAATCAGCCATCCCACAAACAGATGAGGAGGTTATACTCCCAGAAGTCAATGTTACTTCTGATGAGGTTTCAAGAGAAGCAGCCACTACTGCTGTAGAGACCATTGTCTCACAGCAGGACAGTGGTTACATTGCTAAGACTTCCTTGAAGGCAACAACTGATGAAGACACAATTGTGTCTCCTAAAACAGTTGGAAGTCCCCAGAACCAAGAAAAAGGGGCAGCAGGTTCTTATTCTATGGACTCACCTCCTAGGACTGAACCAGCTAAAACTACCTCTGGTAGGGACTCAGATGAACCTATTAATTTGGGTGATGAGTCAAAACTTCAAGAATTGACGGCTAAAGTTCAAAACCTTGAATCCTCTGTTGCTGACATCAAATCTGATGTCAAGTCAATATTGGAGACATTGAATAACTTTGCAAAAAGTCAACCATCAACTGCTGATGTTGCTAATGAGCTATGGAAATCTGTTTCCCCCATCATCATAGCTCATCGAAAATTAGCAGATCAGACACAGGAAACCTACATGACTTTGATCAGAAACATGGTTGATGCCAGATTCAATGATACAAAGGCTGACATCAAGGTGATCAAAGACCACTTGCTGAAGACCACTGGCTCTGCCCCTACCACAATTCTCAGAGATGAAGATGATGATGAATTCACTGCTGATGATGCCAAAAAGGGGGAGAGTGGCAGAGATAGGCTACCAAAACTTAATCCATTTGGTGAACCACCCTCACAAAAAGGGAAGAAGCCAACTGCTGACAAACCAGGGTCACCCAAATCAGCTCCACAGACACAACAACCAAATGTTCAGATCCCTGTCTCTGAACCAGCTCCAGCATCAAAGGCAAAAGAAGTTGACACTTCAGCTAATGAAAAAGCTGAAAAGGCTGCTCAAGAGAAAATGAAAAGGGCTGATACATTAGAAGTAAAGGCAGAGAGGTTGGTGCAGCTGAAAAAGGAACAGCAGCAGGAAGTGGAAGATGTGAACACTTCAAAGAGAAAGAAAATGCCAGCCAAACACACTAGAAAACCACCTTCCAAATTAACTGCTGAAACCTCTGCTGTACAAACACCTGTTACCACAACCACTGCTCCTAAAACCACTGCCACCACAACCTCTGTTACCCAAACCACTGCACCTGAAACAACTGAAACTAAAGCCACTGCTAAAACATCTGCACAACCCAAACCAGTCACTAAACCAACCACAACTCAACCAACTCCTAAACCTACTCCAACACAAACCACTGCCAAACCTACTTCAACACAACCCAAAACCCAGACAACTGCTGGTTCCACAAAAGGACCAACAGATGTTTCTCAAACCACTGCCACATCCTCACCTTCACCCAAAATCTTGTATAGCAGAAAAAGGAAATCCACCTTTGTTGTACAAGATGAAAACATCCACAACACACCACCTAACACCCCAATCTCATCCACACCAGTCAATGCCATTCCACTCTCATCTTACTCACCACACACTGCTCAATTCAGATCACACAGACCACCACCAACCATCACACCATTGACTGAGAAGTATCCCCTTGAGTTGGATTTAATCAAGGGGGAACTTCAATCCTTCTATAATACTGATCAGCCATCAGAAAGATCCTTTCCATCTCTTAAAGGCTTCCCTGTTCCACCCAACATAGACACATATCTCAAATACAAGGGTGAACAGGCTGATGCTGTCATCAAAGAGAAGTGTAAAGGGAAGGATGACAGGACTGCCCAGGGCATCCATTCAGTAGAGCTTAGCAAACTCAGAAGGATTGAAGATTTTGCTAAGACCCTGAGCAACTCCATGTCAACCATGCCTCTCAGCAGACACCTGGAAATGGAAGTAAGGGATTCACTGCTGGAACAGATCTTGGCATCCAAGCCTTATAAAGCAACAAAGAACCAATTTACAGGCTGGACCACACATGCTCTAAGGGAAGAACTAATCAGAATAGAGAACATGGCCAAGAATCCTCCTGCTAAGGTCTCTGCTCCTGATTTCAAAAAGGGGAGAGATGAAGCTAGGGCCTTGAAATTCAGAAGAATGAGACAAGAGCTTGTAGCAGCTAAGTATGGAGAGATGAAGTCTGTTGCCAGATGGTCAGAAATCAGGCTAATTGAAACATACAAAAAGCTTGAACAAGAAAGAAACACCAATCCTGATCTTCCAAGAAAACCAGTGTATGATGATGCTCCCAAGAAACCCTCTCAGGCCTTTACATTAGACAGTTTACTGGAAACTTCAGATCTTACCATTGCTGCTAGAAGACAATTTAAGAAGCAAAAAGAAATGACTGAAGAAGAAACAAGACAGTTCACTGATACTTATGTGAAAGAGGGGATCTTGAATCAAGTCAGATCTTTTTCTGATCCTGTGTCAGACAAGCTCAGAGAACTCATTGCAAGGCCACCATCACCAAACTCATCCAAAATAAAGATGCATCCCAGTCACTCCTCTGATTCTAAAATTCTAAAATGGAAGTCTGATAAAGAGACCCATGAATTGACATTGCTCAGATCAGATGGTAGTATTCAGAAGCTGAGTATGGATGAGGCACCTGGCCTAAGTGCTGAAGATCTCCAGTCACTTCTAAATTTGACACTGGATAGAGATGCTGAAGACCTCTTCTCTCTACACTTTGAATTGCAACTAAAAGGGCAAATTAGAGAAAGTCTGATGAGAAATAAAGATCAAGAATAAAGCAGAGTTTTGGCATCATCTGTTCTAGGGGGAGATTGTTGGGTCTGCTGACCTGGAGAAGAACAGATGATAGAAAGCCAAAATATACTAAGTGTTGATCAAGAATAAATAACAGTGGTTACAAGAAAGCTTCCTCCAAAGAACTGCTGATTCCCAAACTGCTGATACTTAAACATCTGATACAAGACAACTGCTGTAGATGAAAGGTCTGATGGATAAAGTCTGAAGAGCAAAAGTCTGATAAAGAACAAGTGCTGATCAAAGATCTGAAGAACAAAGGTCTGTTGAACCAACAGCACTTTGGTTCAACAGATGTTAAGAAGACATCAGAGTTTTAGTTTAACAGAGTTTTTCTTTCAGTAGTTTCAATGTAACAGTAGTTTATTGTTTAACAGATGTTGTAGTTTGTTAGTCAGTTAGGGGTCGCTTTCTAGGTGACGTCAGCTAAGCGATCATCAGAGGTTTGTACTTGTCTATAAATAGAACAGTACTTGTACTGTTCTATCTGTCACTCGTCATTCTCTCTAGACAAACAAATTCTGAGTGATCAGGCTGAGGGGGAGTTATAATTGTACCTTTGTAATCTTTCAGTTTAATGAAAGCATTCGATTGATAACAATTATTCTCTATGTTTTGATTATTCTTTATTCCGCTGCACTTTCCATTTATACTTCATTCATATTTCATAGTTAATCAAAACAATCCAAAACTCAGATCCTAACAGTTCGGCTTATGCAAAGGGTAAGCGTGGTCAAGAGGCAATCCAGTGATGACTCAGGATTCATATATAAAACACCAGATCATGAGGCGTACGGGATGTCATACTAATATATCTAAATTAAAACCTTGCGATTTTCGCATATATATATATATATATATATATATATATATATATATATATGCAAGGTCAAAGACTCAACTTTGATTATGATGATGAGTCCAATGAAGAGATCTGCCTTATGTATAATTGTATATCTTTCCATCAAATCTGGTCACTTTAATTTCAAGTTAAAAGGTTAATATCCACACTGATGAGAGTTTTATATATTTGTATGAGAGAAAAAGACTTTTGACTTTTCTCTTTTTTTATTTTCTTTATTGTATCTTCCAAGATATTTGTGACTTCATAAATCGTTTTTTTAGTGTTCATCAAGTATTTATGCAAAATGATTGTATGGTGTCCTTGACTCCTTTCTCTTATCTATATAAACACTTATCTTTCATTGAAGAACACTAATCACTGATTAGATTGGAAAAATGACTGTATGATTGGTTAGGGTTGACATATCGTGTCAAGACAACCTATTAAGATATGAAAACGATAACACACGAAAAGAATAAAAAACGAACATGACATGCCAACTTATCATGTCATTTTTTACAAACACGAAACTGTGTAGTCCCAAAATACTAGATCTTAAGTGTGCACTAGATTGTTATCAACTAGAAACACCTATTTGTTAGGTGTTTTAGTTGATTAATCTATGAAAACTAAAAGAACTAGATGAATATTGTAAGAACCGACACACAAGAAACATAAAGACACGATTCCATTAAAGATTCAGCTTCAAACAACCATGGATGATACAAGTTCGCACTATATGAAATAAGTTCGCACCTTTATCTTGTGCTCTCAAAGATACATCAAAAACCCTAACCCTAGCTGCACAAATGAGCTACTATTTATAGGGGAATGCTGAGGACTGCGAACTTAACATTAAGTTCGCAGTCTCCCTCATTTAAGTGCGCAGTCTAGGGTTTCCTTACTACAACTATGCTTTAACTACATATCTAACCCTCCAACTTTAACAAACAACTAAACATGGTTAAACCTGGTAACTGTGGTCTCATTTTAACCCAACAATACTCCCCCTAGACCACAGCTACCAGTGCTACACAATCAATCTATCTCAACATCACTCAACTCCCCCTCTTCTCTTGCTTGCTGTGCCGGGAGTGCTTGAACTATGCTTTCTTCAATGATTGGTTCTTCAGATGGTGGCTCTTGAATGAACAACTCAGCTAGATCTACAGTTGTTTGATCTTGCTGAGTCTCTGGAGCTGTGCTTGGAGAGACTGGTGGTACTTGTGAGGGTTCAGGTTCTGGATCAACTGTTGCTGGAGAAGCTTGTGTTTGAACCTCTGGAGTAGCTTCGGCTTCTGATTTCTTTGCAGCAGCAGCAGCAACAGCAGCAGCTAGCGCTCTGTCATCTTTCGCTTTGTCAGCTGCGTTGATCTTCGCCACCAGATCGATCAGTTCTTGCTTTCGCTTCAGCGCTCTTTCCACAGCCCTTCTAAACAAGACAGCTTCCTCAAACAACACATTACCGGCACCAACATTTATCTGATTAGCAAAGAGAGTAGTTAAATCAGATGGATTCAGAGCAAACACGTCCACTGGATCCACTATTCTCAGTGCCTCTGTATCATCTCTCAGTTTAATCACGGCTTCACCGGTTCTGCTATCATAAAACCACTTCTTGAAGTCTGCCAAAAGTACAGGAAGCTCAGGACGAATGGGAACCCTAGTGACGACATCTGGAGGGTCTATCACATAGGTTATCATTCCCCGTCCGGTTGCAGGATCAATTCTTTTCTTCGACATCCTTCGCCTTGGCTTTTGTGGCTTCCATTCTTTGAAATCACGTGCACATTCATCTTCAATATACACAGACACCATGTCAGCATTGGTACACCCAGAGTGGTTCAGAAAAGGAGTTCTGCACATCTCTCGTATGTCCCATCTTGGAAGGGACTTCAAATTCGGTCTTCCCTTGAAATACTGAATGACGCCTCCCCTTCGCTTCACAAAGAAAAGACGCTTAAACCCATCATATCCCCAGCAAACAACTCTTTCCTGATGAGATGCACGAGTATGGTGAATGGTCTGGTGCAACGCAGGAATGGTGATTGGTCTTCTTGGAAACCAACTTGCTCTCTCAGGATCCAAAACATACCCATCATCCATTTCATACACTGTCTTTTCCCCCGCACCGATTTCTACAAACGTTTCAGGCATCTCGTCTTCACTAATCTCATCTACATCACTCTCTTCCTCCTTTCTTTCTTTCTCCTTTTCTTCTTCCATAAATTTTCCGAAATCAAAGACCTCATCAAACGTCAATTTTGGAGCATCGGTACCCTGAGTCTTTAACTCCTGAAGCATATCAAACATCTTCATCTGGACCTCAGTCTGAAACTTAATCAAATAGCGCTGATCTTTGACCACCTTTTCAAGACTTCGGTTCTTATGCTTCAACTTCTTCAGCTTCTTTCTCAACTCCTGATTATTATAGATTTGATTCTTCAGCATACAGATTTCCTTGGCGGCATTCTTTCCCACCTCCTTAGATAACTTCTCATACAATTCCTGATGCACCGGTTTTTGACGAGATGCACCAGGAACAGATAATGATGGTACTGACTGTTTCTTTGCTGGAGGCTTGGGAATGGGTGGTCTTTCAGAGGAAGGGCCAGGCCTAGCAGTAGATTGCCCTGGCCTGGCAGTGGAAGGCCCAGGTTGGCCCTCCATACCAAACATCTGTTCCAGAATAGCTTCATTCTCCTCATCTTCTTCAGTCATAACCCTTGGTCTTTCAGACTCGGGCAGCTGCTCTCTCCTTCTTCTTCTTTCTGCCTTTGCAATTTCAGCATTCTGTCTGGCAGCCTCAGCTATTTCAAGTTCCTCGGGAGTCAATGATTCTCTCCCTTCCTGTAGTAAACCAGTAGGCCTGTTTCTTTTGGTCGGCCTCTGAGGAACAGGATCAGTTGCTGCTCTTTTACCAACAGATCTTTCACGTGCAACTTCTTCAGCAGTGTGCTGAGGCACTGTAGCAGCAGGAACAGTAGTAGCAGGTACAGTAGGAGCAGGTTCAGTAGAAGCAGGTTCAGTAGGTTCAGGTTCAGTTGCAGCTGGTTGTTGAGTTCTAGCAGTATATTGTCGTCTTCTCTTCATCTCACTGAATAGCTTCATAACAACTGGATAGCGTTGAGCAGAGTACATGCTTTCCAGCATCGGTTCCCAATCGGGTGTGTTGCATTCAGTAAAGAATCGTGCACCCTTGGCAAAACCATATTTATCACCAAGAGGCAGATCCTCATGCTGCGAGTTAATCATCATCTGAACAAACCGCGGATACATCGTCCATTTCTTCTTTGTGTCTTGGGCATTCCTCACCATACACTCAAATACCAAACCCGACAGATTAAAAGGCTCATTCTTGCAGATCTTAATCATGGCTGTTGCCCAGTCGGGACTGAGTGCATTATAACCCCCTTTTCGGTGACATAAAGACATCAGGAATACATGACAGATAAGCTTCCAGTCTCTGGTTAAATGACTCTTTTTGATATCACCTCTGGCATCGAAGTCTCCTTTGTATCCAAAGTTTAAGAACTCTTGATGGATCACAGTCTTCGGTAAAGATCTGACAGTTTCTGGTCGATCCTGAAATCTTAGAACATTTCTCACTGTGTCTTCTGTGATGATAACTGCCTTGTTTCTGACTGTGGCTTTAATTCTCTTGACACGTGCCACTGTTTCCACTCTAGCAGATCTCCAGAAGTCTTCAATGTGAGAACTGTAGACTTCAACTTGCTGCTCTACTGCATAACCGATCCTGCTTCTCCTGATCCATGCAACTACGTCCCGAAACTTTGAATCGTCAGTTTCCAGAATTATCGCCTGGTTGTGCATTCCTCTAGGGTCCCATTCAAGAGCCATCTGTTTTGGACACGTGCACGAAAATTAAGTTAGACTTTTGATTTTGAATTGACTAATGACAGACACTTCATTTTCTTTGACGGACGACGTACTTAGACTAGGTTTGGTTTTAAGTTGGTTTTACGTGGGTTATTTATTTTATGGATTAGATTTTAATGTGTATATGATTTGTTTCGTTTTCCATATTAATAGTCATTTAAGTCCAGTTACGGTTTACAGATGAATCAGTCAAGTTACGTAGTCCAGTCAAATGTCCTGAAAAGTCAAGTCAATGGTCAAAAATTTGGTCCAAAATTAAGTCCACAGATAAGTTCGCAGTCCAAATCAGGACTGAGTACCAGCTGCTTGGTACGCAGTCACAAGGTCAGCTGCTTGGTACGCAGTCACCAGGTCAGGTTTGCGCACTTGGTTTTACTCGGAAATGCTTAGTGCGCAGTGACCTGACTCGGGCATGGTAACGGCTTGGGAAGGGTGATCAGGTCTGCGTACTAGACTAGTACGCAGCCACCTAAACCTTCGTTTAGGATTTTAAGTTCACACCCAAGTTCGCAGTTACATTAGGGTTTTTCATTCTTGATTCATATGAAGCAAGTGCGCATTCATATGAAGCAAGTGCGCAGTTCTTCAAGTTTATAGGTACGCAGTTCTAGAAAACCCCAAACATTCAACTGCTTTAACTGATTTCAAACTCAGATCCTGTTATATACAACAAAAACTGGTTAGAATCTGCACACTACCTTTAATAAACACAAAAACAAGTAAAGAAAATAGATGAAATGGATCAATAGGTGGTGGTATGAGATGATGTTACGGTGGTTGAGTGGTGGAAGGGAAGAAGACGACGGCAGTGATGGTGGTGATGAACTTAGGGTTTCAGAAATTTTGAATAAAAAGTAAAAAAGAAAAAGTTACTGTGTATTTATAGGGGTTAGGATTTGGGCCGCGTACTTGACATATAAGTGCGCAGGCCCAAGAGCCCAGTCAAGTACGCGAGCCCAGCAAACTTTAAGTTCGCAGCCCAATTAAGTGCTGTTAAGTTCGCAGGCCCATAAAACACAAAAAATAGCCTTTTTAACCAAAGATTAGCCTTTTTAACCAAAGATTTGAGTTTAGAGATCAACCGTTTCTCACCTTTTGCATCAAGATCATACCAGTCATACCTGCCAGACCACGTTTCAACTTTCCGTTGGATAGCTGTAGCCCAAGAAAAACTGTCGGTATATTTATCCACTTAAATCCATGCCTCTCGTCTTTCAACAAGCTTTATATGATGATCTTTATCATGTTTTGGTAATATTGACGACATGTTAATGGACCCCACTTGTGCCAGGTGTAAGCCTACCAATCCTCAAGGTTTATTGAGATATAATGATGAGAGCTTCAGGTCTATGTTTCCATAAGCAGAGAAGATGATCATTATGTCAATCAGATGATGAGAGCTTCAGGTCTATGTTCCCATAACAAAGAAGATGATCATCTGATTGCTTTTTGAGCTATCTATATGTTTGCACGTCACTAACATTGCGTGTCTTTTGTTGCTCATTTTGATTTTGATAGCCCCGCTTTGGTAGCTTGCACTCTTAGGTGTCTTTTGATTGCTTATGCACAAAATTTTCTGTGTCTTTTGATCTCTCAACCTGTGTATGACCGGACTCAGCTTGTGCAAGCCTGAAGCACAGTGGGAATCCAGCACCTCGTGTAGACTTTTAGTTTGTCATCTTTTAGCAGTTTACTCAATTCCAGGCTGAATCTACCGACATGTCGTTGCTTGAAGCCACAACTTCCTCTGGGTCCTATTCACATGCTGACAAATATGATTAGTTCCTATCATTTCTTGATTGTTTTTTGAAAAAGTTTTTAAAACTTGCAAATTCAGGGATCTTCCGGTTTATTTCTCCCCCAAAAATCTTTATATTTTTAGGATTAAGTTCACATCAAGGACGTAAGGGTGGTGATTAATTATGATTTCCCGAATGGCGTGGAGGACTATGTCCACCGAATAGGGCGAACAGGAAGGGCAGGGGCAAAAGGGGTGGCCTACACTTTCTTTTCTGAACAGGATTGGAAACATGCTGCTGATCTTATTAAACTTCTTGAGGGAGCTAATCAGCCAGTGCCAAATGAGGTGCGAGAGATTGCGACACGTGGTGCGCCTGGTTTTGGTAAGGATCGAGGTGGAATGAGTCGCTTTGATTCTGGAGGTGGTGGCGGTCGTTGGGATTCTGGTGGTGGTCGTGGTGGCATGAGGGATGGTGGTTTTAGGGGCCGTGGTTTCGATTCGAGGGATGGGGGTCTTGGTGGCCGTGGTGTTCCTGGTGGAGGTGACATGCGGGATGGCAGATTTGGTGGCCAAAGGGATGGTGGGTTTGGTGGTCGTGGTGGAGGGAGAGATGGCAACTTTGGAGGTCGTGGTGGAGGGAGGGATGGCAACTTTGGAGGTCGTGGTGGTCCTAGAGGTGTTGGTGGGCCGGATGGCGGTTGGGATAGGAACGATAGATTCAGGGATTCTTCCCGTGGTGGGCGTGGTAGAGGGCGATTTGATAACAGAAGAGATGATGACCGTGGCAGGAGAAGAAGCTATAGCCGAAGCCGTAGCCGCAGCAGGAGTTACAGCCGGAGTCGTAGCCGTAGCTGGTCACGTAGCCGGAGCCGTAGTCGGAGCCGCAGCAGAAGTCGCACACCTGTAAGGCGTGAAAGGAGACGCGAATCTAAATTTGATCAGAAAGCACCAGAGCTGCCTGTTGCTGGTCTAAATTCTGAACCGGGGTTCGTGCAACAAGACGTTCGGCCTGAGAATAGCATTGCCTTAAATCCAGTTGCCGAACCGTAAACAATACACTGTAAGTGCGTTTATTTTTCTGCCTCTGAAGATTAGACATCAGGTATGGCTGCTACTTAACTATAGGCTCCGGGTGTCATTTTTGTCAGACTGGTTTCTTTCCAAATGTTATTTACGTTTAAATAGAGAATTTATTTTTACATTCATTAAAATATGATACTTAATTAAAAAAAAAAAAAAAAAAAAAAGTTTTTAAAACTTGCAAATTCAGGGATCTTCCGGTTTATTTCTCCCCCAAAAATCTTTATTTTATTTTAAAACATAAGATTTTTCTATAATTTATTCACAAAGTAAAGTTTTTTTTTTTTTTTTTTTTTTTTTTTTTTTTTTTTAAATCATTCAAAGTTGATCATTTCTAACCAAGTCACCAACTGACGAAAACGGGTTTTGTCGAAAGCTTTGGTAAAGATATCTGCCTTTTGATCAGCAGTATCAATAGGCAACACCTGAATGTACCCCTTGTCGTGCGCATCGCGAATTGAATGAATCCGAATTTCAATATGTTTAGTTTTTGAATGATCAATTGGATTCTTCACGATGTCACGACAGGCATCATTATCAATGTAGATAGGGGTTCTCATGATATTCAAACCGTAATCCAACAGCTGATTTTGGATCCACAACACTTGACAGCAACAACTGGATGCGGCTGTGTACTCAGCTTGAGCAGTAGATATCGACACAGTGGTTTGCTTCTTGCTTTGCCATGACACGAGCCGGTTCCCCAGAAATTGACAGCCACCAGAGACAGACTTTCGGTCAATCCTGCAACCTGCATGATCACTATCAGAGTACGCAATTAGGTCAAAATTGTCACTCTTAGGATACCATAAACCAAGTTTTGGTGTTCCTTTGAGGTAGCGGAAGATTCTTTTAACTGCAGTCTCATGAGATTGCTTTGGATTTGACTGAAAGCGGGCACAGCATCCAACTGCCCACATGATGTCCGGTCTGCTAGCTGTAAGATACATCAAGGAGCCAATCATAGAACGGTAAGTGTGCGGGTTCACAGAAGGTCCTTCAAGATCTGGTACAAGTGTTGTTTGAGCTGCAAAAGGAGTGTTGGACGGTTTGCAATCCGACAGGTTGTACTTCGCCAGAATGTCTCTTGTGTATTTAGCTTGATGAATGAGAATACCGTCTTCCTTTTGTTGGACCTCAAGACCTAAGAAAAATGATAGTTCTCCCATCATGCTCATTTCAAATTGAGACTTCATGATGCTTTCAAATTCCCTGCACAAATTTTCGTCAGTTGAACCAAAGATAATATCATCAACATAAATCTGAACAAGGATAGAATGTTTGTTGACTTCTTTGGTGAACAAGGTCATGTCGATCTTCCCTCTCGTATATCCATTTTGTAACAGATATGAAGACAAGGTCTCATACCAAGCTCTAGGAGCTTGATGGAGACCATAGAGAGCCTTGTCTAACTTGTAGTATCTGTTTGGATGATGAGGGTCTTCGAATCCGGGCGGTTGGCACACATAGACTTCTTCTTTGATCTTCCCATATAAGAAAGCGCTCTTCACGTCCATCTGAAAGACTTTAAAATTTCGATATGAAGCATATGCCAAGAAGATGCGTATGGCTTCAAGTCGAGCGACTGGAGCGAAGACTTCCTCATAATCAATCCCCTCCTGCTGACGAAATCCTTGAACAACCAGACGAGCTTTGTTCTTGATTACCACGCCACGTTCATCCATCTTGTTGCGAAAAACCCATCTTGTCCCAATAGGATATTTTCCTTCAGGCAGATCAACGAGCTCCCACACTTTGAGCTTTCTGAACTGAAATAGTTCTTCCTGCATGGCCTCAACCCAGCTTGCATCTCTAACTGCATCTTCAATGCTGAAAGGTACGGTTTGAGATAAGAATGCTGAGAGAGCAGTGTTGAGCTTGTCTGTCTGATTTCTGGTAAGAACACCCTCACTGATTGGTCCAATGACATTTTCAATTGGATGATTCTTAGAAGATTTAAATCCCATATTTTCTTCTTCTTGCACTTGAAGAGGAAGGTTCGAAAGATGATCTCCAGGTGTAGAAGAACTGGATGGATCATTTACAGACTGCTGATTTGAATGTGTTCCTTCAGCATTTGACGTGCTTTCAGGAGTGTTAGAGGTTTCAGCAGTAGTATCACCATTATTAAGTTGAGGAACAATAGGATCAGCAACCAGAGGAGAGAAACGGGTGGTAAACGGTGCGACTTCATCATCAGAAGAGTAGAGAATATTTCCAAACGGAGAAGAGCTTGTGGCTTGATTTTCAGGAGCTGGTTCTGCATGAGCTTGCTGTTCAGGAATGACAAAGTGATTGAACACAACATCCACATCAAAGAACCAGTCAGGACCGGTTCCAACGTTGGTGGAGTTGGATTCTTGCCAGTCAACATAAAAGGATTCCAGAACCATCTTGGTGCGTTTGTTGTATACTCGATAAGCCTTTTGACTAGACGAGTATCCAACAAAGAAACATTCGTCTCCAACAGCATCAAACTTCATGATATTCTCAAAGTTGTTTAGAAGATTGCAAGAACATCCAAACGGCCTGAAATAATCAATGAGAGGTTTTCTTTTGAAAAGCAATTCATAAGCTGTTTTCCCACGAGGCTTGACAATCAAGACCCTGTTAAGAACATAACAGGCGGTATTCACAGCTTCTGCCCAGAAGATGATCGGTAACTTAGAGTCAATGAGCATGGTTCTGGCAGCTTCAATAAGAGTACGATTCTTCCTTTCAGCCACTCCATTTTGCTGAGGAGTCCTTGTAGCACTATATTGGAGATGAATTCCTTTCCCGCTGCAGAACGTCACAAAAGTTTGGTTCTTGAATTCTGTTCCATGATCACTTCTGATTGACTTTACTTTCAACTTGATTATATTCTCGATCAAAGGAACGAACAGCATCAAGGTCTCAGCAGCCTCACTCTTGAATTCCAAGAAGTACACCCATGTGAAGCGAGAGAAGTCATCTGTAATCACCAAACAGTAAGACTTTTTACCCAAGCTTTTTATACTGATAGGACCAAAAAGATCCATATGTAATAATTGAAGAGGTGAGTCAATTGAGTTCACTGTTTTGGACTTGTGCGATTTCTTATGTTGTTTACCTTTGGCACATGCTAAACATTTTTCAGAAAAAGGAAATTCCTTAGAAGGAAGACCTCTGACAAGATTAAGTTTAGAAAGTTTGTTTATATTTTTAAAGTTAACATGACCTAATCGCCTGTGCCATAACAGTGACTCTGACTCTGATGCCTTTGACAATAGACAAGTCATTGGTTGTTCAGACTTGGCATCCCTCATGTTTATCACATAAGTATTGTTTTGTCTGGGGGCTTTTAGCATGATCATGTCAGTGGATGGTTTAAATCCTGGCTTTAGGAAGATGCATTCCATGTCGTTAAACAACACTGAGATTCCTTTGTCACAGACTTGTGATACACTCAAAAGATTATAGCACAGTTCTGGAACATAGTTGACGTCCTCAAGTGTTAGCGCATCAGAAACTACATCTCCTATGCCAACGATCTTTCCACCCTTCTCATTCCCAGCGAACGCTACAAATTCTCCATCGATGAACCGATAGTTCTTGAGGAGTTCTTTCAGTCCTGTCATGTGTCTTGAAGCGCCGCTGTCGACATGCCATAGATATCTCATGAGAGCTATCAGCCATTTTTGTAATTTATTCTGCACATACAAAAACAAAAGAGAAACAAAGCTAAACTAAAGAAAATCTATGTACAGTAGTGATTCTGCCTGAAACTTAAGTAACTTTGGGAATCCAAGTTTGTTTGATTTTTGATCTGTCATGGTTTTCTCCCAAAGTTGACTCTTGTTTCTTCCAAATTTGTGTATTTTTAACAAAACTTTTTACGGTTTCTTGAAGATTTCTTAATTGATCCGAAAAAGAGTTTTGTGTTTTGACATCTTTTTGTGGTTTAGGTTTTATGTGACAGTTCTTGACCACGTGACCCTCTTTTCCACATCTGAAGCATTTAGAATGCTTAGGCTTGATCTTAGGAGAAGATCTGGATGATGATGGTTGTGATGTTCTTTTCTTGATCTTGTTTGATCTTGAGCTTTCGGTTGAGCTTGATTCTTCCCTGTTGCTACTTGATTCTTCATTGATGTCCAGATTAGTTAAGCTGCAGCTGCTCTCTGTATCACTCAGTGATTCTTCAGAACTTGAGGTACCTGTTTCACTTTGTGATTCTTCAGAACCTGATACATCTGTGGATGAGGGGATAAATTCTGGGATTTCCTCAGTGAGAAATTTCCCAAACCTGTTACGCTTAAGTTCTGGCACAAACACAGATGGTTTGACCACATGATTATCATCAGAGAATGCAGCATTAAGATCAACACACACAGGAATAACATTTTCAACACAAACATTAGATCGTTTGATAGGAGGCTTCCTATCATCGGGAGGCACAGCCCCTTTTAAATCAAGTTTACAGTCATCCAACCTAGTTAAACTATTACAGTCATCCATCCTAGGCAAACTATTACAGTCATCCGATTTAGTTAAAGTTTTACATTCATCCAAAATAGAATTGTTTTTCGAATTTTCATTGTTCCAGATAAACCAATTCACTGTTGAGTAATTGGCACCCGGATGTCCTAAACCCACTGTCTGGCCACCACAACACACATCATCCTCCACCTGAGCCTGTTGGGTCACATCTGCAGTACTTTTACTTATGTTAGTATTTGACTCAGATTCATCACATTTAATTTCAAAAAGGTCATTTTTTGGATGAGGTGATGGAATGGGTATGTATTCACTTTGGCTCAAGGGTAAGAATAGAGATCTTTCGATTCCATTCTTATCCTTATACCCAATTCCATCCTTTACGAATGATTGTCTTCCACATTCGATTATATCAGCTTGAGCCCTTTTGCTCACATTCCATTTATCCACAACAATTTGAAGACGAGTTGTCTCATTTCTAGATTTCTCTAGTTTTGAGGTTAAATCGTTTATCAGAAAATCTTTCTTAAGCACAAATTCTTTTAAAGTTTGCATTTCAGCTAGAGTTGCATTTAACTTTCGCTGATATGCCCACTCATTTTCTTTCATTTCAGTATTTATTTTACGAATGTCATCCATTTCTCTTAAAACTCGTCTGTTGTGTGATAAACAGTATGCGACAGCTGTAACACACCTAGGTGAGCACAGTTTAGATTTAATTTCTAAAGGAATATTTACCATGTCCCTTTCCTCAGCTTTCTTAGAAGAACCTTTCACCTCCTCAGCGACCTTCTCAGATGAAGTCTTCTCAGCTATCAGCGCCTCCTCTCTCTTCTCATCATTCACCTTCTCATCAGTCAACACACTCTTCAACCCAGCATACTTCTGCATTTCCCCCTTTAGAACCTCAGCAGACGATCCTTCAACAGAGTTTACACCACTTGAAGATTTGGTGCAGATTGTGGCCATCAGGGCTTTGTTAACTTCAACCTCAGCAGCGGCAGCCTCTTCTCCCCAGTCGAAGTCTTCAACAACCAACGCCTTTTGTGGCTCCTTATCATTTCCCTCGTTGCCATCGGTTATTGCCACCAATCTCTTTGCAGGCTTAATTTCAACTTGGTTCAGTGTGGGGCATTCGTACTTGAAATGCCCGAGGACCTTGCAGTTGTAGCACCTGATCTTGGACTTATCAAACCCAGCCTTTCCCATACCAACTCTTCTCCCGGTTCTATCTTGAAAACGCTTCACTCGTAAAGTGATCATAGCCATCTGCCATTTCAGATCCATCTCTTCCATGTCATCTGGGTCAACCTGATACATATCCTCTGGGGACATCATCTCATTTTTAATCTCTCCTGTCTTCAACGCTTCAAAACTGCTCATGAAAGAGTTGAACAGTTCCACATGTTCAGCAGCCAGTTTAGCAGCCTGTGGAGTTAGAGTCTTTGCAGCCCTTTCAGGATACATTGGAGCTTTCCCAGAACTTGAACTACCAATCCCTGCAGAATCCACATACGAATGCAACGAACTTGAACTCATATCACCAATTGGGGCCATCAAGGCCAGATTCTTCATAGCACCACTGGAAGTCACCTTCGGGACAGTCTGATTCATTTCTCTTTTAGTGATGTCCATCTCAAATGATTTCAGAGTATTTATGAGATCTGCCAAAGTAGACTGAGCATCCAAGTAGTCCTTTTTGATCAACATACATTGGACACTCCACTCCTTTGGGAGAGAATCGAGCAGCTTCTTGATGGAATTGCGGTTGTTTACAGGAATACCCGCTTTCTTCATCTTGGTCAGCAAATTCATGAACCTGTCAATGTGTGAAGACAGACTCTCACCACGAATACTTCCAAACATATCGTACTCCTTCTGAATCATATCTTGTTTGTTTTGCCTCATCTCAGCATTGCCTTCATAATACTCACTCAGTGCAAACCACAGATCGTGCGCTGATCCGTATTCTTCAAACATGTTGTAGACATCATTTGACAAAGCCATGGTGAGAGCACCGTAGGCTTTGTGATCTCTCTGCAGCAGTTGTTTGTCTAGATCAGTGTATGTGGTGGGGTCAGTGTTGAACACTTCTCCAGCATCAGTGGTTCTGGTGGGAATGTGAGGTCCGAGCTGGACAGAGTTCCATTGGGTGTGATCATTTACAAAGTAGAAAGCTTTCATTCTGTTCTTCCATGTGCCATAATCTTCTGCACCCATCAACTTGGGAATACGTGTTATAGTACCGGTTTCAAGTTCAGCTTGCGTTATGGGGTTAACTTGGAATGAGTTGTTACCAGACATGATTTAGGATTGATTTTAGGTTGATTTTAGATTGATTTTAGGGTTGTGATTGAATTGATTAGCAAGTTATAGTCCAAAGTCCTTGAAAAGTTAAAACAGTCCACAAGTACGCAATTAAGTACGCACTTCAGCTTAAGTTCACAGTTTGCACAAGTTCGCAGTCTAAGTTCGCAGTTCTTGAAACCTGAAACAGATAAACAGCAAAGATAAGTCCCTGATTCTCCTGATAAGTACGCAGTTCCTGTAGCACACACACTTTGGCTTAAGTTCGCAGTTCAGCCAAGTCAGAGCAGCACAAGTACTCAGTCTTGACTGATCAGCCTGCGCACTTGTACAAGTACGCAGACACTTAAACTCTCGTTTAAGATTTAAGTTCGCAGTAACCCTAGCCAAGTGCTCAGAAAATGCACCTTTTCAGTAAGTTCGCACACCAACTAGAGATTTCAGATAAGTATGCAGAAACCCTAGTTGTGGTGCCAGGAGAGAGAAAGCTATAAAGCCTTGTGTAAATTTAAGTGCTCACACAGACACAAGTGCACACACTTTTGAATTAAGTGCGCAGCTGTGGCTGTTAATAAGTGCACACCTTGAAATGTCAAGTATGCAACTTATGAGCTAAGTACTCAACTCTTGAAACAAGTGCTCACAGGTAAGAAACAAGTTCACACTTCTATGAGCTAAGTTCGCAGTCTTGAAGCAAGTACTCAGTTTTTGAGACAAGTACTCACAGGCAAGAAACAAGTACTCAAAATCAAGAAATAAGTTCGCAGATTTTGAACTAAGTTCGCACTTAAGTGCGCAAATACGGCTGTAAAATTTTTTAACTTTCCAAAAACATGTCCAAGAGATTTTCAATTGTTTTGAAGCTCTTGAATGATGTCTCTAATGAAGATAATAACTTTTAAACACCTTAGAAACACTTTTCACGAGATTTTAAGGCAAAACAATGAAAATATTCAAACTTTGCTAAACACTAAAATTTTGAAAAACTTGAAAGTAAAAACTAACAAGGAGGGTTTTGATATCTTTAGATAGATACAATCTCGAGCACAGTGGCTCTGATACCAAATTGTAGTCCCAAAATACTAGATCTTAAGTGTGCACTAGATTGTTATCAACTAGAAACACCTATTTGTTAGGTGTTTTAGTTGATTAATCTATGAAAACTAAAAGAACTAGATGAATATTGTAAGAACCGACACACAAGAAACATAAAGACACGATTCCATTAAAGATTCAGCTTCAAACAACCATGGATGATACAAGTTCGCACTATATGAAATAAGTTCGCACCTTTATCTTGTGCTCTCAAAGATACATCAAAAACCCTAACCCTAGCTGCACAAATGAGCTACTATTTATAGGGGAATGCTGAGGACTGCGAACTTAACATTAAGTTCGCAGTCTCCCTCATTTAAGTGCGCAGTCTAGGGTTTCCTTACTACAACTATGCTTTAACTACATATCTAACCCTCCAACTTTAACAAACAACTAAACATGGTTAAACCTGGTAACTGTGGTCTCATTTTAACCCAACAAACTGTTTATACCAAGTTAATACGACACGACACGATAAGACCTATTTAAAAACACTATAAATATCGAACACATACCTGTTTAGAAACACGATAAAACACGAACCTGGGGATTTAAAGGCGGTCTTCGACGGTGGATGGTGGTGGATGTGGGATTTAGGGATGTCTTCACTTCAACGATGGGTGGAGGTGGAGGAGAGTCTTCTGAGTTATGACTTCTGAATAAGAGGTGGCCGGGGGATTTAGGATTTTCTTTTTGAAAAAGGAAGGAGGTGTATCTAATTATCAATCCCACATCCTATTTTTATTTAATAAAAAAATTTATCATGTACTAATGGATACTTAATAGGTAAACATGTATTTAAAATGTCTAGACACAAAAATTAACAGGTCTATTCGTGTCTACCTGAGCAGGATGCGAAACGTGTTAATGTAAAACACGAAAATTGTTAAGGTTGTGTAGGGTATATGAAATGAGGGTTGTCAGTAATTTAGTTGAATTACACTGGGGCGTGGAGTGGCGCCCCTAACCACTTTTGCACCATAGCGCCTCAAACACAAGTCCTCTAGCACCATTGATGGGTTCACCACCCCTATAACGAACGTTAAGGTTGTAAATGACTGTTAAGTACAATATGTTCATCTTTAGTTGTTAGTATGTTAATATTTTGAAGTCTAAACTTTTGAACTATCAAGTTTGTTATCATAGATAACTTGATCTAACGATGATTCCCTAGGTATGTTTCACTAAAACTTCCTACTTTTAACCAGTTTTTTGACTTCTGATTTACTGCTTTTCTGTTTTATCACACTGTTATAAGCACTTCTTTTAAACCTCATTGATTGGTTTTGTGTTTTCCATACTCATTCATGTTGTACATCATACATTATTGATAGCACCATATATATTTGACATATAAAATGATGTACGGTGTTTGGCATCTTAACTGGAACAGAATAACTATTCTATAACAAATCCATATTATTTATATTATATTTTATTTTAATCTTTTACGTAAAATACGTGACAATTACTCCCGGGAAGCTCCCGGGTTATTTGCTAGTATAGTATATACTATACTAGCTTTTATCCCAGGAGTGTTCCGGGGTTGAAATATCTAATATAACATAATAAAGTATCTAATATGACAACATAATTAATGATTTGCCAATACATGATTAATGAATAATATTATTATTATTATTATTATTATTATTTATTTATTTTAAACAAATTTCTGCCATAAGTTATCATATTCAAATGTAAAAAAAGGAATCTCTGCCTATGAAGTTATGTTTATCGTTTGTGATTTATTAGTAGAGTAAAATATATTTGAAAACAAAACCCCACAAAAATAGTTGTTTTTTTTCTCCGTTTTTTATATAGCACTTTGGTACTCGTTGGCAAGATAATAAAACGCTCGTTAATTTGGTGTAATTTTTTTCTTTAAAAAATCTCGTATATAAAAGATATTAACGTTTAAAAGTTATTGGAGGAAAAATTAGAGAGAAAATTTAATTTTGTTTTTAAATGCTTATCTTTTCCTAAAATAATTATAATATATAGAGATTTATAAAAAACTCAAAAATTAAAAAATCATACATGATGCTACGTGGCACATTCAAGGAGGGGTTGAGGCTTTCATTGAATGCCACATCATTAAAGTTCAATTTTTTTATTATAAGTTATAGATAGATCATTGCAATTGTATCGCAGAAATAAGTTAGATAATATCTGAAATTATGTTATCCGTGTACGTACCAATAGTTGGTTATCACCATCACTATATAGTATATAGTTATCCGTGTAAAGCATTTGCTGGTATTTGGTGAAAGGAACAATATGTACAAATATTTTACATGTTTTTATATGTATGGTCGTCAGAGGGCAAAAGTAAAGTTGCACTAGTTTTAACGTTATTTTACTAATTTCGTGAAAATAACGTTAAAAACGACGGACGGTTAATCATGCAATATCATGTGGTGGCGTTGATAACAAAAAAACAAAGGGGTACATGCACCGATCGGGTTTGTCCCGATTGCTAAGTGTTCTGTGCCTTATGTCTAAGGCTTGATACCAAACCACATCGAGTTGGGGGTCTCACTGGAAGCAGCCTCTCTATTCTTAGAGGTAGATGTTACGTCTTACCCCCCTCAGACCTTACCTTAGCTTTGCTATAGGTGGGATTAACTGAGTATGATGATGTATTCGTTGCGTATTTTATGCTTTTATATACTTGTTGGTATTTTAGGGAAATTGATTTTTTTAATTATTAAACTTAATTTAAGATATAAATTTTATTTGTGAAAGATAATATATATATTAAACTATCGTTCATAAACAGATTCTATAAAACATGGAGTACATATTAAAAAAAAAAAAAACTGAGAGCAAAAGATTAGTGTAAACGTAAGAATGCAATGCTATCAAACCAATATTCTACATCATTTGAACTTAGATTATTGTGAGCTATTCGAACAACTGTGAAAACAATTTATTTCAGAAACATATTGTTTTAAGTCATAGTTGTGGAAACTCGGAGAAGTTGTTTGTGTGCGGTGTGCCCCTATTTGATCGACTTCTCTTGACTCAAGATTCGTATGAGGTTGGATCATATGCACTTGGGCGCTATCTGGACAGTAAGCCTTGCATCCGTCACTGATCATATGTTTATAATCAATAATGCAAACTTAGATAAAGTTGTAGACAGTTGACTAGTGTATCAATATCAAGTCAATTACTTGTGGAATACATGGATGGCATGAAAGTACCATTCGTGATGGTAACAATCGGTCCCATGACTTATTCACTTATTTAATGTTACTATATGCTCGTTATTGTTTGCTTGCAAAAGATCCTTTTATTATATGAGAGAAGTATGGATATATCCTGGTGCAATATGATATGATACGTGAAGAGATATGAATCTGGACCCGCCCGCAACTGGCAAACGGAAGGTTTCGTGGCCCCCATGCGCCACGTATGACCCTGCCAGGTACGAGGAGATAGAAGGACAATGCGAAAAGGACATCTAGCCAATAGGAAATGATGATGGCCTGGACAAAACCATTCATCTAACCACCATCCAGCGTGACAATAAGTATCGACTTTCTAAGAATAAGGGAATTCAAAGAAGTGGTAAGTGTAGAGTGAGAGTGAAGAGTACAATATTTTTTTTTGACCAAAGATCCTATTTATCGTTGGAGATGGATGAGGAGGATTGGATGAAAGGTCGTTGTCAAGTATATTCCATTTGTCCCATATGGCCTCGCTATGGCGTCCACAGAGGTGGGAGCACGTCCACGTGGCCTGATCGACCCCACGTCGCTTTCGGGGTGTAGAATTATCATGATTGCGCCGGTAGTTTGTGGAGGTTAAAGATGACGTGGATCTGCAGCGTCTCATTGATTCGCCATCAGTATCATATGTACCTCCTGTGCCCTCTGCCACAATCCGTTAGTGGGGGAGGCACCTAGTACGATTGTTAGTAACCCGTGATTAGGCGCATATTGGTGTCATTGTACCCCCTACTTTCCTGCATGACACATTTAGCAGAGGTGCACCTAGTACAATGACTTGCGTACAGATGATTGGTGACGTCATCCTTCGTACTGACTTGTCTCCTACGTTCTGGGTGTCTGTCCGTTGGGCGGGTGAATCCGCAGGATGGGCTGGACTTAGCCAGTTGCTTGTTGGTCTAGATATGGATTTGATCCGACCTATGGAGACCTGGGCCTATATCTCTCTAGTGTTGGATGTGGGTCTAGCATCACCCATAGGGGTCCAGGCTCATATCTCTTCAACAACAACAAACAAAATGTTTGGAGTTTAAGGGAGTGTTTGGGATTGATTATTCAAAACAGATTATGCGTTTTGAAAAAGCAGAGGTGGAGCTGCTTATAGATTATTACGTTTTGATAGCCTAAAAAACTGATTATCTGTGTTTTCAAAACGCAATCCAAACATTAAAAACTGCTTATCTGAGTTTTCAAAACTCAATAATCTAAAAATCAAATTCAAAATGCAATCCCAAACACCCTCTAAATCATATATTATTATATATACTAGGAGTAACACTTTTAACTTAAGGTTACAATTACATGCACCGACATTATGAGTGTGCCATTGTTTCAATGTGCTTTGAGAGTTTGAGTCATGTACTCGTAACTTCTTTTTATATCAAATCATAATGTCGTTAAAAGATATCAAATCATAATGCATACACCTTACTTGGTGCAACTTTTTGACCGAAGGGTACAATTAAAATTAGATTTTTTTTAAATGGCCAAATTTCTATATAACAATATGTCAATATAGAAACCATGCCAGCACGAAACTGAAACCCTGAAAAGGGACTTGCAAAGCAAAACAAAAAAATTACAGGATTGCATCATGCATATTAAAGTCATGCCACCTATCCCAATTTAAGTTTCCATATTTCGATCTATTCGTGATCCAAAGAAAAGAATTATCTTTGATGAGCTCCGCCGTTCGAGTGTGATGAATGAATCCCCAAACTTAAATTCATTTAAGTTAATTTGTTTAATTTAAGTTTATTTATCAACAAATCAATTTCAAACATGTTAACTATTGATTTTGTAACTAAAGAACATTGGTGGTTGATAACACAATTTCTCTGATAGAGCATTCACATTTGGGTTTGCATCTCTAAAATTTAGAGATCTCCACTATTTTGTCACTCTATTAGAATCTCTATCTCCAAAATTTAGGGGTTGTTTGGTAGCCTCTTAATAAGGCTCTTAACCATTCAGTGCTGAATGATTCAGCATTCAGCATGTTTGTTTCAGCTTCTGAATGGAATGGTTAAGTCTGAATCATTAAGATTAGGGATGTTGCTAAACCATTAAGCACTGAACTATTAAACACTGAACTAGGCTGAACCTTATTGAGGCTCCCTACCAACGTGGGACAAGAAAACTAACCTTTAAGAGGTCCAACTTAATGATTCAGCGCTTAACCATTCAGACCTCTTAACCATTCAGACCTCTTAATGATTCAGCACTTAATCAACCAAACAGCCCCTTAGAGTTTTATGAATAATGACTATCCAAATATAGAGACACACTATTCATAATCTCTATAAATGTTATGAAAAAAAATAATGAATCATGAGAGAAAAGTCTCTAAATTACATCCACATTTAAGGGAATGGGATGAACTTTGAGATTATATATGTGTAAACCTTTAAACTTTTCATTAATTTTTTTTATTGTTTTGGTATCTGTGATAAATCTAACCTTCTATTTGGTCTTTGTCTAGTTACACTTCGTTGTTCTATATATAAAAACACCCCAACAGCATGAGTTGATTACGAGTGTTCTTGTTGATTCTGTTTCAGCACATATAAGTTTACGTAATAGACATTATAATTGAATCCAATATCAGTCGGAACGCCTTTCGCAACGCGCAGACATATTCACACTAGTAATAAAAAATAGAAATTAAAGTGAGTCAAAGGCCTCTTCGGTTTACACACATGATTCCAAGGTTCAGGTTAAATTGAACCGTTAAACAACTAAACCACAAAAACCGAACTGTTGGGACCATAAGACCTGCTTCAGCTTGGATGGTTCAGTCTGTTTAACGGTTTCTTTATGCCCCAAAACAAAAATATTCAGGCATTCTTGTACTTTTTGTAAATTACTTTTAATATTTTTTTTTGTTGAAAGTTAATCATAAAACATGTATGAGTTGAAAGTTGAAGGACCAAAGTGAAAAATTGGTTTATATTAGTTTGAATGTTTAGAAGTATCTTATTTGATTTTATTATAAGAGATAATGATGTCCGATTATATGGTATCTGTATAGAATTTATTTTGTATATACAGTTCCGAAACCCCCCCCCCCCCCCCCGTTTTTTAAGTAGTTATATACTTCTGACCCATCGATCCAAATTCTCAAGCTTCGCCACTAAGACTAGCATAGAACCACCAACCCAAATACATATCAAAACAAACAAAATGTAAATAAAAGCTACCAGCCCAGCCTATGCCAATGCAAATGAAATCTTCTCCACACTTCCCACACCAAATCCAACTCCTGGACCTTGCCTTAACCCATAAAAAGCTCATCGGACTTAATCTCCCCCGTCATTTTCTCTAAAGAGCATCCTTTGTTCTCAAACACCACCACATTCCTTGATTTCCAAATAGACCAAATGTCCGCGAGCCAAGAGTTGGTCTATGTGATTCGAGCGAAGGCTTGGGTCACTTGGACCCAAAACTAAGGGGCACTGCGTTAGGCTGGCTTCACAGAGCTGCGACAACCCTTGGCTCCTGACAGTGGAAGGATAACAGGCTTGGGCTTATCAGTCTCAATTAACACCAACTGGTCCGATTCAAATGAACACCCACTTTTTTTGCTCCTGACTTTTGAAAAAATCGTGTATCACAAACTCGCGATACATTTATGTTCTTGGCCGACTTTGTATCTTCAACGCAAAATAGCATAAAGAGCCTTTTCAAACTTCTCTGAGCCGTACACAAACGTGTAAACATTTAACATCCCGTATATGCTTCAAATCAAAAGCATAAATAGGCTGTACTTTGCACCATTGGGACACAAGTTGCCCAACCGAAAGCGCAAACCTACACGATACAAACACATGTTCCATTGTTCCTGCTTAATCCCCATAGAGTGGACACAATAATTTAAAGTTTGTAATTAAAAAAGATAGTCATCAAACAAATTTTCATTTCAACTACAAGCTTCTTTTTGGAACTTTTTATTAGAATAAATAAAAAGAAAGATTTTGCACACAAGTGATTTACATTTAATTGCACCATAGTTATCGAGTAGGCCATTACTTTATCACAGTGCGTTCACCATCTTAATCGTAAATATTATTTATTAAATCAAATCCTAATGAATCTAATTGTATTAAAGTGCTGTATATCTTATCTTATTAAGGAAGAGTGACGGCTAGGATAGTAATTTTCATTTCTGTACAACTTAAGAAGCAACATGTACAACATATTTAAGCAAGAAATTTAAGGGCATTATAGGAATAATTGTGACAATTAAGACAATTAGGAGGGTAATGTAGACATTTTACCCACCTCATCCTTTACAATATCAAAAGAGATTTACAATACTACCCTCCTTACCCTCCTTCTCCCATCTTTTGAAACTGTTGTCCTTCAATAATCGTCCTCCTTCAATAGCAATTGATTTTGTTCATTAATTCATACGATCCATCTTCATCTATAATACCACTGTCAGACGTTAAAGCCACGGAGAGAAGACAATCAGATTTCAATTGTGATCAGGAGAAACCTTTCGAATTCATCTAACATGACCACCATAATGTCAGCATTAAAATTCGTTTTCCGTTTTAGATTTCGCTTTATCTTAATACCCGACAACCCTTCAACGGAAATTCACTCTCACGACGATGACATTGGTTTTTTTTTATTTTGTACAGGAACTCAATTGGTTTGGGATTACGTTTTTGAACCGAGGTTCGAGGTAAGTAATTGTTCTCCTCTTCTTTGCAAATCACAAATTTGTTTACGGTTATCTTATTCATCTTTTTGCTGAGTCAAATAGATTTAAACCCTAATTCATAGGGTTTGAAGGTAAATTATCAGATTACGAATACCAGTCAGAGCATATCAATGGAAGTCAACAAAACAGGTTCCATCTGTTTTACTATACTATTGTTCCATGTATGTGGTTGATTCTGTAGTTGTTGATGGAGATAAACATGAATGTTGTGGGTTAGAAATAATTATTATAATGGTAAATATGGTAGTAG